>JAUNZM010000474.1:0-581572 GCA_033459285.1 Clamator glandarius | reverse complement strand
TATTGAAGGAGCTGGCTGGATGTGCTGGCCAAAGCCCCTTTCCATCATCTTCCAACAGTCCTGGAAGACTGGGGAAGTTCCACTGGACTGGAGGCTGGCTGATGTTGTGCCCATCTACAAGAAGGGTCGCAGGGAGGATCCAGGGAACTCCAGGCCTGTCAGTCTGACCTCAGTGCCAGGGAAAGTCATGGAACAGGTGATCTTGAGTGCTACCATGAAGCACATGCAAGAGAACTGGGTGATCAGGCCCAGTCAACACGGGTTCACAAAAGGCAGGTCTTGCTGAACAAACTTGATAAAGTGACTCAGCTACTGGATGAGGGAAAGGCTGTGGATGTGGTCTTTCTGGACATTAGTAAAATCTTTGACACAGTTTCTCACAGTATTCTGCTTAGGAAACTCTCAGCCTCTGGCCTGGACAGGCGCACACTCTCCTGGGTGGAAAACTGGTTGGATGGCCGGGCCCAGAGAGTGGTGGTAAATGGCGTTAAATTCAGCTGGAGGCCAGTTACAAGTGGGGTTCCCCACAACTCAGTGCTGGGTCCAGCCTGTTCAATGTCTTTATCAACGACCTGGATGAAGGCATCGAGTGCACCCTTAGCAAGTTTGCAGATGACACTAAGCTGGGTGGAAGTGTCGATCTGCTGGAGAGTAGGGAGGCTCTGCAAAGGGATCTGAACAGGCTGGACTGCTGGGCAGAGTCCAATGGCATGAGGTTTAACAAGGCCAGGTGCTGGGTCCTGCACTTGGGGCACAACAACCCTATGCAGTGCTACAGACTAGGAGAAGTCTGTCTAGAAAGCTGCCTGGAGGAGAAGGACCTGGGGGTGTTGGTTGACAGCCGACTGAACATGAGCCAGCAGTGTGCCCAGGTGGCCAAGAAGGCCAATGGCATCTTGGCCTGCATCAGAAATGGCATGACCAGCAGGTCCAGGGAGGTTATTCTCCCTCTGTACTCAGCACTGGTAAGACCGCTCCTGAATACTGTATTCATTTCTGGGCCCCTCACCACAAGAAGGATGTTGAGGCTCTGGAGCGAGTCCAGAGAAGAGCAACGAAGATGGTGAAGGGGCTGGAGAACAGGCCTTATGAGGAGCAGCTGAGAGAGCTGGGTTTGTTTAGCCTGGAGAAGAAGAAGCTGAAGGGAGACCTCATTGCTCTAGAACTACCTGAAAGGAGATTGTAGAGAGGAGGGTGCTGGCCTCGTCTCCCAAGTGACAGGGGACAGGACAAGAGGAAATGGCCTCAAGCTCCACCAGGGGAGATTTTGGCTGGACATTAGGAAAAAATTTTCACAGAAAGGGTCATTGGGCACTAGAACAGGCTGCCCAGGGAGGTGGTTGATTCACCTTCCCTGGAGATGTTTAAGGCATGGGTGGACAAGGTGCTTAGGGGCATGGTTTAGTGGTTGATAGGAATGGTTGGACTCGATGATCCGGTGGGTCTCTTCCAACCTGATTATTCTATGATTCGATGAGTCTATGATTCTATTTTCAGTAGTCTATGCCCTTGATTTCTTGGTAGGAAATCCAAACGGCCATGCTGCAAGCAACTCTATGGTAGTGCCTAACAGTATAGCAGGTAACTGTAGTCTGTCTATTTAAGTGACCTAGCATATGTGTTCTGTTTTGAAAACAGTCAGCTCATTAGTTAAACCAAACTGAGTTTGCTTATTCCAGATTTGTTGAACATCTTATTTTAAGGGGAGATTCAGGATTTATAGGGATTCTTCGTTATGTTATGTTATGTTATGTTATGTTATGTTATGTTATGTTATGTTATGTTATGTTATGTTATGTTATGTTATGTTATGTTATGTTTTATGTTATTATCCCAGCCACCCTTGGCTGGTCTGGGCCTGGCTCAAAGCAACCTGTGCTGCGGGGAAGGTGGCTGTCAGCCTCCCCAGTTTCCCTCCCGCAGCACAGCCAGGCTGAGTTCTTCTGCTGCCTGACTGACAGCACATGGCTAATTCTGAAAATATTTTTAGACTTGCATTCTAAACCTATTAGCAGAACAGATTCATTTTTATATTCTATGAAACAGCTCTGCATTTGACAAACCAAAGTTTCCAGAGTGGCATAGCTGCACTATTTAGAGAAAAGTAACTGTTAGGCTGCTGTGCAGTTTTTTTAAATATTTGATATGTTAAAATGCTTTCTTCAAATATGTTTTCAGTGACTGCAGTGTATTAGTTATTTTGTATTATTAACTATTAGTGTTATTATTAGTATAACAATAAGTATAATTAGAGTACTTATTACTTATTAGTGTTATTAATCAAATTGAATTAATCGGATATCGAAGAACTTCCCACTGTAGGAGAGGAACAGATTCGAGACCATCTAAGGAACCTGAAGGTGCACAAGTCCGTGGGACCTGATGAGATGCATCTGCAGGTCCTGAGGGAACTGGATGACGAAGTATCTAAGACATTATCCATCATATTTGAGAAGTCATAGCAGTCTGGTAAAGTTCCCACTGACTAGAAAAGGGGAAACATAACTCCCATTTTTAACAAAGGAAAAAAAAAAGAAGACTCGGGGACCTACAGGCCAGTCAGTCTCACTACTGTGCCTGGCAAGACCCTCCTTGAACCTCTGCTGAGGCACATGGAAAATAAGGAGGTGATTGGTGACAACCGACATGGCGTCACATAGGGCAAATCATGCCTGACAAATTTGGTGGCCTTATACAATGGGGCTACAGTTTTGGTGGCTAAGGGAAGAGTAACTGATGTTGTCTACCTGGACCTGCGCAAGGCATTTGACACTGTCCTGCATGACATTCTGGTCTCTAAATTGAAGAGAAATTTGACGGATGAACCACTCAGTGAATAAGGAATTGGCTGGATGGTCACACTCAAAGAGTTGTGGTCAATGGCTCAATGTCCAAGTGGAGATCGGCGACAAGTGCGTTCCTCAGGGGTCGGTATTGGGACCAGTGTTGTTTAACAACTTTGTTGAAGACATGGACAGTGAGATTGAGGGCATCCTCAGCAAGTCTGCCAGAGACACCAAGCTGTGTGGTGCAGTTGACATGCTGGAGGGAAGAGATGCTGTTTAGAGGGACCTTGACAGGCATGAGAGGTAGGCATGTGGAGATGTCATGAAGTTCAACAAGGCCAAGTGCAAGGTCCTGCACCTGAGTCAGGGCAATTCCAAGCACAAATACAGGCTGGGCAGAAAATGGATTGAGCGTAGCCCCGGAGAGAAGGACTTGGAGGTGCTGGTGGACGAGAAGCTCAACGTGACCCAGCAATGTGCGCTTGCAGCCCAGAAGGCCAACCGTATCCTGGGCTGCATGAAAAGAAGCATGGCCAGTAGGTCGAAGGAGGCAATTCTGCCCCTCTACTCTGCTCTCATGAGACCTCACCTGGAGTACTGCATCCACTTCTGGAGTCCTCAGGACAGGAAGGACATGGATCTGTTGGAGCGAGTCCAGAGGAGGGCCACAAAGATGGTCAGAGGGCTGGAGCACCTCCCATACAAGAAAAGGCTGAGAGTTGGATTTGTTCAGCCTGGAGAAGAGAAGGCTCTGGGGAGACCTTATAGCAGCCTTCCAGTACTTTAAGGGGGGCTGCAGGAAAGATGGGGAGGGTCTCTTGAACAGGGAGTGATAGGACGAGGGGTAATGGTTTTAAGCTGCAAGGGGGGAGATCTAGATTAGATGTTAGGAAGAAATGTTTTCCCGTGAGGGTGGTGAGGCACTTGAACAGGTTCCCCAGAGCAGTCATGGCTGCCCCATCCCTGGAGGTGTTCAAGGACAGGTTGGATGAGGCTATGAGCAAACTGGTCTAGTGGTAGGTGTCCCTGCCTGTAGCGATTAAGGTATGGACCCCGTCGATGAGGCAACAAATGAGATTGCTTTATTGAGTGGACGTAAACCTTATATGTTGTTTCTGTACCCAGTCAGCAGCTACCCCAGTGAATTTCCACCTGTGAGCATCCTGCAGTTACAGTGATAGAGTGCAACCCACTATTTACCGCAGATGTGCCCCTTATCTTCATGTTTTCCATCTAATGCATTCTTTTCTTACTAAGTCACGGGTCTTAGTAAAGATTCCAAGGTTTCAACATGCTAGCAAGCATAAGAACACCGGCCGTTTGCTCTGTGCTTGCTGCTAATCTCACAGGTATGCCAAGGCATTGACCATTTCTCCCAGCATACAAGCCACAGTGAAATCTCCCCCTTCCTTGTTTACAAACATCACAAACTATCAATTGCTCATTGTACCTTTCACAGAAAACATGATAGACACATGATTAAGCATATAAATATCTTACTACAGATACACAGAAGTATATTAATGCAAAGAAAAGCAATTTTGATTAAATCCTTTCTAACAAGTTTTTCAACAAGTGTTCATCTTCAAACTTCTTATCCCGTCCATGAGTGCTGATACAACCCCAGCATTATTGCTGTCCATATTAAGATTGCTGTCATCTTTGTCATTATTACCATCTCTGCTTAAATATGGATGGACACACTGCGCTGGCATCCACTTGGATTCTTGACCTGTGGAAACACAAGCATATCCTCAACCCCATGTTATTAAATTATATGGACCTTCCCATCGGCCTGATTCCAAAGATTTTAATAATACCTTGGCTCCTTCCTTGTTGAGCTGCTGAACCTTTGTTTGTAAAGACAAAAAAATGCCTTACTATAGGTGATTGCTCTATTCCCTAATTCTCACGCCCATTTAAGTAATTCAATACATACAGTGCTTTCCTTAATCTGTTCTACAGTGTTTCACCCTTCATTCTCCCTTTTTGTTTTAACAAAATATTCTTCAACATCTGATAGGCTTGCTCTACTATCGCTTGTCCTTGTGTAGAGTGTGGTATGCCTGTGACGTGTTATTCCCCAGGTTTGAAAAAACTTCTTAAGTCGGTCACTTACATATCCTGGCCCATTGTCTGTTTTCACCTGTGTGAGAATTCCCAAGGCTGCAAATGACAAAATGTTTCACTATTTCCCTTAAAGATGCCCCTGTCTGTGCTGTTGCCCATATCACATTTGAATACCTGTCAATCGAAACATGTACATATCTCAGTCTTCCAAATTCGGGTATGTGATCAATATCTTTTTGCCAAATTTGTAAAGTGCTTAATCCCCTCAGGTTGGCTCCTCTAGGCTGTAATGCTGTTATTTGTTGATGATCTGGGCACATTTTTACTATGTTCCAGGATAATTCTAATGAAATTTTAAATTGCCTACTTAGTGCCTTGGCAGACTGGTGATAAGATTATGTGACGTTAGTGCTTGTGGAATAATGTTTGTTAGTGGGCCTTGGACTGGCCCTGCTGTCAGCCTTTCTGCTATTCTGTTCCCTTCAACTATAAATCCTGGAAGTGATGTGTGACTCCAAAAGTGCATCATGTAAAATTCTGCTCTTCTAGTTGTGACTTGAAACCATAACTGCTTTAACATTAAAAGCAATCACTCATTGTTTACCTGTTTTAACTATCCTCTTTCTATACGCTGCACTACTCTGGCTACATATTGTGAATCTGTAACTAAATTAAAAGGACTATGATGCCGTTCAAAGGCTTTTAGCACTGCATATAATTCCACTATTAGTGTTGATCCTTCTACTATACACACCTTATTTACCCACTGTCCATTTTCTTTCCAGGTTAGTACTGCTCTTCCTTTTTTTTTCTGAGCCATCAGTAAATATTGTAGGGCCGTCAACCAGTCGCTTTCTACAAAAGGGCTTCAGTTCTAGTTGTAATGTTTGTAAAGAGGAAAACAATTTATGACTTGGTAAGTGGATATCAATACTTCCTAGATTATCTGTTAGAGCTACTTGTAAATTCAAAATATTTGCCATGCACCACTTAACATATTCTTTTGTCATTGGGATATAAATGATTGTTGAGTCCTGGCCTAATAACTGAACGCTTCTTTTTCTTCCCTTGGTGATTATCATTGTAATAATTTAAAATCTAGTTACTATGTTTTGAGTTTTGGTTTTTTGTTTTTTTTTAAGTTTGATGTGGTAAAATATCCACTGAATATTTGGTAATGAATGTTTTAGTTTTCCTCTATCCATTGAGTCCCTAATGGTTGTCTGCCCTAGGGCAGCAGTTGCTGATCTGATAAGGGACACTGGAATGCAGAATGTTCTCACAAATTGGCATTCCCCTAGAGAGATAACATGGTTAACTCCTCTGGACTTTGTTGAAGAGGCTGAAAAAACATTCACATTCAGGGAGAAAGGAAGGAGAAGTGGGGGGCACTCACACACAGCCGCAAGGCTGGGCTTTTTCCATTTTTTTTTCTCTCTCTTTTTCCTTTTTTTTTTGTTTTGCTAGGTATTTTTTAAATTTTTCCATCTGAAGCCTTTCATTCCAAAGATACCTAGGTAAATCTACCGGTTTGCCAGCTTAGTGGATGTTTGAAATTGAAAGGTCCCAGAGATATATTTCTAAGATTAATCAAAACAAATTTGTAAGTCTTACAAATGTTTGAAGCGCTTCAAACACACACTCTCATTTCAAAGCTAGCTCAATGCATCCATATAATGTTTGTTATGACCAGACGATAATAACAGAACAAATATTTCAGTTCCAGTAATATATTGTTCTTCATTGCTCTTTGAGTGTTGTACTTTGCAGGTTTATCATTTTCTGTGTCCATAGAATCACAGACTGGTCAGTCGAGCCAAAAGCTCCATCTCCCCGTATGCAATTTCCTGCATGGGGTACAATTGCTGGAAAACAAATCAGCTGAGTAATTCTAGTGCCCTTCGGTATAAAGTCAGGAGACATAGGTGTCCAATCCATTACTTGCATTGCTCTCGTAAAGTCGGCATCAGTCAATTCCAGTAAAACAGGCAATCTTTGTAACAGGTGATCATGCAATTAACAGTGCACTAAGTCCATTTTTGCCTTCTCTGAGGCTAACTGTTTAAGCAAAACTTCTCTAGCGGCAATATTGTCTGCCTGCTTATTTAAGGCCTCTTGTAGTTTGTCTAGAAAAGTCATGTAATAAACGCCATTTTCCAGATTTCTTTTTTATCACAAATACAGGTGTGTTCCAAGGACTCTTAATTGGGACTCTATGACCTTGATCTATTTGCTTCTCCACTAACTTTTGCAATGCACCCAATTTTTCACTTGTTCATGGTTCCAATGCCTATTCCCATTGCACTTAACACATCTCTCCCCCACAAGATTAGTGGAATGTGCACAACTAAGGGTTGCACTACAGCCATTTTAAGATGTTCTAGTTTTCCTCCTTTATTAAAAAATAATGCGCACTTCAACATAGGACACTGAGTTTGTAAGGACTAAACCAAATGTATTTCAGGGATTCTTGTGGACCCAAAACCTTGTAAGCCACGCTCTCTAGAGTCAGTTTGGAACACAGCTGCTTTGAACAAAATTAATTGTACTATCTGGCTATCATTTGGTATTGATACTAGTGGAGATGGTGTTCATAACACTAGTGGAGACAGCGTCCATACACTTGCTTGAATTATTCCAGTAAAGCTTGCATCTATGACCTCAGGTAAAACAAAGATTCCCAACCAAGTTATTGATAATCATTCTAATAACAAGGCAGTAAAGCCACACCCCAATAGTCCTTTTATGTTCAGGAGTATTGTGTGGACTGCGGACGATTGCAGCACTACTGTGATCATGGTGGCCACGTCCATCCTGGCGCTGCCTCTGATTCTTGCTCTGAGGTGAGAGCCGCTGATTGCCATGGAGGCATCTGTGTCCGCACGCATCTCCGAACCATGCTCTGCTCCTAGTTTTTTGACAATACTGTCCTGTTCTTATCCTATTTTGATCTACACCAACTGGCAAAATGTTTACTCTTTCCACACACCAAGGGCAGATTTTAGGCCCTCTATTGTGGCATTGCATTTGGCAGTCTATTTTAAAATGTCTCCTTGCCACATCTATAACAGATAGTCTTTCTGTCCTGGTGTACAGTCAGGGCAGCAGCCATCAGCTGTGATTGATAGGTAAATGATCCCAGCTGTTGTTGTAGGACTTTTCAGACATTCATCATTAGGATTTTTTATCACTGATTGTAAAATTAAGGCTTCTTTAACTGCTCAGTTGTCTACCTGCTTGTCAAGCGCGTCCTTCAATCTGTCTATAAATGCCATATATGGGTCATGTCTGTTTCACCTTTCCGACATCTGGTATATTAATTAGTGTTTGATAAGCCAAAAGCTGCATATGTTGTAATATCACATTATTTAAACTGTCTTGATTCTTGAAGTGCGACCAGTGTCATTTCCAAAACTGCCTGGGTTGCAGAAAGCCGTGGCAGCAGCAGAGGCGGTGAGCGGCCCTGCCTCGGCCGGGGGCAGCGGCCCCTCTGCAGCCCACAGTGGCGATGGCAGAGTTAGCACTTTCTCTACAGGTTTTCGAGTGTCCGGCCTCCCGCAAACAAATCTCAGGAAAAGTTTGTAGCTGTTTAAGGTCACCGCACCTCTGCGAACGAAAAAAATCAAAGTTCTCTCGCGATATGCTGGCCCCAGATTAAAGGGATTATCAGCAGTTGCTGATAGACCTGCACTGGCTTCCGAATACGGAATATCACTGTCCTCCTGCGTCTTACGTGGTTCCGCTAAATCTTTGCGCGATCTCAAGTGTTTTGATGATTCGATCATTAACCTCCAGGTAGATAACAGGCTTAGTGCCCCAGGATCATCCCTGGTAACTGCATCCCACAATTTAAGTCCTGCGGCATCCCAGACTTTTATATCACATGCAGGAGTCACATCTAAACCTGGATCCCAACCCTGTATCCATTTTAACAAAGTCCTGAGTCATCGCTCAGCATACTTAACATCCTGTTTCTTTAAAATTGATTTTAAGGTATCAAGTGTACTCTGCTCCTCCACGGACAGTGAAGACCACAAAGTTCCCGGTTGCTCACCTTAGTATTTAAGGTGTTACTCGTCCGGACTGCTTCAGCGCTCCACACTGGCTAAAATTCCTCCAACCAGGCGTGGCTATGGCTGCTTCTAACCAGAGGTTATGACCCTGAATATCACGGTTTGCCCTGAGAGGTGTGGGTCCTTCTCAAGTTGGGTGCCATTTGTAGCAATTAAGGTATGGAACCCATCGATGAGGCAATAAACAAGATCGCTTTATTGAGTGGACACAAACCTTATATAGTGTTTTTGTACCCAGTCAGCAGCTACCCCAGTGAATTTTTACCTGTGAGAATCCCACAGTTACAGTGATAGAGTGCAACCCACTATTTACCACAGATGTGCCCCTTATCTTCATGTTTTCCGTCTAATGCATTCTTTTCTTATTAACTCACGGGTCTTAGTAAAGATTCCAAGGTTTCAACAAGCTAGCAAGCAAGAGAACACCAGCCGTTTGCTCTGTGCTTGCTGCTAATCTCACAGGTATGCCAAGGCATCGGCCGCTTGCCCTGGCATACGCGCAACAGTGAAATCTTTCATGCCCGCACCTGCCCATGGCAGGGGCATTGGAACTAGATGATCTTTAAGGCCCCATCAATCCAAACCATTGTATGATTCTGTATTATTATTAGTTATTATTATTAGTAGTAAGTGTTTTAGTTATCCTGTTATTCAGGAGCTATTATATGCATTAAATGCATCTTAATGTTAAGACTGTAATAAGAATAAAATTAAACTAGGTAGTTTTAAATGATAATTATCATTTGCAGAAAAGAGGATGAAAATACAAACAATGCTTCCTTCACCTCTCTCACTCTCCCAGAGAAAAGCCACATGAAGCACAGTAATGATGTTGGAGCCACGTATAGTGACAACCCCAAACCTGCATATTCTCCTTTTGGTTCATTGTTGTCATGCTTGTAATGTTTTTAAAAACATCACACTTGGGATATTATGACATATTCGTTATTCACTCTCTAGGTTTGTGTGGTTGTTGATTCAGTTTGGAAGACTGGTAGGAAAAATGTAAGTCATTGTTATCCCAGCCTAGAACAGGTATTTTTCTGACTACTGTTCCAGTTGAAAAATACACTTTCGAAGAGGTGGAGGAGGGAAGAGCCTAGAAGATAGTATCATCTGATTATCATAATAATTTACAGTCTATACATTGTCTAATTCATAGAATCGTCTAATCATCGAATCATAAAATCATCGAATCATAGAATAGTTTGGGTTGGAAGGGACTTTAAAGATCATCTCGTTCCAACCCCCCTGCCATGGGAAGGGACAACTCCCATTAGATCAGGCTGCCCAAGGCCCCATCCAACCTGGCCTTGAACACATACATGGATGGAGCACCCACAACCTCCCTGGGCAACCTGTTCCAGTGCCTCACCACTCTCATGGTGAAGAAATTCTTCCTTATGTCTAGTCTAAATCTGCCCCTCTCCAGTTTATACCTGTTTCCCCTTGTCCTATCACTACAAGCCTTTGTAAACAGTCCCTCCCCAGCTTTCTTGTATGCTTCCATGGCGTATTAACATGCACAGACTCAGTTTTCATTTCAAGCTAAGACCTAGTTTATTGTTACAAGCTCATATTTATACTTTACTAAAAATGTCAACACTGCTCCCATAAGTCCCTCATAAAAATTTCCACGGTATGTTTTTCTAATTCCAGTCACCTTGTGACCACTGTTATTCTTTTCATGCCTAGATAAAGCTGCCGACGTGGCAATTTTTTCGTGGCAGTGAACCAAAGTGTGGTTTAAAATCATAAAAATATTCGGGGTTAATAAGGTAAGTTTGCCTAACATACACAGGCCTTCTGAAATACGAGAAGGAATACCTGTCCATGCTCTATCTCCACAAATAAAATACAATCCTCTTGGTAACTGCAGGGGGATGTTGTTGGATTTGATATATATGCAGATGTGTATTTACACCATATAGAATGATTTTTATACACACTAAGTAGAGAATTAACGTTTTGTATAAGCGTTACATTTTTGTCTATATAACTAATATATTTACAAAAATCAACTTTTATCACACCTAATAAAGAAATTTCTTGTGTTTCTATTTATTTTGGAGGTAAATGGGCTACCCAGCTGTCCCAATTGTCTGCACATGTGATATTATTGGTGTATTGGTGCAAACAGATGTACATGTGTGGTCGAAACATATTTTTGTTGCATCATCTATCAGCAAACCTACTAAACAGGTGTTAAATGTATTGGTTGGTGTTGCTACCGAAAAATGCAATGAATCTTGCCCTATGGCACTGGCTAGAGTTACCTAGATGTTTTCTTTGGATTGTGCAGGAATCCATGGAATGGCAGTTGCACAACATAAAATTCCTGCAATTATTGCAATACAAGTCATACACATCTTGCTGGCATCCATCATGGTCCACAATCTGCAGAGACACAAGCATAACCTCATCCCCATGTTATTAACAGCCAAGGACCTTCCCATCATCCCATTCTAGGTTACGTATCATCACTTTAGCTTTACTCATGTTATCATTAGATTTTGCCATAAAATGTCGCTGTATAGGGAGAATGTTGTCTTGGCAACAATTTAAAAATTTAAAACATACATAGCTTTTAATAGTTTCTTTTGAGGGGAGTATATCAGGCTCCCCCTTTTCTTGATTTAACAACATATTTTTTAACGTACCATGAGCTCGTTCAACTATGGCTTACCCTGTTGGTGAGTGGGGGATGCCCATTAGATGTGTGATTCCCCACTGTTGAAAAAAAGATTCTGTTATATTAGAAACATAACCCAGGCCATTGTCCATTTTTACTGTTTTTGGCACTCCCAAAAGAGCAATCGCATATAAGAAATGGGTTTTTTTATGTCTTTTACCCATTCTCCCGTGTGTTCAGAAGCAACAATGCAGGTAAAAAAAGCTGTCAATCAACACATGTAAATATTTTAGACTTCCAAACTCGAGGATGTGTGTCACATCAGTTTGCCATATTTCAAGTGGACCTAATCCATGAGGATTTACGCTGTCAAAAGTAGTGTTTGGGATTAACTGACAACCAGGGCACATCTGTACAATTTGCTGAGCCTGCTCATGCGTTAACTGAAACATTTTCCAAAGAGCGGTACTACGTTGGTGATAGAAAGCATATGACATACGTGCTTGTTGTAATGTATCTGGAATGATTACAGGGGCTGCCAGAGCATCAACTCGGTGATTGCCTTCAACCAAATATCCTGGTAAATTTGTATGAGAATGTACATGCATTATAAAATAAGGTTCACGTCGATTGTCTAACAGATATTTCAATTCCTTAAAAAAAGCATATAACTGTCCATTGTCTACATACTTTAAATAGGCATTCTCCAAGTGTGAAGCAATGCCAACAACATAGGCTGAATTGGTAACAGTGTTTATGGGTTGTTAAAACAGCTTAAAGCATCTAACAACTGCAGCCAATTCCACAATTTGAGGTGATCCTGACAATTTACAAATGTCTGATTTCCACATGCCTTATTTGGTCCTCCAAACAATCACTGATTTCCCAGTTTTCCCTGATCCATATGTAAAAAGTGTCAACGCCTCCTTAAGAGGGATGTGACTTGATTTCATGGTAGGAATTAGGCTTATACACTTAAACAGACTCAAAAGGGGACTTGGAGGATAATGAATGCTGATTTGTCCTTTGAAGTCTGCTAATGCAATTTGTATAGATAAATAATGTTGCAAAAGCCAGTCTACTTGTTGTTGAGTCATGGGAACATAGATGGTTGAGGGATCTATCCTATCCAATTCCAATAAATGATTGCGACCCTTTTGAATCAACATAGCTAACATTTCATGCTGAGTTGTTATTGTTTTAGAAAACTGATGTGGTAAAAATATCCATCCTAAAGGTCTAAATTTGTCAGACACACCTTCTATCCATTGGACTAAAACTCCTAATAGTTTGCATTTGGCTGAAATAATATATAGTTCAATTGAGGTGCTTAAACATTTGCGAAGCTGGTGAAGGGGCTGGATAACAGGCCTTATGAGGAATGGCTGAGAGAGCTGGGGTTGTTTAGCCTGGAGAAGAGGAGGCTGAGGGGAGACCTCATTGCTCTCTATAACTACCTGTTATGAAGAGCAGCACTGTAATGCATAAGACATAATGCAGAATAGAAAATCCTTTAAAATTGGTCAGGCATCTAATGAACAGTGACTAAAAGGATCTGAGGCCTTTTGCATTGAAATTAAATGTAGAAGATGCTTGTTTCCAGTAGTCTCCCTTTGGACATCGGAGGAGGTTGTATCTAATGGTCAGGCCAGCGAATAGTTGGCCTGAAAATACCTAGCATTGTCCATTCAAGTGCGCCCTTGTTCTGAGCACTTTTTTAGCAATGCTGTTAGAAGTTTATCAGAACATCAGGTTTATCTTCCCTTAAAAATACATTCTTAAGTCTAGAGTCACAGGTGTACTTCTTTGGCAGAATGAATAAATTAGCTCATTTTATCTAGCTTCAGATTCAGTTGCTGGTGACAGCTGTGTTGGGAAATGGCAGACGTTCATGCAGTGATCTGTAGAACAAATTATTTTTTTTGTGATAAATGAAAAATAAATGCTAAACAAAAAAAATGTAAAACGATCATTTAAAATTAACAACTTAAAAATACTGAAATTTAGATAGTTCTTCTCAGTGAATTATGCTTCCACAAGAATATTGTAGAGTTACTTTAGTTCTGAGATACTTGAAATGGGGAAAAATATGACAGAGAGTACTAGGTTTCTTACAAGATGCATTCTAAAATTAATTCTGGATAAAAGTACTGATATTTTGTGGGAAGATATGCTATGTTCCTTATACACTGTCTTAGAATTGCTGCTTCAGTGCAAAATTAAATTAATTCCTAACTCCAGAATCTGACTAATGTTCCTATCCCAGTACTGTAACATTAGTACACTCGTTGTAGCAGGCCACCTACAAGACCAGAAAAGTTTTTTAGAGAGATGGTTTTGTTTTGGAAATATTTTATTAGTATACTATTTTTTTCATTGTGGTCATTTGTTGTTTGTATTTGTGAAGGTGCAAAGGGAACCTAAGCAATCCATTCAATATTTACTTGCTGCTTTCCCTTTCAGGCGTGATAAAGTTGGCATAGCTAATGTCCAGCTATACTCTCAGCAGTGAGAGTGAGCCAGAACAGGCCAGTAGAAGTAGGGGGCAGTGTGGAGTATCAGCAGATGGAAGTTGGGTTCTAAAGTCATATTTAAATTAGCCTAGATGGTGGAATGTTTTGTAAAGATTTGCTGCAGCCAAATAACCTGTTCTGTCCTTAGATTCCTGGGAACAACAGTATGGATTTAAAACTAGGTATGTTTTTCATTCCATCTCTATCAATTGTATGGAGCAGCTACTTAGATTGTTCTGTGTCACTCAGTCTATTTATTAGTAAACGTATCTGTTATGTAATAACATACTTTTTTTTATTCTTTACTTTTAAAATAATAGATCAATACATAGTATAAAACAATAAAAATACTTATTTAGTGTACTGGTCTCATTTTCCTGTTTTGCCTGTTTGTGCAAAGGAAAGGAACAAGACTCCTACCTAAACTGTTCTTTCTGTATTAATCTTCCTCCACTTATGTTATATTCAGAGCTTTAATAAATCATGTTCCTTCTGCATCTGCTTGGAGAACATTTTTGACTGTCAACCCCAGTCACAGGAGCTTTTGGGAACCACTGGTGCTGGATGGAAGTTTTCTAAATGGTGTAACTTAAGGAGGTTATTCTCATTGTGGTTTACCCTGCTGTAGGGAGTGGGGTCTGAATATATTATATAATAGATTAAGTGATAAATGAAGAATATTATTTAAATGAAGAATGACCTTTAGTGGACACTGACTTTGAAAGAACTCCTTATTCTTTAACTTTAATTCAATCACTTACTGATGGGTCTAATGAGTATCTCAAATGAATATGGTAACCCTAAGTGGTGGCCTTCTATTTCTGGACCTCTGATTTGGTTCAAAGGCTCATAAAAATTCATATAAGTAAATATCTCACCATTGTTTAAAAATCTGAGGAAGCTCAAGTATGATTGTTCCATCAAGACTCCAAACTAAATTAAAGTAGGAGATTGCCTCATGAAATATATTTTAAATAATGCTTTTCTTGTGAGTTTTTCTTCTCTATAGCACTGGGGAAGAAATCTGGATATCTAGGAACATCCTTTTCTTTTTTCCTTGGAGTCCTTGGATTTCACTTCTTGACACTATCACCTGCACAGAAGGTTATTGGGAGGAATGTTTTAGGAGCATCTCACCCTCTTTGGGTCCCTGGAGACAGGGAGAACTACATGAAAAGAAATTCCATGTGTTCCATTTTTATAATTGAGGGGGGGGGGTGTGTATGCGCGTATACATGTATGAATGATAGAATAGTCTAACTAACTTCCCCATTTGAACAAACTCAGAATGTTTCATTCATGTAGGCAGCTATATCCACAAGATCTTGGGTCAATTTCTAATGACCTACTTGAAAATTTGGTCTTAACTCTGGATGTGGGAAACATTCTGGAAAATAAGATAACAAGACTTTCACGTAGTTTTGTGAAAAAAATTATTCTTTGTCTTCTGTGCTTTGCACGCAGAAGGTGTTTGATGCCTCATGGCTTTATAGAAAATTTAAACTTACTAAGTTCTCTCCTGTGTGGTGCTGTTTCAGGATATAGAGTCCTCAGGAATTCCTACAGGCCCTTCAAGATCGAGGACAGGCTTTTGGTTAATTTATAAGCCATTTTATTATATGTCTTCTGATGACGGAAGAAGGTGTTTTTCATCCCCTAGTTAGGGAAAGGCTTGAGGTGTCTATCTCCAACCACCATATGATTTTCAATCATTTGTACTTAATACCTTCTTCCTTTCTGAGGACTATAATACTGCTTTTAGTTGCATAAGTGATATTTTGGAAACTAGAAGCTATAGAAAAATGTTTGGTAAAACAGCAGCCACAGAGGTTATTTTTGCTAGCCTGTGTCATAGTTCCATCAGTTCTTTTATAAGGGTAAAGTGACTCCAGTATTTAACTGTTTAAAATTTGGATTTTTAAATTAAACAATTGCCATGAGGCTTTTGCGAGTACAGGTGATTCTCCTTTTGCAAGGAATGCCTCAAGGAGCACAGCTGATGCTACTTTCTTATTGTTTATCGCTTCCTTTTTATTCCTTGCAGCAGAGCAGTGATACTGTTTTCACAATTGTTTTCCTATCAGAATTAAAGAAACTAGCCAATTTCCTTGTACTTTGCATTCACCAACATTCTCAGATAGCTAGGAATTTGTTTTGATATACTTGATGATTTACAAAATGAATTCCTCTACTTTTCTTTTAAGTAGCTTCAGGGAGTCTCTGATCTAAGTTGTCATTGTGTGCAAGTTGTCTACTCTGAGTTGTTTCTCGTTTACTAATCTGATGTTATATGAATTTAACACAAATTGTTATGTAAATACACAAGCACCCATTAATATCTATGATGTGCTATCTATTTTTCCATTTATACTGTGCAGTGCTAGAAAAGTCAAGTTTATTTATAGTTTAAGATTCATGTCTTATTTATAAATACCACATGTTGGAAATGCATTATATAATTTCAGATGAAAATAATTTTTTTATATTTGTCTTATAGAGTGCAGGCTTAGTAAAAGTACATAGTAGTTCTGTATTTGAAGAAGCTTTACAGAACATTCATGAATAACTTAAATTAGATTTCGGTCTTCACGAATAACTTTAATTAGATTTCGGTTTTAGACTAATAATTAATAAGGAATTTCAAAGCTATGAGCAGGCATGACGTCTTTGACCTTGACTGGAGTTTGGCCTTCTGCATAGGCTGCAGGACTCAACTTTATTGGAAGAGTTGGTTCTCTTTTTATTACTAGCATCATTCATTCCCCATTCAACCAGGGAGTAGTTGTTGCAGATGGAGAGACAGAGTGATACACTTTACTCTTAAGAAAGAAGTAATATTGATATAAAGCAGAGATTTAACAAAGTTTAATAATAAATGTGACAGTGATTTACAAGGTTCAGTGGCAAGGTATGCTTGATTATTTACTGCACAGAGGACAGGGTCAGACAAAAAACTGTCAGGGAGAACCTCCCATTGGGTCATGAGGTTCAGAGAGGATTACTATTCATCTGTTTTCTGGATGCTCTAAATACCTGGACCTCTTTATAGTTGTTTTACCATTTGTGTGATCTGACTGATGGCATTTACAGGCTAATCACAAGAATCAAATGCACTTGAGCCTCACTGTATTTTGAAAATTTGGCCCTTTATATCAAATAGTACATTTGCTAAGTGCAAACCAACTGTCTTTTGCCAATAAATAGATAGGTAGATTTGCCTTCCTACCATTACGAATGTCATCTTTATATCTAGCACATGAAGTCTTCAGAAAGACCACCGGTAAAAGAAAGTGTATGTGCTTGTGTTGCATACATTTAATTCCCTGAGTGTGTTTCTTTAGCTTAATTCAACACTATGCTTCTTTGGCTTTAACAGTAATGTAGTGGAGGCAAGAACTATATCTAAGAAAAAGAGAAGGAACATGAAGGAGAAAAAAACAGATCCAAAAGTAAAATAATTTGGGTTGGGGTTTTTTTGTTTGTTTTTCTTACTGTGGTTAACTTCTTTCTTTCTTTAAGCATCACTCCAACTACAATCAAATTAATTTATTGTTATCACTTTCTTAAACAAAGAACTGGAATAATTTTCTGGAAGACAATCTAAATGTGTTGGGAGGAAGATGTATAATGTCATTTTGAATCACTAAAGTAGATATACAGAGAGTTCAGGCTTGCATTTCTAAACTTTTGAAGGATTGAAAGGGGCAAAAAAGCAATGGACTTGTATATGGTGTGTAGCATGCTGGAAATACTTTTCTTATGCTCAGAAGGACATTCTTTGTGTATTTCACCGTCTCACGCCTTAAAGTTATTTCTAAGTTTTTGAATAATCTAATTTTTAAATCCTGCAAAGGTTTTTTATTTCCGATTACACATTTACTGAACAGCCTTGTCTGATATCACAGTTTAGCCCCAGCCTGGCTAAATTTTGGCAGCCAAAATCATGCAGTTGGAGTCCCAAATCCCTTCTCCCCCACCCCCAGGGAAAGGGGAGAGGGAAATGAGAGGAAAAAGACTTGCAGGTTGGAAATTAAAACTACAGCTTTAATGAAATAATAATAATAGTAATAATAAATACAAATATACAAGAGTGCCCCCTGCTCACCCATTGATAACTAAACATCACCACAAATACTGTAGAGCAGACACGAGGGAATGGGTCTATGGCCAGGAGGGAGCTTGACTCAGGAACTGGATTCAGGAACACACAGATCAGGGATCAGGAGGAATCCGGCAGACAAGGTCCTCACTGGATGTCGGCCATCGCAGAAGAGAGAGAGAGAGAGACCATCATGATCTCTGTTTTATATCGAGTATGACATATATGGGATGGAATCCTCCGTTGGTCAGTTTAGGGTCACCTGTCCACCCCTCCTTGCATGTGTGGGCCCTATTCTGCCAGCTTGAGGATGGCCTTGGTTACTATAGGCATAAGTATAAGCATTGGCTTTTCTGCATATCAGTGCCCTGTGGTATTGCCTTGGGTGAAAACACTGTCTCAAAAACATGCAGTTAGCTTTCAGAGAATGAAGTTACTTACAGCAACTGAGTTAAGAGTCAGAAACTGATCCTACTTTAATTCAAACCACATCAGACTAGAAGTGAAGTCATGTGAAGGTCTTCTCCCATTACTGAGATTGTATGTCCTTTGTCCTTATGGATTATTTTCCTTTTTTGAAAAGTTATCTTGCATATCCCTACTCTCACCTAGTGACAAATATTGTTCAATTTATATAATAAATAGTAAAATTTATACAGTTAGTAGATCTTCAGGAAGAAGATTTGCTAAACAGCATGAAGTCTTTTATTACTTTTGTTCCTGGGTGGTAAACTGAAGGCTTTTATTCTGCAAGGATCTACATACATGTGCATTTAATTTTCAGCTACTAATAGACCTCACCTGGATGCCTAGGGCTACTCTAGTCTTTGTAGGCCTCCACTTTTCATTTTTGTTTTTTTGAAGGTGTGACTACAGTTCATTTAGACATAGTCAATCTAGCTTTAAAACAGCTAGTTCAGGTATTGGTAGTAGTTGGGGTACAGTTGAACTGATTTTTCACTATAAGTTATCTGAGTCTTTATGTAGTTTCTTGGATGGTTTTGCAGCCTGCATTGTTCTGTATTGGTACCTGAAGTATGAAGACAGCTTGAATAGTATTACTGAATTTATAATCTCTCCTGTCTGAAGCACTGATGTGTTCTAAAGAAGTCTTAACGTTGTATTGCAGAAAGTGTTTTCAATTTGCAATTTAGATTTCCATCCTGAAAAACCTTTCTTAAATTCTTCTTAATTCTATGAACTTTGAATAAGCAATTGACTTTGAAGGTATGGGGTTTAAATTGGCACAGTATGTTTTTTTATAAAAAATAACAATTAAGCAAAAACATGAAAAAACCCTTAGTAAATAATATGTGGAAATTCAGTTTCATATACAGTTTTAAAAATAGTGCACAAACCCATTCTTTTAGGCTTAACCAAAATCACATTCACTTAGTAGTGACTTAGTAATGTCATTTGCTGAAATGGCATATTTATTTTTGGTTTAGTGATCATTAGCAGCTCTGAAAAAGATAGTATTTTAAAATGGAATTATAACAATGTTTATTAATGGCATACTAAAGTTAACCTTATATTTTATCATTTCAGTTATTCATGGTGGACAACGGCGCAGATGACTGGAGAATAGCCATGACTCATGAGCGTATTTTCTTTATCTGCTTGGAACTAGTTGTATGTGCTATACATCCCATACCTGGGAACTATACATTCACATGGACAGCCCGGCTTGCCTTTTCTTATACTCCATCCACGACAACAGCTGATGTGGATATAATTTTATCAATACCAATGTTCTTAAGGCTGTATCTTATTGCCAGAGTTATGCTTTTGCATAGCAAACTTTTCACTGATGCATCATCTAGAAGCATTGGAGCGTTAAATAAGATAAACTTCAATACCCGTTTTGTTATGAAGACTTTAATGACAATATGTCCAGGAACTGTTCTGTTGGTTTTTAGTATCTCATTATGGATAATTGCTGCGTGGACTGTCCGAGCTTGTGAAAGGTAAGGTTGTTCTGTTTGGTGGTTTGGTTCTTTCTCTGTCTTGTTTTGCTGCTTTGGTTTTGTATTCGAAGGACCTAAATATTTAATGGAATGGAGCTACCTGGTCTTTGATATGTTGAGTGCTGGTTAGATTTCACTCTGTCACAGACTTTCAGGGATGCTTTGCCTTTAAATCTGAAGGACTTATGTAGAGAAGTTTGTGCCACAGAATTTTATGTAGCATTGCAAGTAGATTTCAATGTTTTCATTTAACTTTGCAAAAACACAGTGAGATACCATAAAATGTCTTTTAACAATAGTTACAGTTGTTGATATTCTGTGTTAATAACAGATTTCATTTATTGTGTTTCTGAACTAAATTTATTGAGAGTAATGTAGATAAAACAACTATGGAAAATGTATTTTTTTCAATTAGACTTTTATTGTCCTGTTTCATTAAAAAACAAAGTGGAAAAGTGTTGTTGGGGAGTTGGCAATATCAAGAAAGAGTGATGTACTGGTTTTGAATGGGACAGAGTTAATTTTCTTCATAGTAGTTCATATGGTGCTGTGTTTTGGATTTGTGACCAAAATAGTGTTGATAGCACACCAATGTTTTAGCTGCTGCTGAACAGTGCTTACACAGCATCAAGCCCATCTCTGTTTCTCACTGTGCCCACCCCCCAGCAAGGAGATGCACAAGAAGTTGAGAGGGGACACAGCTGGGATAGCTGACCTCAACTGACCAAAGGGATTTCCCATACCATATACCATCATGCTCAAGATTGCCACTGGTCAACCCAAACAGGTTTCTCTGTCAACCAGGATAGTTTGAGCAGGGGCTTTAGATCAGTGACCTTTAGGATAAATTTGTTTCTGTAGTAGTGATAGATACATTCCATTACCGTATTAAATCTCTTCCCCATAAATTTATTGGTGTTGACATGACATATGGTTGAATCCATGCTCATGAATTTTCTGGTCCTGTCACTGGTAATAGTTTGGCACTCTTCATAGGAATTTGTATCCCACCTATGTCTATAACAGTAGTGAAAACTACGTCAAGAGGCCATTGAGGGGACTATTCAGTTTGAGAAATTATAGAAATATCAGCTCCGGTATCTAATAGTCCTGTAAATGTTTCTCCCTGTATGTTAATTGTAAGTGTAGGTTATTTTGCTGTGACTTGCTGAGCCCAAGATACCTGGGCAGAATTAGTACTGCCAAATCATCCCTACCCTTGAATCTGAGAGGAACTTTGGGGAACGGAAGAGGGTAACAAAATAATTCGTGCAACCTGATTTATTGTTATGCAGCATGGGGTTTGAAAGGCAGCTAGCATTATCTGCATCTGACCTATATAGTATGAGTCAATCATTCTCAGTAATACATATGAAGTTTGTTTTGAAATACTCGAACACCCTACAATCAGTCCTACATGTCCCATCTATAAAGGTCTACACATCTTAGTTCCTACAGTTAGAAATTTATATGGTTGTAAAAGAATTACTTCTGAGACAGGTGCCAGATCCAGTCCGGCACTGCTGGTTTTAACGGCTGAAAGGTTGAAGACTGGGCATTTATCAGAGGTGGGGCATGGATATGTTGTACAGGAGCATTCAATATCCCATTGGTTTGAGGGGCACCAGACTACATGCCCTTCTTCCTGTTTCCTGAGAGAGGGTGCCCATTTTTGTCAAATTTAGATTGGCATTGATTAGCCCAATGATATCCTTTCTGACATTGGGGACATATCTGTTTAGTTTTTTTGTATTTAGGCACCTGCCATTTGTAAGAGCAGTCTCTGCTTATGTGTCCTTGTGTTCCACAATTAAAACATTTAATAGCGTCCTGATTAATTTGCAACTGAGCTAATGCAGCAGCAAGAACTGATGCTCTGTGAGTTTCAGTTTCAACATGTGAACATACTTTAATATGTTCTCTGAGGTCAGTCACTTTTCCTTTCTGTGGTAATAGTGCTGTTTGACAATCAGTGTTTGCATTTTCAAAAGTTAATTGAAATAACAGGGATCTGAACAGGCTGGACGGCTGGGCAGAGTCCAAGGGCATGAGGTTTAACAAGGCCAAAAGCCAGGTTCTGCACTTGGGGCACAACAACCTTATGCAGTGCTACAGACTAGGGGAAGTCTGGCTAAAAAACTGCCTAGAGGAGAAAGACCTGGGGGTGTTGGTTGACAGCCGACTGAACATGAGCCGGCAGCATGCCCGGGTGGCCAAGAAGGCCAATGGCATCCTGGCTTGTATCAGAAACGGCGTGACCAGCAGGTCCAGGGAGCTTATTCTCCCTCTGTACTCAGCACTGGTGAGACCTCACCTTGAATCCTGTGTCCAGTTCTGGGCCCCTCACCACAAGAAGGATGTTGAGGCTCTGGAGCATGTCCAGGGAAGAGCAACGAAGCTGGTGAAGGGGCTGGAGATTGTCTTACGAAGAGCAGCTGAGGGAACTGGGCTTGTTTAGCCTAGAGAGGAGAAGGCTGAGGGGAAGGAGATTGTAGAGAGGAGGGTGATGGCCTCTTCTCCCAAATGACAGGGGACAGGACGAGAGGGAATGGCCTCAAGCCAAGCTCTGCCAGGGGAGGTTCAGGTTGGACATCAGAAAAAAATTTTTCACGGAAAGAGTCATTGGGCACTGGAACAGGCTGCCCAGGGAGGTGGTTGAGTCACCTTCCCTGGAGGTGTTTAAGGCATGGGTGGATGAGGTGCTAAGGAGCATGGTTTAGTGTTTGATAGGAATGGTTGGACTCAATGATCCTGTAGGTCTTTTCCAACCTAGTGATTCTGTGATAACAAGGTTTTAGCTGCTTCAGGGTTATCTGTTTGCCTTGTGATTGCCCCTTGCAATCTATGTGTAATGGTCATATAGGGATCCTGAGAACCTTGTCTTATTGTTGCAAAAGATCCTGTAGGTTGTTGAGAGTCAGGCACTCGTTTCCACACGGCTACAGCAATATGCGAGACTTGTTCAAAAACTCATCTATCAAGGGCTATTTGTGCTTGTATATGTATATATTGTCCTGTACCTGTTAGCATATCCTGATGAATTGGTATTTACGAGGTCGAATTGTCCATCGCTTGCTCTGTTACTAAATCATTATATTCTAATTGCCAAATGGCATATTGTGCTGAGGACAATACTGTTTTCATTAATATTTTCCTATGCCATTATATATGCTGTAGCTATTGCCTCTATTATTCCTACAGTGACTGCCTTTTGTAGTCCATTGTCCATAATAGATTTTTTAAGCTCTTTGAAAAGTTGGTAGGGCAAAGTTTCATAAACTGGAGGCCGGTTTGGATCATGTACAAGAGGGAAGGCAAAACTAAATCCACCCTGTTTCATAGCTTCTTCTTTACACTTTTGCATTACTGATTTTACCTCTGTTGTCTCCTCCGTAAAGGAATTAGTAGGAGACATGGGCAGTGTAGGAATTAATGGCAGTGGAGGTGAGGTTTTCGTCAAAGCAGAAAGGGATAATGGACAGTGTAAGTCTGAGTCATTCTGTGAATTAACTGGCCCAGGATTAAAAGGGTCCTCAGTCTCAGAGCCATTTGGGGCTTTTTTAAACTGATCATGTATATTTTGGCTTTCAACATTAGCCCCAATTAATCTTCCATATACTTGGCATTGCTCCTACAATGAGGACTGGAATCATAGAATTGTAGAATCGTTTAAGTTGGAAAAGACTTTTAAGAACATTGAGTCCAACCCTTAGCCTAGCACTGCCAACTCCACCACTAAACCATATCCCTAAGCACCTCAACGCTATTGGGAAACTGAACTCCATCCCAGGCAGATCCAGTACAACATTGAATGACTTGGGCCACATCTGTCAAGATAGGTGCTCAGGACAGGAGAATCAGCATATTGGATTGTTGGGCACCAAGACTGGCTTGGTTTGTGTCACTGCCGCATTCACCTGGTTCCTTGTGAGGCTTCTTCTTTGTCAGTTCAGGTGGTTGCTGATGGAGTACTTCCTATAACCTACAACTTATCTAAAGTATTATTTTCCCCTGAGGCTAAATCTCCTTGAGGCACACACCTGGTCTCCCCATCCTTCCTCATTACCCACCAAGTACACTCGGCTCCTTGAGCAAAAGCAATCCCACAAATGGGCTTGCCATTTCCTAAGAGAGGAGCAGCCCACGCTGTCTTTTCCAATCACTTCCCTACATGCACTATGGGGACCTTATCTCCTCCCACAGTATATAGGGGCTTTGTTTGGCCAGGACCAGGGTGGTTAGCAGATCCTTTGATGTTAATCTGCCAAGTGGCTTCTGCTAAATCTATGCCCCAGTGCTTCCATGTCTCTAGTGTCCAGTGCTTTCAATGTAGTCTTTAACAGTCTGCTATATAGTTCAATCTTTCTGGAGGCTTATGGGTGATAGGGGATGTGATACACCCAGTCAATGCCGTGTTTCTTGGCCCAGGAATCTATGAGGTTATTTCAGAAATGAGTCTGTTTTCTGATTCACTTCTTTCTAGGGTACTGTATTGTCAGAGAAGTTACTTTTCCAGGCCCAGACTGATGTTTCAATTGGTGGAATGGTTCACAAGGTATATTTCTAGCCACCTGGTAGTTGCTTCCACCATGGCAAGCACGTAGCACTGGCCTTGGTGTGTTTGTGCTTGTGGTCCAATATAATCAATCTGCCAGGCCTCCCCATACTGATATCCCGGCCACCATCCCCTGTTCAAGGGAGACTTTACTCGTGTGTCTTAAGAGATGGGTAGATGAGGTGCTCAGGGACATGGTTTAGTGGCAGATAGGAATGGTCGGACTTGATGATCCAAGGAGTCTTTTCCAATCTGGTGATTCTATGATTCTATGATTCTAGCTTGATTGCGGCACACATTTAACATTCGTGGGTGACCTGCATGACCTCCATGGTCAAGTCCACTTCTCAATCACAAGTCAATCTGTATGTTGCATTTCTCCCTAGATGTCCCAGTGTTTTATGGGCCCACTGAGCTACAAGTAGCTCACCTTTATGTTCCCAGTCTGAGTCTACCTGAGCCACTTCAATTCTTGCAGCCTGGACTACCTGCTCATTGTTTTGATGTTCTTCAGTGGCATAGCTCTTGGACATGTGAGCATCTACAGGATGTATCTTTACCTTACAGCAGTGTTTTCTACCCATGCACTGATGTCTTGCCACAATGCAACAGCCCAGATAGGTTTACCTCTGTGCTGCCTGTTGGTCTTTTTCCATTGCACAAGACCTAGAAAGATTAGAGGCAGTTTATTCCAGGTGTATTGGATACCTCTCCATGTTTAAGCAAACCGTGGCCTGCATTCTGCTGCCAAAGGAATTGAGAAAAATGCACTGGCAAGTTAATTGTAGCATACCACTCGGCAGCCTTCAACTCCAGTTGATATTGGAGTTCTGGCATGTTCAGTAAGGCAACACTCAATGGTGGCATGACCTCATTCAGGCCACAGTAGACCACTGTTACCTTCCACCCTCTGTCAGACTTTTGCACTGGCCATATGGGACTATTAAAAGGTGAGTGAGTCTTGCTGATCACTCCTTGGCTCTCCAGTAGATGAAACAGCTCATGGACTTGAATCAGGGAGTCTCAGCTGCTGCGATGAACACATGGACCACATGCAATGGACATCATCTGGTTCTTTGGAGGCCTGGTTGTTGTCCATGTTGCTGTAGATCACCTCTATCACCACTAAGTCCCTAAGATACTGGACACTTTCCTCAACAGTGGTCCCTTGAGGGGATGGATACCTTGCCTTCATGCTCGACAGAAGCTGCTTCCAGAGGCTGTGGATTGTTGCTCCTCTTCTAATCCCCCTGTCAGTTATCCAGTCCCGAGCAAAGGATCCCAGCTGCTGTACTCCCTTACCTTCTAATTCCTGACTGTTGACTCCACTATCCCAGCACTGGAGCAACGAGGTGACAATTTGCTTGCCTGGCTAGCAGCCAGAATCTTTCCACATATCTTACAGCTCAGTCAGGGACAGGGATCAGGTATTTTCCAACTTGTTTATGAATTCTGTCTCTTCTCTCTCCTGTTATTGTGGCTGCTCTGCTGTAGAACCAGCTGTATCTTCTGATTCTTCCTCCTGCTCCTTCACAGGAGGAGCTGCTTCTTCACTAATTGAGTTGACCTCTGCTTCCACTGTTTTTTCTTGATTACAGGAGTGATTGTTACAGTTGAGGGTTGGGTCTCTGGCTTAGCCACAATGTCCTTTTGTATGTCCTCAGGTCTGGAGACACTCTCGTCCCTTTGAGGTTGCTGGACAACTGGTTGCTCGGTACATATAGGCAAGGCCCCAACACAGTGCTAGAAGTTGTGTCTCTCTGGTATAGGCAAGACATCCTTCTTTCCAGTGGCGTGCCGCTTCAACAGGATTCCATGCCTGTTCGGGTGTGAAATATCAGACCATCAGAGGTGAAAAATCACTCTAAGCATCTGCCCAAATTCTCCCACCCACCTTGCCACTCAATTGCCTCAGAGCACAACCCTGTGTGGCATTTCCAAGCAGTTGGTTAACTTTGCGAAAAGCTGAAATCAGATTTATGGCACACGCCTATATGAGCATTCTGGTCATGCAGGAATGTTCAAGAAACTGAAGGGCCATTGCACCAAGGCAGGAAACATCTTCCGTGGAGAAGTAAAGGGAAGCGTAATTCATTTTCCCCACCATGTTTCTCCCAGAGGAGGAGAAAAGTGTAACCCCTGATTGTCTTCATGAGATGTTTCCCAGAGTACTGGAATGGCAGCAGTGCAGGGCCCAAATACCAGATTAGGCTTCAGGCCAATGCTTTTACCATAGCTCTTCCCAGTCAAAGCGCAGCAAAGTGATAAACAACACAGAAAACAGCAAAAGCAGCCATTAACAAGCCCTGGAGTTTGGAGTTTGATGCACAGCAAGAGAGGAAACACTCCAAGGAGCAGGTGAGGGACCAAATAAGCCATCACTGAGAGCAAACAATTAAACATCATGACTGGCAACAGCACAGTCAAGATAAAACCAATTTAATAAGTGAAAGAGAAAAAAAAAAACTAATCCAAAACAAGTGATGCAAATGCAGTCACTCATCACCTTTCATCAGCAGACTGATGTCCAGTCAGTTCCTAATGTGCAACCCCTCCTTCCCCGATCTATTCACCGGGAGGACAGAGTGAGAAACAGAGAAGACCTTGATGCTATGCAAACACTATTCAGCAATAGCTAGAATATTAGTGTGTTATCAGTACTGTTTTGGTTAAAAAAAACCTCAAAACACAGCACCATATGAGCTGCTTTGAAGAAAATTAATTCTATTCTAACCAAGGCTAGTACATATATACTGACTGTAACTTCCATTCCCTCTGCAATGCTTGAGGGTGGTGGACAGGTAGAAGAGTCGGGAACGAAGGAGCAAAGTTGAGCCTGGAAAATGGAGGTGGTGTTTCTTTTCAGTTTTGTTTTGTTTTTGTTTTTTTTTTTTGTCATTTCACAAATCTATTTCCCCCCCATCTTGATGAGCAGGGAGGTGTGAGTGGCTGGGTGGGCATTTGGCTATTAGCCAAGATTGATCCACCACACATCATTTAGTGTGATTTCTTTCTGGCAGCACGAAAATCTAACAGAACTTTTCATTATAAATAAATTGTATTTGTTTAATTTTCAGGTACCATGATCAACAGGATCTTACAAGCAACTTCCTTGGGGCAATGTGGTTGATTTCAATAACGTTTCTGTCCATTGGATATGGTGACATGGTACCTAATACATACTGTGGGAAAGGAGTCTGTTTACTCACTGGAATCATGGTGAGTGTTTCAGAATTTATTCACTGGATATGAGATTAAGTTTGTTGGAATGAATCCCCAAACTCATGGTAGTCATAACAGAAATATTTACTTGATAACTTTTAAAGTATATAGGCTTACTTGCACCATTACATGGTCTCTCATTCCATGGTAATGAAATGAAAGGCTTTCATCCTCTGTAGGTAGAATGAAGAGCTGCATAATAAAATACAGACAAACAATTCCACCCTGATGCCATACTCAGCTTCAAAATCTCAATAGAGTCTCTCATTAAATGTTAGGATATCACATCTTCATGACTGCATTTGGACATGTGTAATTGGACCACTCCTAATATCAAACCTACAGCTCTGATATTTGCTTCTTAATGAAGTTACTTGCAGGTGTAGAATTGCAATGGCAGCTAGTCTCCTAAAGCATTTTGCCTGTGCGCTTTTTTTGGCATTGTTTCTTATAAGTCTAATAACATATGGCCCATAGTTTTCCATTGCTTTAAGTGGATTTATGTAGTGCAGTTTTAATTACAAAAGTTTTTGTTACCATTGATGTAATTGTTAGACCATGCATATTCAATATATATTTATTAGTTGTACTTCATACATAATTTCAATTTTTGTTATATTGTAGCATTTGGTCCAAGTTAGGTAGGGAGTAGGGCAATAAATTATAATGGAAATTTCTGCATATTTATAGTAAATTAAAAGTAAAAAAGCTCCTGATCCTGCCACTTTTATTTGTATCAAACTCCCATGTAAATTTCCCTGTGAGTGAGAAGTTGAGGATAGGCATCATATATAATATATATGGCAGTAAGATCCATTGAACATAAAAGTAACTCAGCTTCAATATCTACCTTCTATTAAAACAAGTATACTGGACTTGTGGATGAAAAGAAGTGGTGGCAAGAAGTTTTCCTTTTTGATATGTTTTAGTAAATTTGTTGTTTATAAAAGTATGTATTTTATGTTCAGAGAGTAAAATAGAACAACACATTTTTGTAGTGTTAAGGACTTTTTTCCCAAATTATTCTTTTTTATTTTTTTACATGACAGGTTTCAGGTCATTGACCTTTATTGAGAAAGACTTCTAGTAAATTTTGGTTGTGTCAGATGCATACCTATTTAAATACAGTTTGCAATCTGCTGAAAACAGAGGTGGAAAGCACAGGAATGAATTGGAAGGCTTTTCTAAAGGCTGTTGACTAAACTCCTGTCTGCTGTCTTTTAGGGTATTTGCCTTTGTTCTTCCTTCTGAGATGAATTTTGATGCCAGACAGAATAAAAAGTAGCCATAAGTTCATTAGGAAAAAAAGAGAGCATGCACCATATATTGTCACAGGGATGTGCAGAACATGTACAGAACCCTGTTTCCTTCTTCCCAGAGACTGTTCAGAAATAAGAAGTAAATGCTTCAAGATGCAGATGTTAGATCATTATCCCTCCTCATTATCATCTCTGACTACATCCTTGACAACAGATCTCTTGACAACAGCTAAATTCTAGGTTAACTTGCCTTGAATATTTACTCAAAATAAATAGTTCAGCATTCTTGGCATTTTCAGTATTGAAAATAAAATTACTGTAACAGAAATCTTAGAGTTTCCAAGCCCTACAGAATTGCAATGAAAATGTTAGTGTTGATGCTAGTCATCCATGGGTTTCACGCTACTATTTGGTTTATATTGATGCAAATGACAGCAGCATCTGTACTGGTCTACAAATTATAATGGTTGTGGGTAGTCTGTATAATTTTTATTATGATGAAAATAAGGTAAAAATAAAATAGCAGAAACAGTGTCCAGATTATTGCAAGTTTTTTTCTATGTACTCATGAATGAACCACACAGAAGGTGAACTTTTAAGCTGTATTTGTCATTTTGCTTATGACAACACCATTTGGAATCAGATATACAATTATTTACAGCAGCTGTTTCCACTGCTTTAGTAAAAAACTCCAGTACTGGTTAATATATGCTGATTACACACAGAGCATTTCTTTTTCCACAACTGAAACAAGAACCCTTTGAAAATTAAGTTTGTAAAAGGTACAGATGATATTCACCTTCATGTCTTCAATAGCCTGGTTTTTATGATTTTTGCATTTTGCAACTACATTTGAAGCAGTAAGGCTCAAAACACTCAGGCGTACTTACATAATCAGGATCGCATGATGAGTTTGAGATAAATACCTCCAGAGACAGAGAGCATTCTTAACACAAAAAGGGGTCAGGTAGTTAGTGTATGATGGTAGTTAAAACAGTCATGAAAATTTGACCCATAATTAAATTTTAAAGGACATTTTGTAAAGGATCAGAAATATATGAAGTGTGAAACAATGAACATATTAATGAACATATCCTCCAGCCTAAACTCCTAGACCTCATAGTTCTTAAATATAACTCTTTAAAAACAGCTACCCTGGTGAAACTTGTACAGTAAGTAATTATGTTTATCGTGGAAAAGATAAGATCCTAAAATAACAGACTTACCTATTTCTATTTCAAGAGGAATGATTGATGGGCTAATTAAAAGAAACAGAATAAATGTTGAATAACTGTAACAAGTTATCAAACCAGCTATGTGAGGAAAAATTTAATTCCCTAGTGGAATTAATTCTAAAGTAGATGATGATTGATACTGGTGGATGAAAAGCCGGACATGAGATGGCAATGTGTGCTTGCAGACCAGAAGGCCAACTGTATCCTGGGCTGAATTAAAAGAAGCGTAGCCAGCAGGTGGAGGGTGGTGGTTCTGACCCTCTACTCCGCTGTCACGAGACCCTACCTGGAGTACTGCATCCATCTCTGGAGTCCTCAGCACAGGAAAGAAATGGACCTCTTGGAGCAGGTCCAGAGGAGGGCCACAAAAATGATTGGAGGGATGGAACACCTCTCCTATGAAGATAGGTTCAGAGAGTTGAGGTTGTTCAACCTGGAGAAGAGAAGGCTCCAGAGAGATCATCTTGTGGCCTTTCAATACTAAAGGAGACTTATAAAAAAGATGGAAAGATACATTTTACCAAGGCCTGTAGTGACAGGACAAGGGGTAATGGTTTTAAACTAAAAGAAGGCAGATTCAGTCTAAAAATAAGGAAGTTCTTTTTTTACAGTGATGATGATGAAACACTGGAACAGGTTGCCCAGAGAGATTGTAGATGCCCCATCATTGGAAACATTCAAGGCCATGTTGGACGGGGCTTTGAACAACATGATCTAATTGAAGATGTCCCTGCTCGTTGCAGGGGGGTTGGACTTTAAGGGTCTCTTCCAACCCAAACAATTCTGTGATATTATTCTGATTATACTAAAAGAAAATAAGCAGTTGAGAATCATTAAGAGTAAGTCAGTAAAGAAGTCTAATTAATATATTAGAAAAAAATAAAATAAGCTAAAAAGAAAACTGTGAACCATCTTTATTCTTGAAAAAATAAGGTAAATATTTAAAGAATGTTTTCTGTAATATTGAACAATGTATTTTTGATCTTGCCAAGCACTTGGATATGGGAATCATAATGAAAATATTGAACACGTACAGTACAGTGTTGGTGACTTTGTTAAATGCAGAGGCTGTTTATATACTGGCAAGAGAATCTGGGTACCTCTTTAAATCACCTATTAGTATTTTTCCGAAGAGACTTCACTAGGAAGTAGTCTATATGTGCCCTCTGCTTTCTCTATACATTAATTAGATTTGCAGAGAGTGATTGATGAATAGAATTATGAGTGCCATCTGTTACGTCCCACTTTTTTTTTTTTTTTTTGGCACCAGAGCAATCCAAAACCACTCAGGAGGGGGGTGTAAATGGTACTTTTTACTAAACAAGATGCATGCCCTTAAAACACTGGATTCAAACGAACAAACAACCCATACGTGACAGAATACCGACAGAAAAACCCGCAGCAGCCAAAGTTATCAGAAGAACCTGTCACTTGGCACTGCTTGGCAACATTATAACAATCTGCTTAACCAAATATCACAGAGAGCCCTAATGCTGCCAAGTCAAAACTGAAATCAAACCAAAAATGCCCACTATGGCCCGCTGCAGCCACACGTGTTTCAAAGAGAAAAGGGAGAGAAAGAGAAAAGGGAGAAAAGAAGAAGAGGAGAAAAGAGAGAAATAGTTACAAGGGAAATAGGAAAGATGATAGACACCACCTTAGGGACTCCACATGTAGCAACACGTGTTTCTTTGTCCAGAAGATGGTGGGTGTCCACACACAATGCAACACAGCAAGACATAGACACCAGACACAGATACAAGACATGAGGCTGCAGGCTTTCATGGGGATTTTTAAGCTCTCTGTCCCCACTCCTTAAAGGATCAGGTGGAGAGACAGGTAACACACTCTCATGCCCTGCACCAGGCATGTCCAGACATGCTCTCCAGCATTTCTGGTCTTGCCACTGTGGGCTGGGGGGCATCACCCATTATTCACAAGTTTATGGGGCTGGATGGGATCCACCCAAGGGTATTAAGGGAGTTGGCGAAGGTGCTTGCCAAACCCCTTTCCATCATCTACCAGCAGTCCTGGCTGACTGGGGAAGTTCCACTAGACTGGAGACTGGCAAATGTGACACCCATTTACAAGAAGGGCCGGAGGGAAGATCCAGGAAACTACACACCTGTCAGTCTGACCTCGGTGACAGGGAAGGTCATGGAGCAGGTCATCTTGAGTGCTATCATACAGCACACACAAGACAACTAGGTGATCAGGCCCAGTCAACATGGGTTTATGAAAGGCAAATCCTGCCAAACTAACCTGATCGCATTCTATGACAAGGTGACCTGCTTAGTGACTGAGGGAAAGGATGTGGATGTCGTCGTCTTGGACATCAGTAAAGCCTTTGACACAGTTTCTCACAGTCTTCTGCTTAGGAAACCGTCTGCCACTTGCCTGGACAGGCCTAACCTCTGCTGGGTTAATAACTGACTGGATGACTGGGCCCAGAGAGTGGTGGTAAGTGGAGTTAAATCCAGTTGGAGGCTGGTCGAAAGTGGTGTCCCCAGGGCTCAGTGCTGGGTCCAGCCCTGTTCCATATCTTTATCAATGACCTAGACAAGGGGATTGAATGTACCCTTAGTAAGTTTGTGGATGACACTAAGCTGGGTGGAAGTGTCGATCTGCTTGAGGGTAGGGAGGCTCTGCAAAGGGATCTGAACAGACTGGATCAATGGCCTGAGGCCAATGGCATGAGGTTTAACAAGGCAAAGTGCCAAGTCCTGCACTTGGGGCACAACAACCCCATGCAACATTCCAGGCTAGGGGAAGAGTGGCTGGAAAGCTGCCTGGCAGAGAAGGACCTGGAGGTGTTGATTGATAATGGCTGAATACAAGTCATCAGTGCACCTAGGTGGCCAAGAAGGCAAATAGCATATTGGCCTTTATCAGAAACAGCATGATCAGCAGGACCAGGGAAGTAATTCTCCCAAGTGAAAAGTGATAGGAGGAGAGGGAATGGCCTCAAGCTGTACCAGGGGAGGTTCAGATTGGACATTAGGAAAAATTTATTCACTGAAAGGGTTTTCAGGCACTGGCAGAGATTGCCCAGGGAGGTGGTTGGGTCACCATCCCTGGAGATATTTAAAAGACAGGTAGATGAAGTGCTTAGGGATATGATTTAGTAGTGGACAGGTACGGTTGGGCTTGATAATCTCAAAGGTCTTTTACAACCTACTGATTCTATGATTTTTCACCAGGCCATGCATCTTGTCTTGAGTTTTGGCTAGCCACTGAATATACAGTGGTTATCAATGCACACCTGCCAGATTTTTTCAGTTCCTGATCAGCAGACTGAGCTCAACTACAGGTGGCACACATTTTTTGTGCTGTTATTAACTTCAGTGGCACTGCTTATACATGGATAGTATTTTCACCTCCTTAACTATTTTATAGAGTCAGGGCCTTGGAGTGTTTTGCCTATTTTTCCTTGCTTTATGAGGAGAATGTAAAGAATGTAAGAAGATAAGTAGAAATTGCTAAACGTAAAAGAGGAGGCAATCATGAGAAGCTATGAGAAGATGTATAATTATTGACTATGGAATTGGAAGAACTGGAGTGAATGAATGAATGAAGTATTAAAATATACAAAGAATATGGAGGATATTGAATATCACAGAATCACAGATTAACCAGGTTGGAAGAGACCCACTGGATCGTCGAGACCAACCATTCCCACCAATCCCTAAATCATACCCCTAAGTACCTCATCCACCCTCACCTTAAACACCTCCAGGGACGGTGACTCAACCACCTCCCTGGGCAGACTGTTCCAATGCCTAACTACCCTCTCCGTGAAGAATTTTTTCCTAATCTCAAGCCTAAATCTCCCCTGGAAGAGCTTGAGGCCATTCCCTCTCATCCTGTCCCCTGTCACTTGGGAGAAGAGGCCAGCACCCTCCTCTCCACAACCTCCCTTCAGCTAGTTGTAGAGTGTAATAAGGTCTCCCCTCAGCCTCCTCTTCTCCAGGCTAAACAACCCCAGCTCTCTCAGTCTCTCCTCATAAGATTTGTTCTCCAGCCCCTTCACCAGCTTCGTTGCTCTTCTCTGGACTTGCTCCAGAGCCACAACATCCTTCTTGTGGTGAGGAGCCCAGAAATGAACACAGTACTTGAGGTGCGGTCTCACCAGTGCCGAGTACAGAGGGAGAAGAACCTCCCTGGACCTGCTGGTCATGCCGTTTCTGATGCAGGCCAAGATGCCATTGGCCTTCTTGGCCACCTGGGCACACTGCTGGCTCATGTTCAGTCGGTTGTCAACCAACACCCCCAGGTCCTCCTCCTGGCAGCTTTCCAGCCAGGCTTCTCCTAGTCTGTACCTCTGCTTAGGGTTGTTGTGCCCCAAGTGCAGGACACGGCATTTGGCCTTGTTAAACCTCATGCCGTTGGTCTCAGCCCAGCAGTCCAGCCTGTTCAGGTCCCCTTGCAGAGCCTCCCTACCCTCCAGCAGATCGACATTTCCACCCAGCTTGGTGTCATCTGCAAACTTGCTAAGGGAGGACTCAATGCCTTCATCCAGGTCGTTGATAAAGACATTAAACAGGACTGGACCCAGGACTGAGCCCTGGGGAACCCCACTTGTCACTGGCCTCCAGCTGGATTTAACTCCTTTACCACCACCCTCTGGGCCCGGTCATTCAACCAGTTTTTCACCCAGGAGAGTGTGCACCCTTCCAGGCCAGAGGCCGACAGTTTCCGAAGCAGAATGCGATGAGAAACTGTATCAAAGGCTTTACTAAAGTCCAGGAAGACCACATCCACAGCCTTTCCCTCGTCCAAGAGTTTAGTTACTCGGTCATAGAAGGTGATCAGATTACTCTGGCAAGACCTGCCTTCCATGAACCCGTGTTGACTGGGCCTGATCACCCGGTTCTCTTGCAAGTGCTTCTTGATAGCACTCAAGATCACCCACTCCATGACTTTCCCCGGTACCGAGGTCAGGCTGACAGGCCTGTAGTTCCCCGGATCCTCCCTGTGCCCCTTCTTATAGATGGGCACGACATCAGCCAGCCTCCAGTCCAGCGGAACCTCCCCAGTCATCCAGGACTGTTGGAAGATGATGGAAAGGGGTTTGGCCAGCACATCTGCCAGTTCCCTCAAAACTCTTGGGTGGACTCCATCCAGCCCCATAGACTTGTGGGCATCTAGCTGGGCAAGCAAGTCTCTAACCACCTCCTCTTGGACCTTGGGAATCTCATACTTCTCATCCAACACCTGGGGTTGTGCAGAGAGGGGACAATTTTCCTTACTGTTAAAGACTGAGGCGAAGTAGGCATTGAGCACTTCAGCCTTGTCTTCGTCCCCTGTTACTCTTGCTCCCTCTGCATCTACTAGGGACTGGAGATTCTCCCTAGCCCTCCTTTTGCTGTTGATGTATTTGTAGAAAGACTTTTTGTTGTCTTTCACAGTCTTGGCCAATCGCATTTCTAGTTGGGCCTTAGCCCTCCTGACTTTTTCCCTGCAATATCTCTTGGACTAGTATGGTATTTATTTGTCTATGTTGAAAGTCATTACACTTGGACAAATAAGTAGAAGTAAAATAAAATGGATGAGTTACAATTAACTGTTTTATGACAGGATGCCCAGAGTAGCTGGCTATAGATTGAATAAAGATTGCTTTTGATGAAATACATATCCTGTAGGATTTTCATGTTGGCCTTACTGTTGCTGAAACTGCAGCCTAAATGCTTCTCATTGAAATTCATTCCAAAGACATCATTAAGCCTATCAAAGAAAGAAAAAATTATGAGGATATTCTTAATGTTACATCACAGAGGTGGGTAAAGGGGATTAGATGTTTCTTTTGCAAAATTTTTAAATATCATCTTTTAACTCTCAGAACTGAACCCCACTCATGTAGGAGAATAATTCTTATTGCAGTAGTCACAATGTAGTCGGTGTGTGCAATCTAGCCTTTGGAATACTAGATTTTTCATTATAAATACTGAATAAAAAATTACTCAGATACAATTTTAAAACTTCTCTTATGGCAATGTTTAAAGTCCATACAGGAGTCTGTATTTAGTTTAAAAGAATTGCAGCTCCTTTCCTACACATTCTAAAAAAGCCACCAGAATGATATGTTTATGCTGTATGACAAGAGGAACTCCTCATATGAGATTAAATTGCATTGTTTGCTCATGGGGTTTCATCCCAGACCACTCTGGTCTTATCAACAGATATGAAGAAACATGCTGTCTATACTTAGAATAGCATAATTTTTAAAAATCCAATTTCTGTTTGTAGCAAAATCTGATCTGTACCATCCTTGAATATTAAGAGATAGTAGATTTTAAGAAAATTAGAAAACAAGTAGATTCTAATGTCAGAACTAATATTGACTGGAGATCTTCTGCAAAGATCACAGTCCTGTCAGTCTGACCTCAGTGCTGGGGAAGGTCATGGAACAGGTAATCTTGAGTGCTATCATCCAGCACATGCCTGATAACTGGGTGATCAGGCCCAGTCAACACGGGTTTATGAAAGGCAAGTCCTGCCAAACTAACCTGATTGCCTTCTATGACAAAGTGACCTGCTTAGTGACTGAGGGAAAGGCTGTGGAAGTAATCTTCTTGGACATCAGTAAAGCCTTTGACACAGTTTCTCACAGCATTCTGCTTAGGAAACTGTCAGCCTCTGGCCTGAACAGGCACACACTCTCCTGGATGGAAAACTGGTTGGATGGCCGGGCCCAGAGAGTGGTGATAAATGAAGTTTACTTCAGCTGGAGGACAGTTACAAGTGATGTTCCCCAGGGCTCAGTGCTGGGTCCGGTCCTGTTCAATGTCTTTATCAACAACCTGGATGAAGGCATTGAGTGCACCCTTAGCAAGTTTGCGGATGACACTAAGCTGGGTGGAAGTGTCACTCTGCTGGAGGGTAGGGAGGCTCTGCAAATGGATCTGAACAGACTGGACTGCTGGGCTGAGACCAATGGCATGAGGTTTAACAAGGCCAAATGCCGGGTCCTGCACTTGGGGCACAACAACCCTGTGCAGTGCTACAGACTAGGAGAAGTTTTGCTGGAGAGCTGCCCAGAGGAGAAAGACCTGGGGGTGTTGGTTGACAGCCAACTGAACATGATTCAGCAATGTGCCCAAGTGGCCAAGAAGGCCAATGGCATCTTGGCTTGTCTTGGAAACGGCATGACCAGCAGGTCCAGGGAGGTTATTCTCCTTCTGTATTCGGCACTGGTGACACTGTACCTTGAATACTGTGTTCATTTCTGGGCCCCTCACCACAAGAATGTGATAGGAATGGTTGGACTTGGATACGAATGGTTGGACTCGATGATCCTGTGGGTCTTCCCCAACCTGGTGATTCTATGATTCTAAGAAGGATGTTGAGGCTCTGGATCGTGTCCAGAGAAGAGCAACGAGGCTGGTGAAGGGGCTGGAGAACAGGCCTTATGAGGAACAGCTGAGAGAGCCTGTGTTATTTAGCCTGGAGAAGAGAAGGCAGAGGGGAAACCTTATTGCTCTCTACAACTACCTGAAAGGAAGTTGTAGAGAGGAGGGTGCTGGCCTCTTCTCCCAAGTGACAGGGGACAGGACAAGAGGGAATGGCCTCAAGCTCCGTCAGGGGATGTTCATTCTTGACATCAGGAAAAAAAAAACCTTTCATAAATAATTTTATAATCCAAGGTCCGAATCCAGAAAAAAGTCCTGCAAATGAATCCCATTCATTCTCTATCTGCAATTTTTCTGTTAAATCTTTTAGGGTGTTAATACTTTTATGTATAGACTCTGAATGGTCTGATAACTTCATTAAAAGACTAGATAAAGCTGCTGATGTGGCATTTGTTTAATGGCAGTGAACCAATGTGGTTTAAAATCATAGAAACATTCAGGGTTAATGATGTAAATTTGGCCCTCCTGAAATATGAGAAGGAATATCTGCCCATGCTTTATCTCCACAAATAAAGTACAATCCTCCTTGTAATTGCAGGGGCATGTTGTTGGATTTGATATATTTGCAGACATGTAATTACACCATATATAATCATTTTTATACGCACTAAGTGAGGAATTAACATTTTGTATAAGCATTACATTTTTGTCTGTATAAATAAAATATTTACAAAAATCTTCTTTTATTGTATCTAATAAAGAATATTATCTATCGACAAACCTACTAAACAGGTGCTAAATGGATTAGTTGGTGTTGCTACTGAGAAACACAATGAATCTTGTCCCGATGCATTGGCTAGGGTTACCCAGATGTTTTCTTTGGGTTGTGTGGGGATCCATGGAATGGTCGTTGCACGACACAAAATTCCTGCAATTATTGCAGTGCAGGTCATACACATCTTGCTGGCATCTATCATGGACCACAATCTGTAGAGACCCAAGCATACCCTCGCCCTCTTATTATTAACAGCCATGGACCTTCCCATCATCTCTCTTCTAGGTTAGATATCATTACCTTAGCTTTACTCATGTTATCATTTGATTTCACGATAAAATGTCACTCTGTCGGGGCAATGTCATCTTGGCAACAATTTAAAAAATTTAAAACATACAAAGTTTTTAATAGTCTCTCTTGAGGGGAGTATCTCAGGCTCCCCCTTTTTTGTTTTGACAACATATTTTTTAATGTACCATGAGCTCGTTCAACTATGGCTTGCTCTGTCAGTGAGTGAGAGATGCCCGTGACATGTGATTCCCCACTGTTGAAAAAAGGATTTTGTTATATTAGAAACATATCCTGAGCCACTGTCCATTTTTACTGGTTTGGGCACTCCCAAAAGAGCAATCGCATGCAATACATGTTTTTTTTTACATCTTTTGCCCATTCTCCTGTATGCGTGGAAGCAACAATGCAGGTAAAAAAAAGTGTTGAACAACACACAGAGATATTTTAGATGTCCAGACTCGGGGATGTGTGTTACATCATTTTTTCAAGTGGACCTAATCCACGAGGATTTATGCTGTCAAAAGTAGGTTTTGGGATTAACTGACAATTAGGGCACATCTGTACAACTTGTATGAGAATGTACATGCATTATAAAATAAGGTTCACGTCGATTGTCTAACAGATATTTCAATTCCTTAAAAAAAGCATATAACTGTCCATTGTCTACATACTTTAAATAGGCATTCTTCAAGCGTGAAGCAATGCCAACAACATAGGCTGAATCGGTGACAGTGTTTATGGGTTGTGAAAACAGCTTAAAGCATCTAACAACTGCAGCCAATTCCACAATTTGAGGTGATCCTGGCACTTGACAAATGTCTGATTTCCACATGCCTTATTTGGTCCTCCAAACAATCACTGATTTCCCAGTTTTCCCTGATCCATATGTAAAAAGTGTCAACACCTCCTTAAGAGGAATATGACTTGATTTCATGATTGGAATTAGGCTCATACACTCAGACTCAAAAGGGGACTTGGAGGATAATAAATGCTGATTTGTCCTTTAAAGTCTGCTAATGTAATTTGTATAGATAAAGAATGTTGCAAAAGCCGGTCTACTTGTTGAGTCATTGGAACATAGTTGGTAGAGGGATTCATCCCATCCAATTCCAATAAACGATTACGACCCTTTTGAATTAACATAGCTAACATTTCATGCTGAATTGTTATTGCTTTAGAAAACTGATGTGGTAAAAATATCCATCCTAAAGGTCTAAATTTGTCAGAGACATCTTCTACCCATTGGGCTAAAACTCCAAACGGTTGGAATTTGGCTGAAATAATATATAATTCAATTGGAGAGTTTAAACATTTGCAAAATGTTTGTTTCTGGCTACGCTATTTAGCAACTGTGTCCAATGCAACCAAAAATCTTTGTCTAATTGCCTGGGAGAGGTTAAATCTGAATCTCCTTTTAACAACATAAACAAAGAATGCAATTCTTCTGTAGTGATGCCTATCAAGGTGCGTACCCAATTTATGGCTCCTAACAATTTTTGCACATCATTCAATGACTTTACAGAGTATAAAATTTTAACTTGCTGTTCCAAGTTTATCTGTTCCACCCAAATGGGCTCATCTGTAGTCCAGGTAAGAGGAAGGATGGTCTGTACCACAGTGGCCTCAATCAAAAATGAGTGCTTAAAGTCAGACATAATTGTGCTGTGCAGTCTCTACCCCAGAAGACAGTGGGAAGTGACAGAACATATGGTTTAACAGTTGCCACATGACCTTTGGTATCCATATATGATTGTGGAGTGTAAACTTTGTCATGGGCTAGTCACTCCTCTCATCCTCATCAGAGCAGTAGGTGGTTCAGTCAATGGCCAATCTGTCGGCCATTCTGTTAAAAAAACCTGTTACATTGGCTCTGCTGTCTATAATACCGGTAAACATTGTTCTTTGTTGCTCTGCGAGTGTCGTACTTTGCAAGTTAACGTTGGTCATAATGTTTGCATTTCTGTGTCCATAGAATCACAGGTTGATCAGTCGAGCCCAAGCCTCCTTCTCCCCATATGCCATTTGCTGCATGGGGTACAACTGCTTGAAAACAAATCAGCTGAGCAATTCTAGCGCCCTTTGATATAAAGCAAGGAGGTATAGGTGTCCAAGCCATTAGTGGTATTGTTGCCGTAAAGTCGGCATCAATTAATCCCAGTAAAACCAACAATCCTTGCTTTGTGACATATGATTGTCCAGTTAAAAATGCACTAGGGTGCCCTTAACTGCCGTAGGGATGAGTCAAAGTGCAGTATGATGGGTTTCTATTCTTTAAAGGCAGTAAAACTTTCTGACAGTCTGCATTTGCATTCTGCTCTCCCCTCATCTACCAGGCCAGTCATTTCATCACAGAAGGTTATCAAGTTGGTCAAGCCTGACTGATTTCCCCTTGGTGAATCTGTCCTTCATGTGCCTAGAGATAGTTTCTAGGATTAGCTGCTCCATCACCTTGCCAGGGACGGAGGTGATGCTGACTGGCTTGTAGTTCCCTGGTCCTCCTTCTTGCCCTCCTTGAAGATAGGAGTGACATTTTCTTTTCTCCAGTCCTCAGGCAATTCTCCCAATTGCCGTCATTGTTCAAAGATTATCGAGAATGGCCTTGCAATGACATCAGACAACTCCCTGAGTACTTGAGGGTGCATCCCATCAGGATCCCATCAGGAAACAGACTACAGTGACCATGGCAAATGCTTAGGATGAACTTTGACTAGGCAATGTTTGTGTAGTCCTGTATAATAAAGAAGTTTTTTGTCTGGAATTAGACTATGCTTTGAGGGACCACAGCGGATTGCATCAGTAAAGAGAGGGACAGAGGACCATGATTAGATGGCTACAGATGCCTCAGCTTAGTATATAATATGGATACTATCTCAGCAGAGCACAGTGGATCTGAAGGATAAAAAAGACAAAGTGAGATCTAATGTTAGTTGTAGTATCACTGTTGATGATACAGGACTACCATCTTCATTTACTGTTATTTCTATTACTAATTACTGTAGCACTCAGGACTGAACACCTAATTCCACTGATAGTATGGTGGCATCATGGACTCCTCAGAGCCAAGATCTACTGCCTCCATATCCATGAGATGGAAGAGCCCGAGGTCATAAAATATCAAGACTGAGATTGATGAGATCCCCCCTGAGCCTTCATGTCTCTAGGCTAAACAGTCCCAGCTCTCTCAGACTTTCCTCATAGGAGAGATGCTCCAGTCCCTTAATCATCTTAGTGGCCCTGTTTTACGCTGGGAGGTTCTGGTCTGTTATGATCCCATTAAGAAAGACACTTAGACTCTGTAAGGTATCATTTAAAATGCTACTAATCTAACACTATAAGGGGATAATAGCATCCCTTTAGATACTGGGAGCCCTGAGTGGTATAGCATCGAACAGGACTCTGACCCATGTGCAGCATGCCATGTAGACCCTGTCCATAGGCAAGATTATCATCTTTTGGTCTTTCAAGACATTATAGGATTTTCTTACAAGGAAACAACTCTATTTATAATTTCTACTGTCAAAGAGAAAGGATGTTCACATAAGAACTTCTTTCTGTGCTCATAGATAAAGGCAAGGCCACACAGGTGGCATAGTCACCAGTACCAGGTGGGAGCTGCCTGCAGGCTCCTCTGTTAAAATGAGCTGGCTGAGTTTATCATGCAGCCAAGGGATTTTTGCAGCACAACACAGGCCTGAAAGCCATGCTGTATGCACACCACAGTGCAGCATGGCTCAGCATAGCACGGGCCTGAGCCCAGAACTGGTCACAGAACTATGAGTGTGGCCTCACCAGTTCTGAGTAGAGGGAAAGGATCACCTCCCTCAACCGGCTGGCAATACTTTGTGAGATGTAGCCCAGGATACCATTAGCCACCTTTGCCATGAGGGCACACTGCTGGCTCACGTTCAACTTGGTGTCCACCAGAAACCTCAGGGCTTTTTGTGTAGAACTGCTTTCCAGCTGGGCAGCCCCCAGCATATACTGATTGTTCCCCATCAGGTACAGGACTCAGCACTTCCCCTTGTTGAACTGCTTGAGTTTCCTGTCAGCCCACTTCTCCAGCCCATTGAGGTCCCTCTGGATGGCAACACGACCCTCTGGTGTATTAGCCACCATCACCTGCAAACTTGGTGAGGGTACACTCTGCCCCATCATCCGGATCATTAATGGAGATGTTGAACAGGATCGGACCCAGTACTGACCCCTGAGATATGCTGCTAGCTATTGGCCTACAACTAGACTTTGTACCACTGATCACCATCCTCTGGGCCCAGCTGTTCAGGCAGTTGTCTGCACATTCAGCCCAAACTTCAACAGATTCTCTATGAGGATTTTCTGGAAGACAGTGTCGAAGGCCTAACTGGAGTCCACTGCTCTCCCCTCATCTACCAGGCCAGTCATTTCATCATAGAAGGTTATCAAGTTGGTCAAGCCTGACTGATTTCCCCTTGGTGAATCTGTCCTTCATGTGCCTAGAGATGGTTTCTAGGATTAGCTGCTCCATCACCTTGCCAGGGACGGAGGTGATGCTGACTGGCTTGTAGTTCCCTGGTCCTCCTTCTTGCCCTCCTTGAAGATAGGAGTGACATTTTCTTTTCTCCAGTCCTCAGGCAATTCTCCCAATTGCCGTCATTGTTCAAAGATTATCGAGAATGGCCTTGCAATGACATCAGACAACTCCCTGAGTACTCGAGGGTGCATCCCATCAGGTCCCATGGACTTATGTGTGCTTAAGTATTCCCTGACCTGATCTTCTTCCACCAAGGCTGTCTCCCTTGCCCCAGGCTTTCCCCCTGGTCTCTAGTACCCAGGATTCCTGAAGGCTGGTCCTGCTAGTAAAGACTGAGCCAAAGGCAGCATTCAGTACCTCAGCCTTTTCCATGTCCTGTGTCACCAGGTTACCCGTCTCATTCAGCAGCGGGCCCACATTTTCCCTAGCCTACTTAGAGGAGCCATTCTTCTTGCCTTCGACATCCCTTGCCAGATTCAATTCCAGGTAGACTTTGGCTTTCCTCACTGTATCTCTGCATGCCTGGAAAACATCTCTGTATTCCTCCTGGGTTGCCTGTCCCTGCTTCCACCATCTGTATACTTCCTTTTTTATGTGTGAGTTCTGCCAGGAGCTCCTTGTTCATCCACAGAGGACTCCTGGCATTTTTCAGTCGTAGAATCGTAGAATCACCTAGGTTGGAAGGGCCCTTGAAAGAACATCTGGTCCAACTGATCGTGGGAAAGGGAGCCTAGATGAGATTATCTAGCACCCTGTCCAATTGCATCTTGAAAACCTACAGTGATGGGGACTCTACCATGTCCCTGGGGAGGTTGTTCCAGTGATTGCTTGCTCTCACTGTAAAAATGTCTTTACTATATTGAGATGAAACCTCTCCTGGTGCAACTCGTGTCCTGTTGCGGAGGGGCTCACAAAACAGACAATCAGTCACTGAAAAAAAACCCAAACCAAACGGATATTTACTTAACAAACAAAGTAAACCACAAGTTTGGATGTCAGGTGTGAAATATTACTACACAACTGACTTAAGAATTCCTAAGTTTCACAAACAGTGAAAGGGTGACCCAAAATGTGCACAATCACTCACTCACAAAAGGAAATCTCTCTCTCTCTCAAGGATACTCAGGAGATAGAATTGCTCATCCAAAGGTGCGAGGGCTCGCTCAAAGACATATCCAGAAGAAATAATCACTCACCGAAAGGAGGATGAGGGCACTCAGTCCAAGGGGAATTACCTTGGGTGGTGTCCCAATCCAAGAGGAGAGTTTCCTCACTGCAGACCCACAGCTCTGAGGAGAACGAGTCAACGGGGGTCTCCAGCGAGATCCCATTGATACCCAGTATCTGTGTATGATCTGCAGTCATCTGTGGTCATCTGAGTATGATCTGTGGTCAGTTCTGATTGGCTGAGGGCCCACATCTTCCACACATCCCCACAACACACCCCCCCCCCCCCAGCTTTCCCTCAGGAATAGGGGTTTCAAAAGCCCCAGTCTTTGTGTCTTTGACAAGACTAGTATTTGTCAGGCCCTTGGCAGGCCCTAATCTTCATTGGGTCCTTGTCAGGGCAGTCGCACCTGCCACATGTCCCTTGCCCCTTGTCTTCTCCATGCGACACCCTGTGAAGAGAGACCCTCCATCCTCTTCGTAGCCACCCTTTAAGTACAGGAATACTGTGATGAGGTGTCTCCCCCGAGCCTTCTCTTCTCCAGTGAGAAAAGACATAACTCCTTCAGTTGATTTTTTCCTGACTTCCTGCTTGTTGGGATGGACTGCCCTTGAGCTTGGAGGAGTTGATCCTTGAACATTAACCAACTTTCTTTGACCCCTCTTCCCTCTGGGGCCTTATCTACCAAGCCAGTACCTGAAGAGGCCAAAGTCTGCTCTCCTGACATCCAGGCTTGCGATCTGCCTTTTTGTCCTGCTCTCTCCCCTCAGGATCTTGAACTCTACCATCTCGTGGTCACTGCAGCCAAGGCTGCCTTTGACCTTCACATCTCCAATGAGCCCTTCCTTGTTTGTGAGTATGAGGGCCAGCAGAGCACCTCTCCTTGGTTGCTCCTTTGTCACTTGGATCGGGAAGTTGTTGATGCTCTTCAGGTATCTAGTGGATTGCTTATGCCCTGCTGTGTTGTTCCTCCAGCGCATACTGGGATGATAAGAGTCTCCCATGAAGCCCGGGGCCTGCAAATGTGAGGCAGCTCCTACTTGTCTCTAGAGGGCCTCATTTGCTTGTTTTTTCTGATCATGGGGCCTATAGCAGGCAACCACTATAATGCCACCCTTACCTGTTTTGTCTTTCGTACTTACCCACAATCTCTCGGCTGCCTCCTCATCCATACCCAGGCAGAACTCCATGCATTCCAGTTGCTCTCTCACATAAAGGGCAACTCCTCCTCATCTTTCTGGCCCATCTTTCCTAAAAATACTTTATTCTTCTGTGGGAATATAACACAAGATTAGCGAGGAGTAACTATGGACACTCTCAAGTGGCCTTGCAGCTGGGATGTAGAAAAACACATATATGTACTAATTGCTGTTTAGCCTTGTGTTTTTAACAAGCAGAGCCCTTACATTTAGATAACATAGGCCTGTGAAACTCGTGGCCTTATAACGTGTTGAGATCTCAGCTCTGGTGGGAGAAAGTTAAAAAGACTTGGCTCTCCCCTGATAAGTAGGGGAAAAAAGCAGCAGTTCACTCTCACACTTTCATGCTTGCTAGCAAGGCCCGAGCTCTGCAGTGCCTGCAATTCTCCCGCTTGCATTTTTGTCTCTGTCTGGGTATAGTTCAGAGCCGCCCCGGACTGTAAGCAAGGACTGAGCTCCGCGATGCCTGCGTTCCCAGTTGTGTTCCCTCTGCCCGGGCACTGATCTTGGAGTTGCCCCGCATTGTGAGGTAATGGGAATAAATTTATTCTCTTTGTTTTATCCGTGACTTCTTGGTTGTTCCTGTGCTTTGCCCGCGTTCAACTCACACACCTTCCATTGCAACACCCCAGTCATGGGAACTATCCCACCACGTCTCTGTGATGCCAACAAGATCATAGCCCCGCACTTGCATGCAGAGCTCTAATTCCTCACGTTTACTCCCTATGCTGCGTGCATTAGTGTACATGCACTTCAGAGAGGCAACCCAGCATGCTGATTTCCCAGAGAGAATCTGTTTGGGTGGGTTTTTTAACCGTAATGGTGTCTTGACCCTTTCTGTGAAAAATTTTTTCCTAATGTCCAGCCTAAACCTCCCCTGGTGGAGCTTGAGGCCATTTCCTCTTGTCCTGTCCCCTGTCACTTGGGAGAAGAGGCCAGCACCCTCCTCTCTACAGAACTTCTTCAGAATGGATTTCTGTTAGTGAGAAAATATTTAAATATATATATACACACGTGTATGTACAATGTGGAACCGCGGTGGCTTGACCTTGGGTGGCTGCCAGACGCCCACCCAGTCGCTCTCTTACTCCTCGTCCTCAGACAAGACAGAGGGATGAAAAAGCCTGTGGGTCGAGATAAAGACAGGAGGATTGCTTGCCAGGGATCTGAACAGGCTACAGACTAGGAGAAGTCTGGCTGGGAAACTGCCTGGAGGAGAAAGACCTGGGGGTGTTGGTTGACAGCCATCTGAACATGAGCCAGCAGTGTGCCCAGGTGGCCAAGAAGGCCAGTGGCATCTTGGCTTGTATCAGAAACAGCGTGACCAGGAGGTCCAGGGAGGTTATTCTCCCTCTGTACTCGGCACTAGTGAGACCGATCCTTGAATCCTGTGTTCAGTTCTGGGCCCCTCACCACAAGAAGGATGTTGAGTCTCTGGAGCGAGTCCAGGGAAGAGCAACGAAGCTGGTGAGGGGTCTGGAGAACAGGCCTTATGAGGAACGGCTGAGAGAACTGGAGTTGTTCAGCCTGGAGAAGAGGAGGCTGAGGGGAGACCTCATTACTCTCTACAACTACCTGAAAGGCGGTTGTGGAGAGGAGGGTGCTGGCCTCTTCTCCCAAGTGACAGGATACAGGATGAGAGGGAATGGCCTCAAGTTCCACCAGGGGAGGTTTAGGCTGAACATTAGGAAAAAGTTTTTCATGGAAAGGGTCATTGGGCACTGGAACAGGCTACCCAGGGAGGTGGTTGAGTCACCTTCCCTGGATGTGTTTAAGGGACGGGTGGACGAGGCGCTGAGGGGCATGGTCTAGTGGTTGATAGGAATGCTTGGACTCAATGATCCAGTGGGTCTTTTCCAACCTAGTGATTCTATGATTCTATGATTCAGTTACTGTCACAGGCCAAACAGACTCAACTTCAGGAAAATTAATTTTGTTTATTTCCAATTAAAAATAGAGTAGGATGGTGAGAATCAAAGACAAAAACTACAACACTTTCCCCTCACCCCGCTTTTTCTCCCAGGCTGAACTTCGCTCCTTCATTCCTGAGTCCTCTACCTCCCCGATCTGTCCCCCAAGCAGTGCAGAGGCAACGGGGTTAGCATCATTTCATAACAGTTCATCTCTGCTGCTCCTTCCTCCTTACATTTTCCCCCTGCTCCAGTATGGGTCCTCTCCACGCGCTGCAGTCCTTCAAGAAAAAATCTGCTCCAGTGTGGATTCTCCATGGGCCACAGTTCCTTCAGGAAATAATAATTTTCTCTAGTGTGGGGTCCTCCATGGACTGCTGTGTGAATATCTGCTCTGGTGTGGTATCTTCCATGGGCTGCAAGGGAAGGAATATCTGTTCCAGTGCCTGGAGTACCTACTCCCCCTACTTTTTCTATGATCCTGATGTTTGCAGGGCTGTTTCTCACACTTTTTTTCCTCACTCCTCACTGCCTGATCAGTATTCTTGCCCTTTCTTAAATACGCTTTCACAGAGGCACCACCAGCTTCACTGAGTGATTCAGCTTTGGCCAGCAGTGGGGCTGTTACTGGGCTGGCTGGAACTTTCTGTGTCCGGCACAAGGCAGACCTTTGTCTCTTCTCCCAGAGGCCACCTCTGCAGCCTGCTCCCACTACCAAAACCTCGCCACTTACACTCAATACATGATTCTTCCAGCAACTGGGCTCAGACACTCAGTCTGCCCAGTAGCTCCTCATGGAACCCATTGTCCCCCAGTTGCTGCCACCTGGATATATGAGCCTCTGAGGCCACAGCCCTACTCCAGTTTTTGGCACAGACCATCTTGCGCATGGACATGCACGCACACACAAACCTGGTTGGGGCTCCCCCAATTCCTTGATAGTCAACCTCCTTCATGATCTCACCCTTAGACATCCCCACCCTCATGCCCCTAGGAGCTTTCATCCATGGAGGCATACAACACCCACCCCACCCCCCATCCCCCCATCCCCCCATCGTCTGTCTGGAACTCCCTTGGTCCTTCTAATAGCCAGCTCCTCCCGTGGTCTTACCTTCAGACACACTCCCTGCGTCTTCCCGTCTCCTCCCCCTCCAACTCTCAGGCTACTTTACCTACTCACAGGCTAGTCCGGCTTGGTGTTTGCTAATTATCACACACTCACTCACACACCACAGTCATTCCAGTTACTGGCAGCACAGACACAAGGACTGCTGGCTCCTGGTCCCACTCCAGTGGAATTCAGTTTCACTCATTCTGGTCTCTCCAGTGACTGGCAAAACACACACACACGCACACAGCCCAAGAGGTCCTCTGAGCCATGGTCTGACTCCAGTTGCTGGCACCCACACCTCCAAACACATGCATGCATGCCCAACAGAGAGTTCCTCACCCAGGAAAAGAGTTAGAAAGGAATTTAATAAGATAGGACAAACCGCGTTGATCAGGTGCAGGGCATAGCCAGACAAGCGTACCAACCAGCAATTTGCACACAACTAGCCCTTTTTATCCCCTTATCCCTCCATTTTCCCACACTTGTTCCTCCCCAAATCACCCAGATCCCCCCCTTTCCCAGTATTTGGTTCCTTCCCTAAACTTCCCATAATGAGTCCTGTGCAATCTCAAAATACTCTTCCCCTGCATCCTATAATGTGCCCCATACCCCAAGGAAGCAACACCCCTCAGTCCAAAACATGTTCCAGCATTGACTCATCTTGATGGGTTTCACACCTGGACACAGGGGACGAGGCTCTCCTCAGACAGCTCTGGGAGGGGCCTAGAGAGGGGGCCCCTTCCTCCAAGTCCTTAATTTTGGTTCCTGCCTGCCACTGCAATCAGTCCAACTGATTGCAACAGACGCACATATATATTACCCAGAGGGCAAGTGTGCAGCAGTATGGTGACCACCTGGTGAAAAGCCATGTCCTTTGCTTCTCGTAAGCTTCTAGCACCCAGTAGAACAAATGCAGCCACGCAGACAGAGCTCCTGCCAAAGCACGCAAACACACAGGCTTCAGACTGTGTGTGTGTGGAGGGGGCTGTGTGCAAGGATATTCCTGGAGATGGAAGGTAATAGCAAGCACGTCTATGAAAAGTGTGACCAGGGTAGATGAACTGCTCTGCCTGGTAGCTCAGCTTCAGGAGAAGGTGGGTGGGCAGAGGAGCGCCCAAGAGTCTGAGAAGGAGATGGACCAATGGAGCCATGCTCTGCCATCTCTGGTACATAGAAGCCAACTCATCATGGCTGCTATGGAGCCAGGTCCAGGATCTTTTTTGTACCAGGAGGAAGGCAGCATTACAAGGGATAGGGAGGAGCGGAAGCAGGTTACAGCACAGAGCTGTAAGCGGAACCCCTCCTTACCTTCTCAGTCACCTTTACAGAATAGGTATGAGGCCCTGGGTATGGTAGACGAAGCACATAATGAGACAGAAGAGGAGGAACCTGTGCAAGCACTCTCACCAAGGTCAAATCAACCAACCCCTCGCAACAAGAGCTGCATTAAGACAAGCACAGAGAAGAAACAATGTCAAGTTACGGTCATCAGTGACTCCCTCCCAAGCAGAATGTAAGCACCTATTTGCAGACTGCACTCTCTTTTCAGGGAAGTTTGATGCCTCCCCGGGGCCCAAATAAGGGATGTCACCAGACAACTGAAGAACTTAGTACAGCCTTTGGACTATTACCCACTCCAGCTCTTTCGTGTGGGTACTAATGATGTTGCAACAAAACACCCAAGGTGGATCAAAAGAGATTTCAGGGCCCTGGGAAGAATGCTAAAAGATTCAGGAACACAGGCAGTGTTTTCCTGTAATGGGGAGAGACATTGGAAGAAACAGACAAACCCAAGATAACAATACCTGTGACTTTCCGTTTGTGGACACAGCAATTGTAAGGGACCAGTTGTATCAGCTGAATGTTTGTAAGTGCGTGAAGCCTGATGGGATGGATCCCAAAGTACTGAAGGAGCTAGCGGACGTTACGGCAGGACCCCTCTTGATCATCTGCCAAAGGTCTTGGGAGTCTGGGGAGGCCCCCGCTGACTGGAAGCTAGCCAATGGTATTCCAATTTACAAGAAAGCCATGAGGGAAGACCAAGGAAGCTACACACCTGTTTCTCTAACCTCAGCACCTGGAAAAATGATGGAGAAGATCATACTGAGTGCTACTGAAAGGCATTTGAAGAACAATGCAATCTTCAGGCGCAGTCAACACGGGTTCACAAAGGGAAAGTCCTGTTTAGCCAGTTTGATATCCTTCTATGATAAGGTCACCTGCCTAGTAGATGAAAGGAAGGCTGTGGATGTGGGTTTTATTCTGGATTTTAGTGAGACTTTTGATACTGTTCCTCAGAGCATCCTTCTGGACAAGCTGTCTGACTGTGAGATGAGCAGGTTCATGGTGTACTGGGTGAAGAATTGACTGAATGGTAGGGCTAAAGAGTTGCAGTGAATGGGGCTACATCTGGCTGGCAACCAGTCACCAGCGGTGTTCCTCATGGCTCAGTTTTATGGTTGGTTCTGTTTAATATTTTAATATTAATGATCTGGATGCAAGAGTTGAATGCACCGTTAGCAAGATTGCTGAAGATGCTAAACCGGGAGGTGCTGTTGACTCCCAACCAACAAGAGGACTTGCAGAGGGATCTAGATAGATTGGAGCATTGGGCAATCATCAGTGGCATTAAAATTAACAAGTTCAAATGCTGGATTCTGCACCTGGGACACGGTAACGCCAAGCACAAGTATAAATTCAGAAGGCTGGTTGGCAAAGTCCCATGGGAGACAGTCCTTAAGGGCAAGGGAGCCCACGAGGGCTGGGAGCTCTTCAAAAAGGAAATCCTAGCAGCTCAGGAGAAAGCCATCCCCATGTTCTGGAAAAAGGACTGGCAGGGGAAAAAGCCAGCTTGGTTGAGCAGGGAGATCTTGAGAGATATCAAAAAGAGGAGAAACGATTATGAGCTTTGGAAGAAGGGACAGGCGTCTTGGATGGACTACAGGAGGGAAGTGAGATTGTGCAGGGAAAAAATCAGGAGGGCTAAGGCCCAACTAGAAATCAGATTGGCCAAGTCTGTGCAAGATAATAAAAAATCTTTCTATAAATATATTAACAATATATTGAGCTTTAAACTAGATGTGAGGGGGGAGGGGATGGAGGCCAGGCAGGATGGGAGTGAGGCTGGAGGTGAGACTTCAGAGGCAAAGGGGTGGTGGGCTGGCGATGCCTGCCGGTATATCACCACTAAGCAAGAGGGGGTGAGTGCACCTGGGGATGGTAGGCAGCAAACTGACACTGTGGCCTTAGTTAAGTCAAGGACCGCTCAGTTCGTGAGAAGCCCTATTACGAAGGCTGTAGCTACGCCTGCCCAGCTGAAGTGCATTTACACCAATGCACGCAGCATGGGAAATAAGAAGGAGGAGCTGGAAGCTGTGGTAGGGCAAGGAGACTACGATGTCATTGCCATTGCGGAGACGTGGTGAGATGACTCGTACAACTGGAGCGTACCCATGGTGGGGTATAACCTCTTCAGGAAGGACAGGAAGGGCAGAAGAGGAGGCGGGGTAGCCCTCTATGTTAGAGAGGGCTTTGATACCCTCGAACTGGACTACGGTCAAGATGGGACTGCGTGCCTGTGGGTGAAAATCAGAGGAGCCCATGGGCAGGCAGGTATTGTGATGGGAGTCTCCTATAGACCACTCAGCCAAGAAGAAGCATCTGATGAGCTCTTCTACAAACAACTGAGCGTAGTCTCAAAATCGCTACCTCTAGTCCTTGTGGGAGACTTCAATTTCCCAGATATAGGCTGGGAGTATAATACAGCAGAAAGGAAGCAGTCCCGGAGGTTCCTGGAGTGTGTGGAAGACAACTTCCTCACACAGCTGGTGAGCGAACTGACAAGGGACGGCGCCCTCCTGGACCTGCTGTTTGTGAACAGAGAAGGACTGGTGGGGGATGTGAAGGTTGGAGGACGCTTGGGGCAAAGCGATCATGAGATGATAGAGTTCTCAGTGCAGGGTAAGATGAAGGAGGAGGTTAGCAGAACAGTCGCCCTCAACTTTCAGAGAGCAGACTTTGGGCTGTTCAGAAGGCTGGTCGGAAAAGTCCCGTGGGAGGCGCTCCTTGAAGGCAAAGGTGTCCATGAGGGCTGGGCACTCTTCAAGAAGGAACTCCTAGCAGCTCAGGAGAAAGCCGTCCCCAAATTCCGGAAAAGTAGCCATCGGGGTAAGAAACCAGCATGGTTGAGTAGGGAGGTCCTAAGAGACATCAATAGGAAGAGGAGGGTCTACGACCTCTGGAGGAAGGGGCAGGCATCCTGGGTGGACTATAGGGAGGAAGTGAGAATATGCAGGGAAAAAGTCAGGAGGGCTAAGGCCCAACTAGAAATGCAATTGGCCAGGACTGTGAAAGACAACAAAAAGTCTTTCTACAAATACATCAACAGCAAAAGGAGGGCTAGGGAGAATCTCCAGTCCCTAGTAGATGCAGAGGGAACAACAGTAACAGGGGATGAAGACAAGGCTGAAGTGCTCAATGCCTACTTCGCCTCAGTCTTTAACAGTAAGGAAAATTGTTCCCTCTGTGCACAACCCCAAGGGTTGGAAGAGAAGTATGAGATTCTCAAGGTCCAAGAGGAGGTGGTTAGAGACTTGCTTGCCCAGCTAGACGCCCCCAAGTCTATGGGGCCGGATGGAGTCCACCCAAGAGTTTTGAGGGAACTGGCGGATGTGCTGGCCAAACCCCTTTCCATCATCTTCCAACAGTCCTGGATGACTGGGGAGGTTCCGCTGGACTGGAGGCTGGCTGATGTCGTGCCCATCTATAAGAAGGGGCGCAGGGAGGATCCGGGAAACTACAGGCCTGTCAGTCCGACCTCGGTACCGGGGAAAGTCATGGAGCGGGTGATCTTGAGTGCTATCATGAAGCACTTGCAAGAGAACCGGGTGGTCAGGCCCAGTCAACACGGGTTCATGAAAGGCAGGTCTTGCCAGAGTAATCTGATCACCTTCTATGACCGAGTAACTAAACTCTTGGACGAGGGAAAGGCTGTGGATGTGGTCTTCCTGGACTTCAGTAAAGCCTTTGATACAGTTTCTCATAGCATTCTGCTTCGGAAACTGTCGGCCTCTGGCCTGGACGGGTGCACACTCTCCTGGGTGAAAAACTGGTTGAATGACCGGGCCCAGAGGGTGGTGGTAAATGGAGTTAAATCCAGCTGGAGGCCAGTGACAAGTGGGGTTCCCCAGGGCTCAGTCCTGGGTCCAGTCCTGTTTAATGTCTTTATCAACGACCTGGATGAAGGCATTGAGTCCTCCCTTAGCAAGTTTGCAGATGACACCAAGCTGGGTGGAAGTGTCGATCTGCTGGAGGGTAGGGAGGCTCTCCAAGGGGACCTGAACAGGCTGGACTGCTGAGCTGAGACCAACGGCATGAGGTTTAACAAGGCCAAATGCCGTGTCCTGCACTTGGGCACAACAACCCTAAGCAGAGGTACAGACTAGGAGAAGCCTGGCTGGAAAGCTGCCAGGAGGAGAAGGACCTGGGGGTGTTGGTTGACAGCCGACTGAACATGAGCCAGCAATGTGCCCAGGTGACCAAGAAAGCCAGTGGCATCTTGGCTTGTATCAGGAACGGCGTGACCAGCAGGTCCAGGGAGGTTATTCTCCCTCTGTACTCGGCACTGGTGAGACCGCACGTCGAGTACTGTGTACAGTTCTGGGCCCCTCACCACAAGAAGGATGTTGTGGCTCTGGAGCGAGTCCAGAGAAGAGCAACAAAGCTGGTGAAGGGGCTGGAGAACAAATCTTATGAGGAGCGACTGGGAGAGCTGGGGCTGTTTAGCCTGGAGAAGAGGAGGCTGATTGGAGACCTTATTACTCTCTACAACTACCTGAAGGGAGGTTGTGGAGAGGAGGGTGCTGGCCTCTTCTCCCAAGTGACAGGGGACAGGACGAGAGGGAATGGCCTCAAGCTCCGTCAGGGGAGATTTAGGCTTGAGATTAGGAAAAAATTCTTCACGGAGAGGGTGGTTAGGCATTGGAACGGTCTGCCAAGGGACGTGGTTGATTCGCCGTCCCTGGAGGTGTTTAAGGTTAGGGTGGATGAGGTACTTAAGGGCATGATTTAGGGATTGGTGGGAATGGTTGGACTCGACGATCCAGTGGGTCTCTTCCAACGTGGTTATTCTGTGATTCTGTGAATAAAAGGAGGACTAGGGAGAATATACAGTCCCTATTGGACGCAGAAGGAACAACAGTGACAGGGGAGGAGGAAACGGCTGAGGTACTTAATGTTTTCTTTGCCTCAGTCTTTAATTGAAAAGAATGTTGTTCCCTTTCTGTACTAACCCAAGAGTTAGAGGAGCAGAATGAGGTTCCCATGATTGAAGAGGAGACAGTTAGAGACTTGCTTGCCCAGAGAGACACCCATAAGTCTATGGGGCCGGATAGGATCCACCCAAGAGTATTGAAGGAGCTAACAGATGTGCTTGCCAACCCCCTTTCCATCATCTTCCAACAGTCCTGGAAGACTGGGGAAGTTCCAATGGACTGGAGACTGGTTGATGTTGTGCCCATCTACAAGAAGGGTCGCAGGGAGGATCCCGGGAACTACAGGCCTGTCAGTCTGACCTCAGTGCCAGGGAAAGTCATGGAACAGGTGATCTTGAGTGCTATCATGAAGCACATGCAAGAGAACCGGGTGATCAGACCCAGTCAACACGGGTTCACAAAAGGCAGGTCTTGCCAAACAAACCTGATCGCCTTCTAGGATAAAGTGACTCGCCTACTGGATGAGGGAAAAGCTGTGGATGTGGACTTCTTGGACTTCAGTAAAGCCGTTGACACAGTTTCTCATAGCATTCTGCTTTGGAAACTGTCAGCCTCTGGCCTGGACAGGCGCACACTCTCCTGGGTGGAAAAATGGCGTTAAATCCAGCTGGAGGCCATTTACAAGTGGGGTTCCCCAAGGCTCAGTGCTGGGTCCAGCCCTGTCCAATGTCTTTATCAGTGACCTGGATGAAGGCATTGAGTGCACCCTTAGCAAGTTTGGGGACGATACTAAGCTGGGTGAAAGCGTGGATCTGCTGGAGGGTAGGGAGGCTCTGCAAAGGGATCTGAACAGGCTGGACTGCTGGGCTGAGTCCAATGGCATGAGGTTTAACACGGCCAAATGCCAGGTCCTGCACTTGGGGCACAACACCCCTATGCAGTGCTACAGACTAGGAGATGTCTGGCTGGAAAACTGCCTGGAGGAGAAAGACCTGGGGGTGTTGATTGACAGCCGACTGAACATGAGCCAGCAGTGTGCCCAGGTGGCCAAGAAGGCCAATGGCATCTTGGCTTGTATCAGAAATGGCCTGGAGAAGAGGAGGCTGAGAGGAAACCTCATTGCTCTCTACAACTACCTGAAAGGAGGTTGTGGAGAGGAGGGTGCTGGCCTCTTCTCCCAAGTGAGAGGGGACAGGATGAGAGGGAATGGCTTCAAGTTCCACCAGGGGAGGTTTAGGCTGAACATTAGGAAAAAGTTTTTTATGGAAAGGGTCATTGGGTACTGGAACAGGCTGCCCAGGGAGGTGGTTGAGTCACCTTCCCTGGAGGTGTTTAAGGGACGTGTGGATGAGGCGCTGAGAGTCATGTTTTAGTATTTGATAGGAATGGTTGGATTCAATGATAGGAATGGTTGGACTCAATGATCCGGTGGGTCATTTCCAACCTAGTGATTCTGTGATAACAAGGTTTTAGCTGCTTCAGGGTTATCTGTTTGCCTTGTGATTGTCCTTTGCAATCTACGTGTAAAGGTCTTATAGGGATCCTGAAAACCTTGTCTTATTGTTTCAAAGCTGGTTCAAAGCTGTGTCATGGGATGTTTAGACTTGACATTTGGAAGCATTTCTTTACTGAGAGGATGGTCAAACAGTGGTACAGGCTTCCTAGAGAGGGGGTTGATGCCCCACGCCTATCTGTGTTTTAGAGGCATTTGGACAATGCCCTTAACAACATGGTTTAACTTCTGGTCAGCCCTGAATTGGTCAGGCAATAGAGCTAGATGATCACTGTAGTTCCCTTCCAACTGAAATTTTCTGTTCAATTTGTTTTGATTCGATTCTGCCCCTGTGCTCCTCTGGGCTTGTGGAGATGGGCTGCTGGCTCATTTTATGGATCTGGGAGTAGCCATGGCAGGGTATATTTTTTTTCCTTCCATTGTCTGTCTGTGCTCGTTTGTAGATGTGCAGATGAGATTTTTATCACATAACTTAACATACACTACTTGTCTATTGCTAAGCGTTACTGTTTAAGAAAATGTAAAACAATAATGAGGCTTACAGTGCTGAGCTGAGCTGAGCTGAGAGCATGCTGTGTATAACAGTTATTTTATATTCACTTCATTTGAAACTTCATTAGAAGTACTTTTACGATTTTCCCAAAGGCTTCTCATATAAATGTCTTCAGGCACCTCAAACTCCAGATCAGTTTGAAGTGTAACATCAAGGCAAACATAAACCACTTCGGTGTTTGTTGTTCTTTTGCAATAGAGAACCACCTGAGAGCTTCAGTTACTGAAAATGCATTTCACTCTGCTTCTGGCAACTGATAAGGACTTTTCCAATATTATTTGTTGCTGATTAGTTTTCTTTCAACAAGTATGCTAGCATCTTGAAACAGGGTAGAAAAAAATGCATTATAGACACTGACCTGATACTGCTGTGCTTTGCACTTCAGGTAGTTATTCAATTAACTTTTCAGTCCTTTATAATGGATTATAAACTCCAGCCAGTTTATCTACTGAATTATTACTAGTTATTTTAAATTTAGGTTATGTCTAATATGAAGTCTTAATATACAAGAGGGAGAAATTCGGTCATTAGTTTTAGTAATTTCGTTGCATGAATTGCAAGAGAAACAAATGGAAGTCAAAGAGAAAGTGGCAGACTTTATGAATTAATCTACTTCAGATTCCATTTGTACTAAGCATGATGACATTTTAAAGTTTACCCCCATAGACATTCTGATACCAAACATCATTTTGTAGAGGACAGATAGACGGGGAAGATAGAAGTAGAGGAGCATACACTTGATTTTTTACTCCTTGCTCCACATTTCAAAAGCAATCCGCCCAGCTACTCTTATCACAACAGGCTCAAGTGCAGTTTAAGGGGGAAACCAGCAAATTGTTTTCTTTTTAAAAGTGCGAAGGTATTTAAAAATCAGAGGAAATGGAGAAAAGTGAAGGGCGCATCACTGTGCTTTGGAACCTTTGGTCTCCTTGTGACTTACACAACTAATTCTGTTCACAAAACTTATGATAGTGTATTTCTAAGCATCTACACTTCTGAAAAGGTCTGGTGTTTTGTCAAATTCAATAAGAGCTTGACATTTAAAATGCTACTCAAAATATCAATGTTAGATTTGTTCTCAACAAATTTAGCACCAGTCAGGAGTCTGTCACCCACCTGCAAGTAAAATTATTTCACAAAACTAGTTCTTGTTAGAATACTCATATCTTCTTTTTGTGAAATGCAAAAGTATTTACGAACCCTTGTAGAGTTGCACTGCATGTTACAATATCTGTAAGATCTCTCTAAAACTTTTTTACATCCTTCTACTTTCAGACTCAAAACATCATGTATGACATGATTTCTGACTTAAATGAAAGAAGCGAAGATTTTGAGAAGAGAATTATTTCTCTGGAAACTAAACTGGAAACTTTAATTAGTAGCATTCAAGCTCTCCCTGGACTGATTAGCCAGACAAGCAGCCAACAACAGAGGGACCTCCTCGAGGCTCACATACAAAATTATAAACACATTGCCTACAGTGCTGAGCGAACATGGTCTTTGCCAAGAAGAAGGAGATCCTCCTCCACAGTACCACCAAAATCATCAGAGAGTAGCTAGAAGACAATAAGTTAACCACAACCGAAACGCCCCCCCCCCCCCCCGACTTTTTGCCATCATATGGTCAATATTTTAGCTTTTATTGTAAAGCCCTATGGTTCTAATCAGTGTTATCTGGGTTCTGATGTCAGAATCCTGGAAACCTGGACACAATATTTAAGGCCAAAATGAGTGAAAATTGTTCCCCTCAGACGTTCCTCCTCTCAGATGCACAGTGAATGCACTTACTATTGCTATAGTAGATTGTTCTTCCTGTAATTTCACTAACTTTTTATTCATGCACTTCAAACTTTATTAAAAGGTGAATTTCTGCACATATTTGCTTGGTTACTTGGACCTTAGCAGTTAAAAAAAGCTCATGATCAAAAGGCTTAATTCTAAAACCTTAAGAAACAAAATTTGAGTGTAATTATCCTCTCAGTATGAAAACTCAATCTCTGAACTTTGCACTGGAGGGGGGAAAAATCAAAATAAAAATAAAAAATCAGTGTTCACCTAACACTGTGCTGTATATGTATAGTAATTTTAAAAGGTTACTGACCGCCTCCTTTTCTGAAGTGATTAATTAAAAATATAATTTACCCTAGAAATGAGAAAGACAGTAATGTAGAAAGTTAGAGCGGAGATGTGCTAGGCAAGAGAGAAGAGCTGCTCTCCCCAACACCCAAAATTCCACAAACCAAATACATCACCTCTCATAATCTGAAAACCAGCACGCACTTTAGGCCTGTTTATAACAAAGGCTTTGCCTTTTTGGTATAAAGTATGCAAGTGATGAACATAAGTTACATCCATAGGCATTGCTTGGTTATAAAAAACTCAAAATTTTCTCCAATACCTTCTCTGTCCTTGGGAAAGATGATGACTTCACAGTATTCCCCTCCCCCCCCCAGCAAGATGAGTTGCATGCCTTGGGAGTACTTTCTTTATAGATGGCAGTATTTTGTGATGGAAAATAATAAGCCCTATGCAAAGTATTTACAGTTCTACTCTGGGTTTTGTGAAATTCATCTCTTTTTGACTTACCAAGGGATAAAATGGATATAGTGCTACTGTTGTGCTAACTCAGTCCTCAACTTATATTGAGGAAAAGCACAAGGTACTATAGGTTTAATTTTCTTACTCCTGATACAAAAATTCCTTTTAATTTTTCCTTGTTTGAATCTTGTACCACAAATTCCTTTACTGAATTTTTATTTCCAAAACATAAGCTTCTTCACAGTGGCCAGTATATTAGATGACCAAAAGGAGAAAGTAGCATTATGGCAGATCTCCAAAACTGCTTCTGTAACTGAATGTAGATTGTTCTTTGAATAATTTTTTTTGCAAATAACAAAGTATCTCTCACAAGAAGCACATGGCATGTTTACTGTATTACAAATTGAAAAGCCTCATGCATACCTCAGTTTAGTCTCTCTCATCGGAACATTCAGCTTTCACTTGCTCCTGAACTTCTCCTTTTCACTGCATTCCAGATATTGGTTCCTTTTATCAGTTACTTTGGAGTCTTGTTGCTAATCCCTGCATCTTTAATGACTCTTAGAAAAGGTATCTTCCCTGTGAAGACTTAAACATATCACAAACAGGCTCATTCACTATGCTTAAAACCAAGTAAGCACTAAAACTTAAACTAAACTTAAAACTGAGCATGATGTTATCTGGTATGGAATATCACTTTGCTCAGTTTGGGTCAGGTGTCTTGACTATGTCCCCTCCCAACCTCTTGCCTACCCCTGGCCTACTGGCCTTTGTGGATGGGGAGACAAAGCTTTGACATTGTGCAAGCGCTGTTCAGCAACAGCTAAAACACTGGTGTGTTATTAACACTTTTAGCCACAAATGCAAAGTGCAGCAGCATATGGGCTTCTATGAAGAAAGTTAACTTCAGAAATTCATCCCATCCAGACCCAATACATAGGATAATGTTACATTAGCTATCATAAAAGCTCCGAAACTTTAATTTCATAAACATCTCTCAGCAGTACTTATCATTCCAAAGGCCAATAACTGGAAGCGACATTGCAAAACATGCATACACCAACATATAGGTTATGGTTACAAGGTCGCTTAACCATAAATGCCTCCTACGCTCCCTCTGTTGCTCTTGCCCACCCTCGGTCCTTTGCACTACATATTTTCCTCCATCAGCTTCTGAGCACTGGGATCCAAGGCTACCTCTGTCAGTGTCCCTGGTACAGAGCCACCAACCGGTACAGATCTGAAGATAGCCCCAGGGCACCCCAGAAGCATGTGGCCTAGCACATATAACAAAAGAGAACAGATAGCAAGATCCAACCTGAGAGGTCATGGACCCCTAGACATCACCTCAACAAGGCAACAGTGCAAGGAACCTGGGAGTTATTATGACTCCAGTCATTCTTCTGTCCAGAGATATCACTATATTTCTCAAATGAACTTATGGACCTAAAAGAAAAAACATAGACATTGATTTTTGTCTGATTTTTTGTCTGATTGGTGTTCCTTAGCACTTATTGATATCTTTGTTTGTTGGAGTTCAGACTCTGACTTGTGCTACAAGATGATGAGACAAAAGACCTAATAACTGTGAATCAAATTTACTGTATTATTAGTGCTTTCAATACATTTCTAAAGCACTTACTGCTATTGGGCTCTGGATTCCTTGAGTAGTGTACAGACTTTAGGTAGCTGACCTGGCATCATTGCAGGTTCATTCCCACCAAAGTGCCAAAAAAATGTCTATGCCCATTGAATTCAGTTGGTCAGTGGGTACTATTAACGTCTTTTACTGGGTGCTCAGCGCATCCCAAATGAGGTCCTCGGAGAAGCAGCTTTCCCATGAATTCTCAAACTACTTTGGAAGATAATGCAGGAACAGCTGGAAGAGTTTCCATTCCTTCAGCCTTTTTAGTTACAATCTACATGCAGAGAAAGCTACTCAGGTATCAGTAGTGCAGTGGGAGGAAGTTAGGCCATACTTATTTCAGTTATCAAGCGCATGAAAAGAAACTTAAAAATTGTATGTAGAAATAGAATACTTTCCCAGTCTTGCTCGATATTCAGGGTTATATTTCCTGCTTTGCTACCCTCTTTTCTGTAGCCTACAAAATATATTTAGTGAGTCTGTTATATATTATTTTCAATTTGGAGCAACTGCTGTAATACTAGCAGCATGAAATAAGCGCACTTTCAGAACAGCAAAATGGAAACCAGAAGAGAAATGGACCAGTAGTGGATAGGCAACCAGTAGTGGATTTTGCAACTAATTTCAGAGAGGTAGAAATAGGACAGAGAGAGGATTAGATCCTCAACTGGCACAGTTTGGAACCTCTCTGTTAATGGTCAATGGATACGTCTCAGTTGTCCTTTGAATGTCATGCCCAAGTCTGCCATGGAGAAAACACAAACCTTCTCTACAGACAATGTAGACATGATCTGGTGTCTGGTGGCAGTGCAAGAGTCTCTGTTCGCAGTTCTGACTTCATCAGTGTGACCATTCACTTCACTTGTCAGGCTAGTCAGTTTCCCGCTCAAAGATCTCCAGCTGTAGCATATAATACTCAAAGAGGATTAGACATAAAACTACAGACAGCTAGACTGCTACCATAAAAAAATATTTGGTTTTAACTGTTTAACATTTGTCTTCTTTCCCCCCTGCATTAAAACGATCAATCTCCTTCTTCCTCTCCCTCTCTCTGTTGTTTAAAGCTGTCTTCCCCCTCCCCACCACCTTTTATCTTTGCTCAGTGGATGCAAGAAAGACATTGCCAAATGCAGAAACCTTTTGTATCCTTCTAGGTTGGTGGGAAAAACACCTATTATCTGTGTATGAAATGGCCAGATACTAGCTGGTGGCATAACGAATGTATGATTCAGGTTATGAAGTTCTAGCTGTGTTGACCTGCATTATTTGCCCTGTAAGAAGCTAAAGAACCTTGCACTGCTTCACACATTGTTTGATACTTTTTTGAACATTTATGGCTCAGTTTAACTGATCGCATGGTACATGAGCTGAGCAAGGCTTCTCTCAGCTTCTAAGAGTTTTGGCCGTTCCAGCTGGTGTGTGTGGGTGTGGGTGTGTGTCCCCTTTTCCATCCCAGAGCAAGAAGGGAACTGCAAGCAGAAAAACTCTAAAAATGATTTCCAAACCGAAATGCTACCCAGAGCCACCTAAGTTTACACTTTCTCCACAGCTTGGCTTTGTGGAATAAATAATAAAACTCACCTCAAAGATCAATGAAAGCTATCTGATGCCTGATTCTTATTCCTTTTCCTGCCGAAAGAGGATGCCTTGCTTATGCAAGGTGTTTCAAGTATTTCATAGAATAATAGAATTAACCACCAACATATTCTAGGAATATAGTGGCAGCCATGTCAGAAGCATGTGGGGAAGTGAAAAGTAAGTTGATGATATATTTAGAAGATAGACTTCTAGAAAAGAAGAGCACCAAGATCAGGTACAAGGCAACTGCACAAAGGAGTCCAGAAGGGGAGGTGGTGATTTTGGCCTTGTGAAGAATCAAAATGCAATTTCCCACTGCTCACTAAATCATTTAAGCAGAGTCAGAAGTTTCTCTGAAACAGCACATGTATTACTGCTCCAAATAACTTGCAAGATGACTGTCAAAAATCTCGATGGCAAGTAAATTCAAATTTCAGTTGCATGCCCTGGCAGTCTGTACCATTTCTGGTAGATAACACACCCAAGAAAGAGGAGTCAGAGAGAACAATAGGCTTGTCTATCCAAATTATTCTATAGGAAACACTACTCTCTTCCCTGAGATTAGATTTCTATCCCCCAAGGGTAGATGTACATAACCCACACTTGTTAATATACTTGGAGTTCAGTTCTTCTGCCCAAGAAGTTTCCTCTGGTTGTTTGCGGAAAAAACAGTTGAAATAACCCAAAAGCTGGGTAATAAGGGCACCCACCCACAAGCAAGGAAGATTTTTCATTTCTGCAAGAGGATTTGGTTCAGTTGTCTCATTTTCTATATGCGCTCAGATGACCAGAATGTAAAGATACTTACAAGAGCAAGAATAAGCATGCAGATTTCTTCTCCAGTTCCTTTCCAGGTGCATGCTATAATGGCTGCACATCAGTCAGCTTCATTCTACCTGTGACATGATGCTGTTCTCTAGAGAGCTGGAAGACTGGGCTAAAATTGCCACAGATAATAAGAAAGAATATCAAGCACACATTTTCCAGCAGTCTTTCTCTTGCTTTACTGGATGTGAGGAAGCCCTGACGACTTGGTACTTTTCTCCTTCCTCTTTATGGAGTCAGAGACTGTCTAAACATTTGGGATTTGGGAGTGAACTGGACGCAAAGTAGCTCAATGATAAAAGCGACAGCAATGCTGTGGTGGGTTGACCCTGGCTGGCCACCAGGTGCCTACCAAGCTGCTCCATCACTCCCCCTTCTAAACTGGACAGGAGGAGAAAAATACAATGACAGACTTGTGAGTCGAGATAAGGATGGGGATACCACCAATTGCTGCCATGGGCAAAACAGATGTGACTTGGGGATACTAATTCGATTTATTGCCAATCTAAAGGCAGAGTAGAATAATGAGAAATAAAGAAACCCCAAAACTTAAAACACCTTTCCTCCCACCCCTCCCTTCTTTCAGGGCTCAACTTCACTCCCAGCTTCTCTACCCCTGGTGCAGGGGGACAGGGAACAGGAGTTGCTATTGGTTCATCATGTTGTCTTTGCCGCTCCTTCCTCCTCACACTCTTCCCCTGCTCCAGCATGGAGTCCCACCCACAGGAGACAGTCCTTCACAAACTGCTCCAGCATGGGTCTTTTCCACGGAGTGCAGTCCTTCAGGAACAGACTGCTCCAGTGTGGGTCCTCAGTTGAGTCACGAGTCCTGCCAGGAAACCTGCTCCAGCGTGAGCTCCTCTCTCCACAGGTCCTGCCAGGAGCCTGCTCCAGCACAAGCTCTCCACAGGGTCACAGCCTGCTTTGGGTGCATCTGCTTGCTCTGGCATGGGGTCCTCTATGAGCTGCAGAGTGGATATCTATGGGCTGCAGAGGGACAGCATGCTTAACCATGGTCTTCACCATGGGCTGCAAGGGAGACTCTGCTCTGGTGCCTGGAGCACCTCCTCCCCATCCTTCTTCACTGACTTTGGTGTCTGCAGAGTTGTTTCTCACATATTCTCCCTCCTCTCTTCTGGGTTTTGTTGTGCAGCAGGTTTTTTCCCCTATGATATCACAGAGGCACTACCAATGTCGCTGATTGGCTCAGCATTGGCCAGTGAAGGCAGGTCTGTCTTGGAGACAGCTGGCACTGGCTCTATAGGACCCGGTGAAAGCTTTTGGCATCTTCTCACAAAAGTTACCCCTGTATCCTCCCTCCCTCCCCCCCATACAAATGCCTTGAGGCCTAAAGCAACTGTTACATCCCTTTTGTGAAGTTAGTCCTAGGCTTTTTTCCTCCCTCAAGTTTTTTTTAAGAAAAAAGGCCTATAGCACTTCTAAAAGAGGAAGGAAAGAGATAATTTCTTTAAAAGCTCTTCTACTATAACTGAAAGAATCAACAAGCATATTTTTTGATAAATAATGGAATTATTCTGAACTTTAGAGATTAATTCCACAGGGAGCCAACATGAGCCAAGAGATCGCCAGACCAAAAGCTTCTGCCTGGCAGATGTTTGTACGGTAACTTGACAGTTAATGCTCCTCCCTGACTGTAGCTGGCAGTACACGTCAGACCTTTCGGCCTGACCACTTGTTCATCTTATAGCATTATTATACCATCAAGAGGCACCAGCCAGATTATGTATGAGAATCGGGTCCATTGCACTAAATTCTGAAGAACTCAGATTATTTCAGCCACGATGCCATTACAGTCTTATATAATGAGTGAAGTTTATGTTAACACCAACTGTTGCCTAAACTCTAGATTGCAGTACTATAATCAGGAACTTCTATGTGTAACAGAAGTCTACAAACCCCTCCCAAAGTAAAGAATAGCAGACATTTACAAAAATCAAAGGGAACGTGCCTTACTGTACGTTTTGTTGCTTTGGGACAACGTGTTAGCTTAAAAGGGAAGATGGTACTTAACATTCTACTAAAAAGTGCTGGCCGTAATAGTAAAGAATGTGTTTATAATTTTATTGCAAGTTATGTTTAACATATTGCAATAAGCAAACAAGATGACAATGATTAAGCTGGTTGTGGCTTGACTGCCACATGTACAAAACCTAGAAAGCTGGTAAAAGCTAGACTGAATGCAATCTGAGTGATGGTTAAAGGAAGACTTAATCTGATCAGAGTTAAATTTGCTTGGACATGAAAATGGAGAGAACAGTTATAACAACTAAATAGAGTTTAAGAGCATTAACTACCATTTTAGTGTTAATTTCTCATAAAAGGTTGTGAGTAGCTGTTGTCTTATTAGTAGTGAACTAGGAGACGAGGAGTATTCTACTTTGACTGTGATTTAAGTGACAGTCAAATGAAACAAGAAAGAGCTTAACTCTAAGAGGAGGAGCGGGACGATAAGCCCAGACAGTACTCCCTGCCAAATGCCTACATCCTTTCCCTCTCCCCCAATTCTAGGGTCAGTTCTGTTCAATGTTTTTATTAGGTTGGTGCAAAAATAATTGTCATTTTCCCCATCAACTTTAAAGCAGTATATCTCAGCTTATAATAAAATGTATTAATTGAAAGAAGAGCCATTAGAATCTATGTGGTTTTGTCAGCAAGGAACACATCTGTTCCAGTAGCGTAGAATTATGTAGTTCTGGAACCAAATAATTATTCAAAGACATTTTGACCTGCTGCTTGGTTGTGGAAAAGCTCTTGCAGGAAGTTGTCAGGATGCTGGGAAATGTGGTAAGAGGTGCGAGAGAGGTCTGGTGAGTAAGCTGGTTGAGGCAGAGTTTCGGAACACTGTTGGTTGTCGTATAGAATCCAGTTGCTGTGCTTCTGACACGGCTCCGCCAATTTACCTACTGCACTTTGTGGATACCTGTCCCGATCCAATATCGGGGAGAGTTCTTAAACGATCCCAAGAGCGAGATTAAGACACAAATGAGGTCAGATGCCGTACAATCTTGTGAGCTTTATTTTCTAGAACAACTGATAGCAGTGATAGGACAAAGAGAAAAGGAAAGAAAAGGTTAGAAATCCCTAAGCAAGGAAACAGTAGAGGCGCAGCTAATTACCACCAACATGAATCCAGCGAGGTGCAGTTGGTTCGGTCGCAGTGCAGGTGATGGTGCTCCAAGTTCCAGGGGGTGCCCAAGAAGAGAGAGAAGGATGAGAAGGAAAAGTTCACCACATCGACGCAGCAACAGTTCTCAGGAGTACACGGTGAAAGCTTCCAGGCCGCGTCGAAGTGTGTGGTGGGAGAAACTGCTCTCAGTCTGGTTCCGTGAAGATCCTTTTTATCCTGTGAGACCCCCATTTACAAGTGTCTGTTTTCTGTCTTGGAGAAGTAGGCGGGGGGAAGCAGCCACTGCTGCATCCCCTTCCCCCGCCCCGGAAGTCGACTCTGGGCCCTTTATCAGCAAAGTGGAGGAAGTGGGGGGGAGAGCAGCCACCGCTGCATCCCCCTTGCCCCCCCACCGAAGTCAGGTCTGGACCCTCGATTAGATAAGCGGCTATTCTGCTGACCCCACAGACAACCTGGTGCCACTGGACAGGTAGTCCTCAGATAAAATGTTTAAGGCAAACACACACATAATCCGACTCTGCATTCCACCCCGTGACTTAAACATTTGTCACAGAATTCAGAGTGATGACTCAAGTCCATCCTTTTTCGTGGTGGATACACAGAGGGAGAGAGAGATAGACAGAGAAAGAGAGAGAGGCCAGAAATAATGCACAGTACAATATAACAAATAAAATTTCCGGCAAATTTTCCAATAGCAAACGTGTTCTTAACAAATAAAATTTCTGGCAAATTTTCCAATAATTTTTTTTTGGGGGGGGGGGGATGTTGTGGGGTTTTTTTGCTTTTGCTATACAACCTTAACAATATCCTTAACAAATATCTAAGAAACATATCCTAAAACTAACTTTATAAAACCACAACATTTCATATAAAACTACAACATCTTATCTTAAAATGATTTAACTTTATAAAACTACAACATCTTATAACTTTATAAAACTAAACCATCTTTTCTTAAAACTAATTTAAGTCTCTGATGAATCAGCATGGAAACATGACAGTTTACACCATGGATATTTGCATTCAAATGGACGGAACATATATATTAAAATGTACAATAAAAGGAGGAGTACTATAGTGCACCCTGTATAGAAAATAGGGACCAGTACCCACATCTTCTCGCTCATTTTTTCTCAGAACGCCTGAGGTCCTGGCCACGTGGTCGCTGCTCTGCTTTGTTGGAGTCGGGGGTCGTATGCGCAGCAGGAAAATCCCTTTCCATGCCCCCTTATAAAGCGATTTTAAGGCCTAAAGCACATGCGTCATTTGGGTCTAGGAACTTCTGGGTGGATCTATACTATATTTAGGCAAAGACAAATAAAAACAATTACAAGATATCTACAGTCTTTGATTGGCAAACAGCACGAATATGCTTCACACCATCAGGTGAACCAGTACATATGAATTCCATGTTAGATATAACATGTCGAATTAACTGAACAATGCAAGGAATAATGCAGGGTAAAACCATCAAGGCAGCAAATGCACATGGCAGATAAAATAAAAGCTGTTTTACCCATAGTGCACCAGGTAACCAAGAGCATAGATCGCTATTCCAGCCATTCCATGCTTGAACAGGGACATGGGCTAGTTTCCTAATGTCTGTGGTCAGTTGAAGGACTACTTCACCTACATCATCTATTTCTAAACAACAATTAGAGACATTTAGTTTTCCACATACTCCTCCCTCTTCAGCTAGTAAATAATCTAAAACCATACGGTGTTGGAGGATTGCAGTGCGCATCTGTTGAGCTTGTTAAGTTAAAAGGTCTATAGCATTAGCAGTTTTGTTGGTAGTAATTTCTAAAACGGCTTGTAGTCGAGTTATGCGGTTCAAATTATAAATCGGTTCCCTTGCCCCTGATATGGGTTCATTTGGATTCCAAGTGGCAGGTCCATAATGCTCAATTATTCTTTCGAGAGGCCACTCATTTTCTTCCCACCTTTGTGTCCCTCCTATTTTAAACTCAACAGATTGCTTGTTGCGGGCAGTACTTGTGTTCCCTAATTTGTCATATAGTCTTATTCCCAATTGAGGACCACGCGCCTCCGGAAGAAGGAAAAACAAAGGTCGGATAATCCCTATATAAATTCCCAAAATAATATAACAAAAATTAGCATACACATCTTAACCACACTAAAATCTGCGTCTGCTTCACTTCTTCTGTGGGTGCATCTGTGTTGCTTGATTCCTCCTGAAAGTAAAACAAAACCAAACTCGCCTCTCGGGTTAGAAAGAGGGAACAATCCATCTAGTGTGAATCTTATGAGTTTTTCCACAGGCATCCCTTGCCTTCCAGGTATACTTATTAAGGGGTGTGTCGAACACCAGTGGCACTTTGCCCACTGTGGGAAGTTCGACCAAGACAGGTTATCCTGGAAAATGAGATGGATTGCTGGGGTGAACATCAGTGTTATTTTAGTTCACTTTTCACTTGCAAGAAGTTAATGATATGTAAAATGCTGTAAGTGCTTTCATTTACAAGAGGTGCAAACGTTTCAGAGGTAATTTGCAACATGAAACCATTTGAGCCTAAACAGTCACGTAAAAAAACACATGAAGATTTCCTGCTGAAATATTTATTCAACCTCACTGACTGTGACTAAATTAGACTACATGAGGCACATGGGATGAATTAACGTGTTATACTTCTCCCTTCCTTCTTTCAGATTTTCCTTATTTGACTGTTCCTTGAATTACTGACAAGACATTAGCGCTGTGGTTTGAAGAAATAATTCCATGTAGAGTTCTAAGAATTCTTTTTTAAACAGGGATGCTACTTTCAAGCCTGACACCAAAAAGTGCTCCTGCTTCACTGTTGATGACCTACTTTCTTTCAGACTTGTATACATTTGTTATTGATATTTTCTTTAAGTAGTGCCAAGCACATAAAAGTTTAGCATGGATACTGCTTGGCTATCCACTGATATGAAATAATGGTTTTGCTACTCAACACCTCACTCTTCCTCCCAGCCAAAAAAGTTAAAAATTCACTGGATTACAGAAAGCTTACATTCATGGCCATGAACCACTCCCTGATGATTCTGTAACCAATGAAGACAAAAGCGAGGACAAGCAGAAGTCTCAAGTATGCCAATAACGGGGAATGGGTGGGAAAGAGTATTACAAAAAAAGAGGAGTAAGGGTATTGGTTAAAAAACAAACAAACAAAAATTTAAAAAACCTCACAGAAGCAATCTGGAAACAGAAGGCATGAAGAAAAGTCAATCTCAAAGAATTGTACATTAGATATAACAGCAGTAAGGTCATGCCAGTGCCCAGAAATCAGGAGGCGTTCTGCAAGAGTACTCAGGTCAGATGACTGTCTGCTTTTGCAAGACATGAAAAGTCTTGACATCTGGAAATCTGAACAAGCCATCCTCTTCCTACTACTCTTTTGTACCCCACCCTTGGAGCTCTTTTCAGAGTAGCATTGTCAAATTGTACATTGTCTCTTTATTTTTTTGAGAAAGAATAATCAGTTCTTGGGCATTCTGCTTTTAAACAGTAATCCAGGCACAGATCCATTCACACACCAGATCTTCATACCCGTAACATCTTCCGAAGGAAAAAAAAAAATTCTACTGCATGCTTGTTCCTCTGGAGGCAAGGAGGGAAGTCTGCTACTGTAGCATCTTCTAGAAAATAACAGCCTTTGAGGAAAAGCAAACCGAAACAGTGACAGTTGCGTTGCTCCTGGGCACCAGGCCATGGCACAGAGGCCCTGTCACCTTGCTGCTGCAGGGGAACTGTGAGAACATTCAGCTGGAGAGGGGACATGGGGAAACAGTTCAGCATCACATCAACTTTTAACACATAATGTTGTTCTTTACAAGAGCAAAGACCAAAGAAAAAGAAAAAGAAAAAGAAATAAAAGAAAAAGAAGAAAAAGGAAAAGAAAAAGGAAAAGAAAAAGGAAAAGAAAAAGGAAAAGAAAAAGAAAAAGAAAAAGAAAAAGAAAAAGAAAAAGAAAAAGAAAAAGAAAAAGAAAAAGAAAAAGAAAAAGAAAAAGAAAAAGAAAAAGAAAAAGAAAAAGAAAAAGAAAAAGAAAAAGAAAAAGAACAAAGAAAATGAAAAAGAACAAAGAAAATGAAAAAGAAGCCTTTCAAATGTATTCCTGGTAAAGCACAAATGGGTGTATTATATGCTGGTAAGTTCACAGGAATGGGACATTCTTGGAGATCCTGGCTCAAGCTCTGCTTTGCAGCACAAGACTAGCATTTTGCTACAAATCCAAGAATGGTAGTTGATAATTGCCTTAGACGCATTTCAGGCCCATATTTGTTAACACTTTAGCTGAAGTATCCCTCACTTTTTCCAAGTCATGAAGGAGAAAAACATGTCTTCATGAAACATTCTGGCCTCAGTCAAAAAACCAGTTTCCCTGTAAACCAACTTGACTCTACAGAGTGTGTGCCTCTTCCTGTGCCATGGTTTAGTTGGCAGACCCAAAGTGGAAAAAAATTTAATTCTGTTTCAGGTAGTCTAACTTAGAAAGGCAAGGCCCTAAGGACTCCTAGCATCCATGGACCGAGACAGAGAATGACCCATAATACAAAACTGTCATTACATTTCATTTGTTTCAGCTATAGATCAGCTGTGCCGATCAACTGCCAAATAGGCAGTTAATTCTTTTCTCTTCTGAGGAGTCAACCAAACTGCAGAAACACTAATATGGGGGAATTTTGTTAGTGAAGTGTTCACAGATCACAGTGATGTACAGCACTTTTTTCCTTATCCCTTACAACAATTAGCACCTTTCTCTGTCAGTTACATTGCTGTTCAAAAGCCCAGAGCCTTTTGACTGTATAATGCTTCTTTTTACAGTAAGTGCAGCTGAGTCTTTTGGGTTTATTTTCCTTAAGATACAATTATCTTCACTTAATGGCAGTGCTCATGCATTATTCATTTGTTTTCCTTCACTGCAGTAACAGAAAAGTATTTCTTTGGCTTTTCTTTGAACTGGAGTCAAAGGCAGCCAAGCGGTATGCCACGATTGATCTTGCCAATGCATTTTTCTTGATTCCTTTGGCAGCAGAGCGCAGGACACAGTTTGCTTTCATGTGGAAGGGTGTCCAGTACACCTGGAATCAACTCCTCCAGGCTTGGAAGCACAGCCCAACCATTTGCCAAATGGCACTGGAACAGGATGATGCCACTGATCATCTGCAATACATCGATGACATCATTGTGTAGGGCGACACAGGGGAGGAAGTGTTTCAGAAAGGGAAAAGAATAATCAGATCCTTCTGAAAACATTTTCTGACACAGAACAAAGCAAGATCAAAGAACCTGAACAAGACATCCAGTTCTTGGGAAGTAAATGGCAAGATGGGTATCCTCGCATGCCCTATGGATGTGATCAATAAGAAAATAACTGTGTCTCTACCAGCCAACAAGACAGAAGCACAAGCTGTTCTGGCTACTGGGGGTTTCTGGAGAATGCATATTCTGGGTAACAGTTTGCGAGTCCTCTCTATTGAGTCATCCATCGCCTGAGGAGGTGGCTCCTACCCAAGGCACCACCATATAATGAATTATCACAAGATGAAAAGCATTATTCTCTGTTTACCAAAAGTTCTTGTCATGTTGTAGGAAATCATTGGAAGTGGAAAGCTGCTGTGTGGAGTCTCACATGACAAGTTGCAGAAAACATCAAATGAAAAGGAAAAATAAATCAATTAGTAGAAGTTAAAGCCATTTAGCTTCCCTAGACATTTCCAAATCAGAAAAGTAGCCAGTACTCTCTCTCTATGTTGATTCATGGATAGTGGCAAATGCCCTGTGCGGGTGAATACAGCAATGGACATGTGCCTGTGCTGACATATGGCCCTGGCATAGCTGCCGTTCCTGTGCTACCATACCAGACATGCTAGAATTCCAGTATAAACCGGAAATGAAGGGACTGTGACTCATTACTAAGTCCACGCTACAGCAGGAGCCACCCAACCGAATGGAGGATGAGGAACTGGACAAGTGCAGCGATGACCCAACCTGAGCTGGCTTTGGTGCTCAACAACTCAACACAACACATCGCCTCTCCTGTCCTGAGTGACCACCATAACAGATGGAGACCAAACCACAGACTAAAGCCATCAAGAAAGACTTGGGAAAATGATGGAGGGCTCTGGGGCACAAATAGTATTCTGCTCCATCCCCAGGCTAAACAGAGAGGAGCAGGAAGTCAGGAAGAAGAATTAGATTAATGCCTGGCTCCGAGCCTGGTGTGAAGAAAGGGGCTTTGGCCTCTTTGATTATGGGGTGGCTCACGCACCCCCAAATTCTGCTGCTAAGGATGGGACACGTGGATTTCCTAGGGGGGCTAAAGCCCTTGCTAAGAACTTAGCTAAGCTCATAAATCGAGCTTTAAACTAGATGTGAAGGGGGAGGGGATTGAGACCAGGCTAGACAGGAGCGAGCCTGGACATGGGGCACTAGTGATTCAGAGAGGGTGTGCTGGAGAGGACCACCAGTACAGCACTACACAGAAAGTGGGGGTGAACACACCTGGGGATTGTAAGGGAGATAGGGGCGCTCTGGTGATAGCTACTCCAGTTACCAGGCAATTGGTTATGAACTCTGTTCCCTCTAAGAGGGCTGAGGGCTCAGCAGCTGAGCTGAAGTGCATTTACACCAATGCACGCAGCATGGGTAATAAGAAGGAAGAGTTGGAACCTGTTGCAGGGCAAGGAGCCTACGATGTCGTTGCCATCACCGAAACGTGGTGGGATGACTCATGTAACTGGATTACAGATATGGTGGGGTACAAACTCTTCAGGAGGGATAGGAAGGGAAGGAGAGGAGGCGGGGTAGCCCTCTTTGTAAGGGAGGACTTGGATGCTGTTGAAATGGATTGTGGCGATGAGGAGATTGAGTGCCTGTGGGTTAGAATCAGAGGAGCCCATAAGAAGGTAGATTTTGTGATGGGAGTCTGTTACAGGCCACCCAGCCAAGGAGAAGCAGCTGATGAGCTCTTCTATAAACAGCTGGGGTTAATCTCTAGATCAGTGCCTCTCATTCTTGTGGGAGACTTCAATCTTCCTGATATCTGCTGGAAGTACAATAGAGCAGAAAGGAAGCAGTCTAGGAGGTTCCTGGAGTGTGTGGAAGACAACTTCCTTGCACAGCTGGTGAACGAACCGACAAGGGAAGGTGCCCTCCTGGACCTGCTCTTTGTGAACAGAGAAGGCCTTGTGGGGGATGTGGCAGTAGGAGGATGCCTAGGAATAAGTGATCATGAGATGATAGGGTTTTCTGTTCTAGGTGAAGTGAAGAGGGTAGTTAGCAAGACATTAGCATTAAATTTCCAGAGGGCAGACTCTGAACTCTTCAGAAGGCTGGTTGGCAAAGTCTCATGGGAGACAGTGCTTAAGGGCAAGGGAGCCCACGAGGGCTGGGAACTCTTCAAAAAGGAGATCCTAGTGGCTCAGGAGAAAGCCATCCCCATGTTCCAGAAAAAAAGCAGTCAGGGGAAAAAACCAGCTTGTTTGAACAGGGAGATCTTGAGTGATATCAAGAAGAAGAGGAATGTTTATGGGCTCTGGAAGAGGGGACAGGCCTCTTGGGTGGACTACAGGAGGGAAGTGAGATTGTGTAGAGAAGAAATCAGAAGGGCAAAGGCTCAACTAGAAATCAGATTGGCAAAGTATGTGAAAGATAACAAAAAATCTTTCTATAAATATATAAATAATAAAAGGAGGACTAGGGAGACCATACAGTACCTGCTGGATGCAGAAGGAGCAACAGTGACCGGGGATGAGGAAAAGGCTGAGATACTTAATGCCTTCTTTGCCTCAGTCTTTAATTGTAAAGAAAGTTGTTTCCTTTCTGTACAAACCCCAGACCTAGAGGAGCAACATGAGGCTCCCATGGTCCAAGAGGAGGTGGTCAGAGCCCTGCGAGCCCGACTAGACACCCAGAAGTCTATGGGGCCAGATGGGATTCACCCAAGGATATTGAAGGAGTTGGCGGATGTGCTGGCCAAACCCCTTTCCATCATCTTCCAACAGTCCTGGAAGACTGGGGAAGTTCCACTGGACTGGAGGCTGGCTGATGTTGTGCTCATCTACAAGAAGGGTCGCAGGGAGGATCCAGGGAACTACAGGCCTGTCAGTCTGACCTCAGTGCCAGGGAAAGTCATGGAACAGGTGATCTTGAGTGAGATCATGAAGCACATGCAAGAGAACCGGGTGATCAGGCCCAGTCAACACGGGTTCACAAAAGGCAGGTCTTGCCAAACAAACCTGATCGCCTTCTATGACCAAGTGACTCGACTGCTGGATGAGGGAAAGGCTGTGGATGTGGTCTTTCTGGACCTCAGTAAAGCCTTTGACACAGTTTCTCATAGCATTCTGCTTAGGAAGCTGTCAGCCTCTGGCCTGGAGAGGCACACACTCTCCTGGGTGGAAAACTGGTTGGATGACCGGGCCCAGAGAGTGGTGCTTAACTGTGTTAAACCCAGCTGGAGGCCAGTTACAAGTGGGGTTCCCCAGGGCTCAGTCCTGGGTCCAGCCCTGTTCAATGTCTTTATCAACGACCTGGATGAAGGCATTGAGTGCTCCCTTAGCAAGATTGCAGACGACACTAAGCTGAGTGAAAGTGTGGATCTGCTGGAGGGTAGGGAGGCTCTGCAAAGGGATCTGAACAGGCTGGACTGCTGGGTAGAGACCAATGGCATGAGGTTTAACACGGTCCTGCACTTGGGGCACAACAACCCTATGCAGTGCTGCAGACTAGGAGAAGTCTGTCTAGAAAGCTGCCAGGAGGAGAAGGACCTGGGGGTGTTGGTTGACAGCCATCTGAACATGAGCCAGCAGTGTGCCCAGGTGGCCAAGAAGGCCAATGGCATCCTGGCTTGTATCCAAAATGGCTTGACCAGCATGTCCAGGGAGGTTATTCTCCCTCTGTACACGGCACTGGTGAGACTGCACCTGGAATACTGTGTTCAGTTCTGGGCCCCTGACCACAAGAAGGATGTTGAGGCTCTGGAGCGAGTCCAGAGAAGAGCAACGAAGCTGGTGAAGGGGCTGGAGAATAGGCCTTATGAGGAGCGGCTGAGAGAGCTGGAGTTGTTTAGCCTGGAGAAGAGGAGGCTGAGAGGAGACCTCATTGCTCTCTATAACTACCTGAATGGAGGTTGTAGAGAGGAGGGTGCTGGCCTCTTCTCCCAAGTGACAGGGGACAAGACGAGAGAGAACGGCCACAAGCTCCACCAGGGGAGATTTAGGCTGGACATTAGGAACATGTTTTTCACAGAAAGGGTCATTGGGCACTGGAACAGGCTGCCCAGGGACATGGTTGATTCACCTTCCCTGGAGATGTTTAAGGGACGGGTGGACGAGGTGTTAAGGGACGTGGTTTAGTGTTTGATAGGAGTGGTTGGATTTGATGATCCTGTGGGTCTCTTCCGACCTGGTTATTCTATGATTCTATGATTCTATGATTCTAAGAGACCAGGGGCTGCCCCTGTGACTGTCCGTTCCATCCAGCTCCATTAATGGACCCACCACTAGCCAAAGCTGAGCCAATCAGCAACAACGCTGGTACCTCTGTGATGACATATTCAAAAAAGGGTAAAACCACTAAGCAGCAGTGTATGAGAGAGAAGAGTTAGTAAAGAAAATATGAGAGGAACAACCCTGCAGGTACCAAGGTCAGTGAAGAAGGAGTCGGAGGAGGCGCTCCTGGTGCTAGTGTGGATATTACAGAATCACAGAATCACAGAATGACCAGGTTGGAAGAGACCCACTGGATCGTCGAGTCCAACCATTCCCACCATTCCCTAAATCATGCTCCTAAGCACCTCATCTACCCTAACCTTAAACACCTCAAGGGACGGTGACTCAAGCACCTGCCTTGGCAGACTGTTCCAATCCCTAACCACCCTCTCTGTGAAGAACTTCTTCCTAATCTCAAGCCTAAATCTCCCCTGGCGGAGCTTGAGGCCATTCCCTCTCGTCCTGTCCCCTGTCACTTGGGAGAAGAGGCGAGCTCCCTCCTCTCCACAACCTCCCTTGAGGTAGTTGTAGAGAGTAATAAGGTCTCCCCTCAGCCTCCTCTTCTCCAGGCTAAACAACCCCAGCTCTCTTAGCCGCTCCTCATAAGATTTGTTCTCCAGCCCCTTCACCAGCTTTGTTGCCCTTCTCTGGACTCGCTCCAGAGCCTCAGCATCCTTCTTGTGGTGAGGGGCCCAGAACTGAACACAGTACTTGAGGTGCGGTCTCACCACTGCCGAGTACAGGGGGAGAATAACCTCGCTGGACCTGCTGGTCACGCCGTTCCTGATACAAGCCAGGATGCCATTGGCCTTTTTGGCCACCTGGGCACACTGCTGGCTCATGTTCAGTTGGTTGTCAACCAACACCCCCAGGTCCTTCTCCTCCTGGCAGCTTTCCAGCCAGGTTTCTCCTAGTCTGTACCTCTGCTTAGGGTTGTTGTGCCCCAAGTGCAGGACCCGTCATTTGGCCTTGTTAAACCTCATGCCGTTGGACTCAGCCCGCAGTCCAGCCTGTTCAGATCCCTTTGCAGAGCCTCCCGACCCTCCAGCAGATCGACACTTCCTCCCAGCTTGGTGTCATCTGCAAACTTGCTAAGGGAGGACTCAATGCCTTCATCCAGGTCGTTGATAAAGACATTAAACAGGACTGGACCCAGGACTGAGCCCTGGGGAACCCCACTTGTAACTGGCCTCCAGCTCGATTTAACTCCATTTACCACCACCCTCTGGGCCCGGTCATTCAACCAGTTTTTCACCCAGGAGAGTGTGCACCTGTCCAGGCCAGAGGCCGACAGTTTCCGAAGCAGAATGCTGTGAGAAACTGTATCAAAGGCTTTACTGAAGTCCAGGAAAACCACATCCACAGCCTTTCCCTCGTCCAAGAGTTTAGTCACTTGGTCATAGAAGGTGATCAGATTAGTCTGGCAAGACCTGCCTTTCATGAACCCGTGTTGACTGGGCCTGATCACCCGGTTCTCTTGCATGTGCTTCATGATCGCACTCAAGATCACCCGCTCCATGACTTTCCCCGGTACCGAGGTCAGGCTGACAGGCCTGTAGTTCCCCGGATCCTCCCTGCGCCCCTTCTTATAGATGGGCACGACATCAGCCAGCCTCCAGTCCAGCGGAACCTCCCCAGTCATCCAGGACTGCTGGAAGATGATGGAAAGGGGTTTGGCCAGCACATCCGCCAGTTCCCTCAAAACTCTTGGGTGGACTCCATCTGGCCCCATAGACTTGTGGGCATCTAGCTGGGCAAGCAAGTCTCTAACCACCTCCTCTTGGACCTTGGGAATCTCATACTTCTCTTCCAACCCTTGGGGTTGTGCACAGAGGGAACAATTTTCCTTACTGTTAAAGACTGAGGCAAAGTAGGCATTGAGCACTTCAGCCTTGTCTTCATCCCCTGTTACTGTTGTTCCCTCTGCATCTACTAGGGACTGGAGATTCTCCCTAGCCCTCCTTTTGCTGTTGACGTATTTGTAGAAAGAATTTTTGTTGTCTTTCACAGTCATGGCCAATCGCATTTCTATTTGGGCCTTAGCCCTCCTGACTTTTTCCCTGCACATTCTCACTTCCTCCCTATAGTCCACCCAGGATGCCTGCCCCTTCCTCCAGAGGTCGTAGGCCCTCCTCTTCCTATTGATGTCTCTTAGGACCTCCCTACTCAACCACGCTGGTTTCTTACCCCTCCGGCTACTTTTCCGGAACTTGGGGACGGCTTTCTCCTGAGCTGCTAGGAGTTCCTTCTTGAAGAGCGCCCAACCCTCATGGACACCTCTGCCTTCAAGGAGCGCCTCCCACGGGACTTTTCCGACCAGCCTTCTGAACAGCCCAAAGTCTGCTCTCTGAAAGTTGAGGGCGACTGTTCTGCTAACCTCCTTCTTCATTTTACCCCGCACTGAGAACTCTATCATCTCATGATCGCTTTGCCCCAAGCGTCCTCCAACCTTCACATCCCCCACCAGTCCTTCTTTGTTCACAAACAGCAGGTCCAGGAGGGCACCGTCCCTTGTCGGTTCGCTCACCAGCTGTGTGAGGAAGTTGTCTTCCACACACTCCAGGAACCTCTGGGACTGCTTCCTTTCTGCTGTATTATACTCCCAGCCTATATCTGGGAAATTGAAGTCTCCCACAAGGACTAGAGGTAGCGATTTTGAGACTACACTCAGTTGTTTGTAGAAGAGCTCATCAGCTGCTTCTTCTTGGCTGGGTGGTCTATAGGAGACTCCCATCACAATCCCTTCCTGCCCATGGACTCCTCTGATTTTCACCCACAGGCACTCAGTCCCATCCTGACCGTAGTCCAGCTCGAGGGTATCAAAGCCCTCTCTAACACAGAGGGCTACCCCACCTCCTCTTCTGCCCTTCCTGTCCTTCCTAAAGAGTTTATACCCCACCATGGGTACGCTCCAGTCGTACGAGTCATCCCACCACGTCTCCGCGATGGCAACAACATCGTAGTCTCCCTGCCCTACCACAGCTTCCAGCTCCTCCTTCTTATTTCCCATGCTGCGTGCATTGGTGTAAATGCACTTCAGCTGGGCAGGCATAGCTACAGCCTTCGCAATAGGGCTCCTCCCCCACTGAGCGGTCCTTGACTTAACTAAGGCCACAGTGCCAGTTTGCTGCCTACCATCCCCATATTCTCCTGCATCCCACGGAAGAGACTACAGCGAAGGAGGTGTTCCCTGTAGAGGACCATGGTAAAGCAGGTATTCCCTGCAGCCTGTGGAGAGGACTACAACAGAGCAGTTCCTGAAGAACTGCAGCCCATAGGAAGGACCCCACACAGTAACAGGGGAAAAGTGAGAGGAAGAAAAAGCAGCAGAGAGGAACTATTATGAACTGACTGCAAACCCCAGTTCCCCATCCCCCCTGTGCTGCTTGGTGGAGGGAAGAAGGTAGAGGAGTTGGGAAAGGAGTGAAGTTGAGTTTGATAAGAAAGGTGGAGGTGCAATTGTTTTAGTTTTTGTCTTTGTTTCTCACCATCCCCACTCTATTTTACCTGGCAATAAATTAAATTATCTTTCCCCAAGTCAGGCCTGTTTTGCCCATGACTATAATTAGTGATTTCCCTGTCTTGATATCAGTCCATGAGCTTTTCCATTTCATTTTCTCCTCCTGTCCTGCTGAGGATGCACACTGAGAGAGTGGCTGAGGGGCCATCTGGCAGCCAGTCGAGGACAACCCACCAAACAAGTAAACTGAAGAAGATTGTCTATTTTGATTGGCTTACTATAACAACTTTTGCTGCACCCTTACATTTGGTTTAGGGAGTTAACTTTCCCCATAGCAGCCCTCATAGTGCTGTGCTTACTATTTGAAGCTAGAAAGAGGTTGATAACACACCAGTGTTTTGGCTACTGCTGAGCAGTGCTCCCACAGCATCAAGGCTGTCTCTCCAACCCCCCCCAAGGAACAGAAGGCTGGGGGTGAGCAAGAACTTGAGAGGGGACTCAGACGGGAGAGTGAACCCGAACTGACCAAAGGGATATCCTATACCGTATGACATTCCGGTCCCTATTCACTTAAATATATTGAATTTTAGTTCATAGAATCACTAGGTTGGAAAAGACTTTTGACCTCTGAGATCATCAAGCCCAGCCGTACCTGTCTACTACTAAATAATATCCCTAGGCACTTCATCTACCCATCTTTTAAACACCTCCAGGGATGGCGACTCAACCACCTCCCTGGGCAGCCTCTGCCAGTACCTGATAACCCTTTCCATGAAGAAATTTTTCCTAATGTCTAGTCTGAGCCTCCCCTGATGCAGTTTGAGGCCATTCCCTCGTCCTATGACTTGGGAGAAGAGACCAATACCCACCTCTCTGCAACTGTAGTCTTAGTGAGGGAAGAGTTGAATTTTTTGAAACAATCTATCAGTAGAATGAAATTGGAGACTCATTAATTGGAAGATTTCACAAAATTCATCAGGTACATCAATAAGCAATTAGGAAGTGCAGCTTTTTTTTGTTTTTTCAGATGATATGTGAATAAGGATTTCTAGTGAGTTTATAGTTCTGTTTAGTAGTGGAATTTGTAATTGGGAGGCTATATTCAAATATGTCCTTCTGAATTTTTTTGGAGATAGTAAGCAGGTATAAAGGAGGAATGGGGACAGAGTAAATTAACTTGAGAAATACATTAAGAATGGAAGAAAATTGTGTGACTAAAAAATCTAGTAAGCTTCAACATGAAATGAGACCACTTTACACAATAACAGCTAAATTTGAGTGAACCTGAAAGTTAAACGCAGTCTCAGTATATTTAATGTCATTTTATTTCTTTTTTTATTTTTTAAAGAAACTGTGAAGCTTGGTTTAAAAAACTACTAAAGCAGCAGAATTTAGTAATAGTATCAGACTAAATGATACCTGGAGCTGTGTGCAATATATGCTGTTTCTGTCTACCTGATTAATCTTAGCCTCCTCTCCTTGCCATCACGGAAACGTGGTGGGATGACTCATGTAACTGGACTACAGATATGGTGGGGTACAAACTCTTCAGGAGGGATAGGAAGGGAAGGAGAGGAGGCGGGGTAGCCCTCTTTGTAAGGGAGGACTTGGATGCTGTTGAAATGGATTGTGGCGATGAGGAGATTGAGTGCCTGTGGGTTAGAATCAGAGGAGCCCATAAGAAGGTAGATTTTGTGATAGGAGTCTGTTACAGGCCACTCAGCCAAGGAGAAGCAGCTGATGAGCTCTTCTATAAACAGCTGGGGTTAATCTCTAGATCAGTGCTTCCATCAGGGATGGAAATTGTTAAAGGAGGTTAAAAGAAGCCACATCTACCAACCACTCTGGATCAGGACTCCCTCATGCCCAGACACTAAATCCCAGCCCAGTGCTCCAGGGTTGTCTCTGTCCAGGCTGAGGTATGTTGCCACTTTCCCATTTGCAGGCTGAACCAGTTGAGCATGTATACCAGAGACACAGACACACACAGGACATGGATGTGGCTGGTTGCACAGACTGTCGCAGACAAGATGTTGCCTTAAACAGCACCTACATATAGGATTCACATAAAACATAACTATAGACAGTCAAGTCTCCTCCCATCTCTTTGACTGGTAGAGGGCACACCCACCCACCACTCTCTGGGTTCAGAAGCACACACACATTTGTAGATCCTTCAGTACAGCCCCGTCTGCCCATCCCTGCCTGGATTCCAGGCCCACTTACCTACTTCACAGGGTCCCTACTTGACAGCTAGTCCAGTTTGATACTCACTAGCAAACAGATATTCACTCACACACTTGTCCCACAGACACTACACATTCACAAGTCCCCCTGGGCATAACAGCATGGACCCTTTCACACCTGATACTGGGCCTGGCTAGTCCAGCTTAAGGCTTGTTAGTGAATACTCATGCACATTCCACACACACCAGGTTTGGGGAAGATACAGTCATCCTCTGCCCATCAGCCAGCACCAGGCGTACAAGCTGTGACCCATGGTTTTGTTCCAGGTGCCAGTGCTGAGCCCCTCAGCCTCACTCATGATGGGCTCAGCCAGACAAGTGTTCTGATCACTCCCATTTTACATGCAACTGGCCCCTTTTATACCCCTTTTCTGCCTATTCCCTCTTTGTTCCTCCTTGCTACCCTTTCCCTTGAAGATTGTCTTATCAAGTGGCATAGTTCCACCAACCCCATCATGGACCCTCAGGTTTGCATCCTTATTATTTGCATAGTCCTAGTTTGCCTGCAGTTTCTTGATAGCCCAGTAATTACTATGATTGACCAGGTTTGTTTCTGATCATTGTCTTTGTTAATGCTAATTGGTCAGGTTTTATGTTTGTGTGTGTGTGTTTGTCTCCCTCCCTTTCCTTATCCTCTCAACTGAAAGGCAAACATACTTATGCTACACATATCCTCACCAATGAATGCAATTTGTCCCAACCTCCCTTCATGGCTTTCTCTTAAAACACCTTTCCCCCACCTCTCCCTTCTTCCCGGACTCAGCTTCCCTCCTTTCTTCTCTACTTGCTCCCCACTGAGGGGATGGAGAATAGGGATTGCGGTCAGTTCATCATATTGTCTCTGCCCCTACTTCCCCCTCATGCTCTTTCCCTGCTCCAGCATGGGATCCCATCCACAGGAGACAGTCCTCCATGAACTTCTCCAACGTGGGTCCTTCCCACAGGCTGCAGTTCTTCACAAACTGCTCCAGCATGGGTCCTGTCTATGGGATGCAGTCCCTTCAGGAATGTACCGCTCCAGCATGGGTCCCCTGCTCCATAGTGGGCTCCTCTCTCCATGGGGTCATAGGTCCTGCTAGGAGCTTGCTCCAGCACAAGCTCTCCACAGGGTCACAGCCTCCTTCAGGCACATCCAACTGCTCTGGCGTTGGGGTCCTCTATGGGTTGGAGAGTGGCTATCTGTTCCACTGTAGACCTCTACAGGCTGCAGGGAAATCTCTCCTTTCCCTTAAAAAGAAAAAAAAAAATTGTGATGCTTATAAAAGTACTGTCATTTTAAAGAAACTGGCACCTGCTTGCTTTGGTCTGTTACAAACATGCATGTCTATGCATATACATGTGTATACATACATACATACATAAATAGCACAGACCAGAAAATTGTAACTTTCTCTATCTAAGTTTGGAAGAATTGGTGCTGTGTATGTGTGCTATTTCTAATGATGTTAAAGAAAAGTCTGGACCCTAGGTTCTGCCATAGTTGGTTTATTTTCAGCCCAAGCGGTATCCCTCTGGAGGAGTACACACTGAACGACGGAATCCCTAGGCAATTATACCCTTACAATCCAAGATCCACCCCGCCCCACATGCGCTCTTCATGCACTATCCACATGGCAACTGATCTAATGATATTTTGGGTGCTGGGGTCTCCTTGCTCCTTATTTAGTTTTCCTTCCTGCTTCCAGGCATGCTTCTGCTTCTCTTTAAGATTTTCAGCTGTTCTAACTTCCTTATCTTCTGATTTGCCTCATCTCTGGGGCTTTCTCTTGCGCAACTCAGTAAATGTTCAACTTAAGCTCATCTGTACCAAGATTTTGTTCATCTTCTGCTGTTTGATTTTTTGGAGGTCTTTTTTCCTGAATTATAAGATTAGTACCTCTCACCTTGTGATGTAGGATGTACAATGCTTCTCTATTTTGACTCCTGCTTAGTCATTCATGCTATGAGACAGAGTTCACTTATGCAAGGAACAAAGTTCACTTATGCCAAGCTGTATGCTTGTGGTAAGTTCTAAGTAATTATACAATTAATTATAATATTCTATGTGTAAACTTATTTTAATCTCCAACAATTAGAAAGAGAAATGCTATAGGAAAAGTTCACTTTTGTAGGAATCAATGATAGCAAGGTAGACCTGTTTGATACTTCTTTGACTTGGGGTCCTTGAACTGACCTTGGGTTGTAAGAGTGGGAAGCTGAACAAAGAGGTGAACATCAGAGATGCAAATCAGGGTGGAAACAGCATTTAGGGACAGTGTGTGGGGTTTTGGAGGTCAACCAATCAAATGTTGATGCTGGTGCTTGCAAGCGCGTGGACAATAGGCCTGGGCCAATCAGGATGCTACGGGAAGCGCGTGGACAGATGAGCAAAGGTATATAAACTTGTTAGTTGCAATAATAAAGGTCTCTGCTTTACATCTATCTGGAGTCCGTCTCGTCGTTCATTCCCGCACACTGTAGGCCTCAGAAAACAACTGCCTGAATTGCCCTATGAGACAACATGCATACAAGTTCTAACACAACAACCCCTACCCTGATATCAAAAATGTTCCTACCCCATAAGAATAAAACATAGAAACTCCACTAAAATCCAACTGAACAGAAAACATTCCTCCACTGTCTACAATAACCACCCGAAACTTTCAAAACTCAGCAAAATACCAAACAGCAATCCCTACAGGAAGCACTAAGACAAATCCTACACCACAACGCGTCAATCCCTTCAAGCTCAGCACTAACATCTCACCTAAATAAACCATAAACACTAGCAAAGACAAAGAAAATAATCACCCTAAACTCAACCACCATCCACATCTCATAACAGACACTACTACCAAACCAAACACTCCATAATACAGAGACAGATTAGATGCTACTGCAAAAAAAAATAAAAAAAGAAGAAATGCACAAAATAAATCATAGTAGTTCCCCCTTGGCTTTTCTTCAAGGTCTATGGCCTGAAAAACTATTGTCTCAACCACAGGAACCCATAAAGCGCCCCCTTCCCCTTCTATGTATAATTGCACATTAATTTATTTACCCCATATACTATATTATCTCAGAGAATACATTCAATATATGGACTATAATCATTATGTAGAGCATACCTCTCTCCTCTCGAACCTAGTTTCAGGGCATTGGAAGTCCACGCTTGATAGATAAGACCCAATACCTGTAGTACAACCATACACTGGTGTACTGTACATATACTAAGTGATGAAATATTTGTTCTTTAGCAATTCCTCTACACTCTAGTCAGGGTAAGAACAGGGTATTCCGCATTTATTTACTAATATTCTGAGGTTTAAAATTGTTCTGATCACCCTCTTTGTTTATGCACTAGAAATGAGATGTGTTTGAATTTTCAACTCCTGAAGGAATAAAAGCAGAACTTCTAAATAATGCTGCTCGCTAATTATTTTGATGCCTTGGCAGTTTACTAACCTGCAATTTCTGACTATTATTCTGAACTGAAACAGCTGTAGCATGCTTATCAGGGATCAATCACACAATGCCTGTCATATTTCTACAGCAAAGGATAAACTTCCATTAAAAATATGCAAAATGCAGTAGTAACATCTTGGGGTTTATTTTATTGTTTTCAGGGAGCTGGGTGCACTGCACTGGTGGTAGCTGTGGTTGCAAGGAAGTTAGAACTTACCAAAGCTGAAAAACACGTGCATAATTTCATGATGGACAACCAGCTAACTAAAAGAGTAAGTCATGCTTTATATTCAAAACTGAAAGGGAAATGTGTTAAATTTATTTCTGTATTTGTTTTAAGTGATTTCATGCTCCATTCTCTTATTGAACTTTTTCATGGGTGTGATTTTGCAAGGTGCTGTGTGGAAGAACTGAATGCCCTGAGCTTCTCTTTGAATTTGAGGGTGACAGCAGATTCTCAGAACATTTTGAGTATTTGAATATTCTTCTGTAAAGGGTCCTTGCAGCTGGAAAACAATTGATGTAACCAACAGTTAAAAACTGTGAAACTCGAGAGTAATATATTAAACTTACAAACTTACATGTAGTACATGAGAAGAATATATAGAACTTAAAGGTTTATTCTATTCAGCTGTCCCTCATATAAATCTAAATATCAATTTAATAGTGTATCAAAGTGGTGTTTTGGTAGTTGCAGACTCATGAAACTCAAAGAAAATGAAAAGCAAACAAAACAAGCAACCAAATCTGAGATGTACCTCAGATCACAAATCCACTACACAGATACTAGAGGAGTGTCCTCACAGACTGTAGGTAAGACAGGTCTTATGGAACTGCAAGGACTAGAGATCTTGAAGAAGTGTCTAAAATATGATTCTACTTCCACTGAAGTCAAGACCAAGGTTCTCCAATGCTTTTATGTTTTCAAGGTTGGAAGCTCCTGCTGGGAAGAGCTACTGCATAGCATTCCTAAAATGTCTTTACCTATAAGTTGGGTTAGCTCTGACACTGCAGCGACTGACATATAAAGCCAGAGGGAGAGAAAATACAGATCAATAATAGCTGCTTGCCTTTGCAAGTAGCCTAGTAATTCTGTCATTAACTAATATTGCATTGAAATTCTTTGTCTATTGCTTTCAAGTATTCTTGGGAAATCAAAGGGCCTAAGAAGTAACTGTAGGTAAACTTATGTTTAACATTTTATTGAAAGCCTTGTTTATAAAAAAATTCAAATCACTCATAAAATAGAACACGAGCTACATTTATTGGCAAGTTATTTTTTCATGTCCTCTAAGAATGATAAGAAAGAAATCAGAATAAGGAAAAAATATAAAAACCAAAACACCCCCCCCTTCTAACAGCTCTGAAAATTTAAGACTGTAATTTATATTATCATAAATAACAAAAGGTCTTATCCCTTTTCTAAGGAGAGAAGCACGTCCCAGATGCAAAGAGAGCTTGTCCCAATATCAGTTTTAGAAACAACGTGGAAGTGGCTTAGCAATCCCTTTGGTCTGATAATTGCTTTCTGGTCTCACTGCCGCAGCTTCTTTATGTACCTACTTCCCACAGTTAGGCAGTCTTAAGTGCTTTAGGAAGACATTACATTAGAAAAGATAAAAAAAGAACATAATGTTATTTTTGTCAGCCTGATGTCTTTCTTTTACAAAACAGGTGAAAAATGCAGCAGCCAACGTACTCAGAGAAACATGGTTAATTTATAAAAGTACAAAGCTGGTTAAAAAGATAGACCATGCAAAAGTAAGGAAACATCAACGAAAATTCTTGCAAGCTATTCATCAGTAAGTACAATTTTACTTTGTTTTGCCTGTCCTTTTCCTCATTCTGTCTGTCTTGCTCTCATTCTGCCTCTTGTTTTCTCTCATTCTCATTCTGTATCTCTTCCTCTTTCTCTCTCATTTCCCTTCTCATTCTCTTTCATTCTCTCTTTCTCTTTCTTGTTTTCTTGTTCTCTCTTTTTGTTCTCTCTCTTTCCCTCTCTCTGTTTCTTTCTGTCTCAATATATTTCTTTCTCATTCTCATTCTTTATTGTTCTTTATTTTGCTCTCATTTTCTTATTTTCTTTCTCACTCACTCTTTCACCCTCTTTGCTCCATTTTCTTTCTCCCTCTTTCTCCCACTCTCCATTTTTATGTCTCCTCCATCTCATGTTCCATCTCTCCATTGTTCTTTCTTCCCTTCCCCTGTGTCTCTCCCTTTCTCTTGCTTGCTTTCCCCCTTTAATTCTCTCTGTTTTGTTCTCTCCTTCTCTCTCTCTCTCTTTCTTGGTCCCAATCTATGTTTCTTTCTGACAAAAATTGCACGTGCCCCCCGCTGCCTTAACATTGTCACATTGTCTTGTGTTCTGTCCCTCTGCCTCTCTCAGTTTTTGTTCTCTCTCTTTCTCCTCCTCTTTGCTCCCCACTATCCTTCTTTCTCTTTCTTCCTCCCTTTCCCCTTCCCTCATTGACACTTGTTCTTTATTGTTCACACTTTCTATCTCTTGGTTATCAAATTTCTTATTAATAAATTAAGGATAACAATCATTGGTTCTCTGTCTCATAGCAATGTTGTAAGGACTAGTTATCTATGCTTTGAAGATATGAAGTATTTTACAAACCTTAATTACTATATCATATTCAGCAAATGTTCAGGGTTAGATGTTACTATGCTTTTTAGAAAAACTTGAAGCAATAGAGTCCACAAAAACTGAGGCATTTTTGGGTAGATAAAAAGGATTTTTAACAATTCTGTCATGATGCTTAGCTTAAAAGATTGAGAGGAGTGACAGGGGTTGCAGGGTAGAAGGTGGCCTGTCCTGTACGTCCTTTGCTGGACTTGAATCCCTGATTGCATATGTTACTCTATAACATTTGAACCTTGCTATTTAGTGTGTGTGTGTGCGCACGTATACACACTTGTGCATGAAACGAGGAATCTAAATTAAAAAGCATATGAGGTTTGATCTGCAGCTTTATATATCATTCAATCCCCAAAAGCTTCACAAGTTGTAAAGTGGTGTTCTGCACCTGCCTTAAAAATTCATTAATCATGTACGGGGTGGGGTGGAGAAGGTGGCACCAGTTATATTTTCCTAGCTGTCAGCTAAACTTTGAACATCTATGTTAATAATATATTTCCCTCTGTCCTTTAGCACTTTGCTTCCCATTCCAAACCTTGATGTATTTAAGCAAAGAAATTGGATAATTTTCTCAGTATGCTGAGGAATGGGCCATGGATAGAACCATTGTTCTAGCAGTCTTTTTTCTTCCAGCTGCAGAAGAGCATTGTGTGCAGTTTGTTTTCTCTTTCCTTGCATCTTTGAACTTTTCTCAAGAGAACAAGGGACCTTGTAGTAGCATATGGCTCTCTTCTGTCTTTCTGGGTTCTTAAGTTTTTATTGGTTCCCCTCCCTCACCTTCCCAATCATTGGACTGGAGACAGGAATAAAAGGTGGGAAGTTTCAAGGCCAATTTTATACAAGAAATCAGAGTAGATAATGACAACAGTCTCAAACTCACAATCACATCCCTAAAAGTTCTAAAAATATTGTCTGTGACTGCTACTGTCAGTTGGTCTCGGTCTTTTTTCTTTCTGTGCACACTTAATAAGGTGAAGGTGAAATCAGTACTCTAAATCATAATATTGAAAGACATTTTATATATTTTATAAAGAAAAAATCTGCAGTGGATAGTTAATAGGAAAGTTTGAAGATACTATGGATTCCCTCATCACAAATATGAGAGAATTAGACTTGAAATGCAGCAGTTACTGATTGGAAGCAGTAGCAACTCTGTAGAACTTTCTACCTGCTGAATAGACTCCACTGTGCTCTTTTGGATGTTTTAGTGTATTTTACAATTTGTCTTCTTCTGTTTTGTTTTTTATTTCAACAAAATGAAAATAGAGCTCGGAAGTAAGTTGTATGAGCTGTTCTTTCCTATATTTGCAGAATTTATCACTGCATGCAAAAAATAGAGTATTTGTGAACCTCAGTGGTCTGATTGCTGCCATGGAAACACGATCGAGAATCATAATCATTTGCTGTGATAAGTGAAGTTGATAAAATTAAGATGTTTCACATTTCCTCGTAATGAATTTAAGAACAAAAGTTTGGCATTTTTTTTTAATCTGGCTGCTGCAGCTAAAGACTCACCAGTACCTAGAGACACGTTTTTCAATCTGTGCTATGTTTTGGATTGGTTACCATTAGGTATTATCACACTAATGTCAGCTGGTACTTTTTTTTTCTTTCTACAATAACAATGGATTGTTCAAAATTTTAATATTTGGCATACTAACTGGCAAATATATGTTTCTAAGAATCTTAAGAAAAGCAGAAAATATGTATTCCACAAATTGTTTGAGAGAGTACTCACAAAAGCACTAGAATTATCATTCTCTAGTCAAATCATTGCATGCTTATCTCTGAGTAAATATTTTGTTCTGCAGCAATAATGATATAACTCATTACTTTGAAGACTCCTCCACATATTTACTTTAGAACATCTCCAGCTTGTAGCCTCTGAAAGCACTAGTTCTATAGCTGCATTTACATTGTGCTCTGAAGGAAGCCTCCAGGGGAAGAGGAGTGTATGACCTTGTAGTAACAAGCTGCTGGAATTCTAGTTTTACATGAACAATTGATTTCTACCTTAACAGAGTTATTCCCACATGTTGAGAAAAATATTTCACAGCATTCTTTTTCATGGAGGTTAGTCTAGATATGAAAGGAAAATGTATGGTAATTAAATATCTGACACAAACTTCTGATTTTGGAGTATCTCCTCAAAGGCTTTTATTTATTTAAAAAAGATAAAAACCCCCAAACTTGATACATTCTTGAACTTAACAATCTTCATTTGCTTCTCAGAACTCACGTGGTAATTTGTATAGATTTTTCCCAATTTAGTTTGGAAAAATAAATGGCCCCGAATAGGACTCTCTCCCTCCAATTCTGCATCCAGGAAACATCAAGCTATTTGAGATTAACAGATTGGTTGGCTTCCAGGAGTTTAAGGAAATAATACTGATCCCTGAAGGCCTTGGAAGTTTTACCAATAATTTAAATAGGGTCAAAATTTTTTCCCCCACATAGAAAATTCATAGAAGGCAAAATTATTTTTTCACATTAGGGTTCAACTGGAGCACTTTGAGGCATACAAAGCCTTGAAGTGAAAAAGAATGCCTCCTTGGCAACTGCTGTGGCTGTACTATACAGGCTGGCAGTGGTATGGAGCTGTTTTGTGCCATTGCCATAGTTTTAGGATTTGCTTTACAAGAATCGTTGTATATGCTTTTGTGCAGTCACGTTTGCTTTATAAGATACATATAGCTAAGGTGATAAATGAGAACCAGGCGGAGTATGTTAGCAACTAATGTGCCACAAAATGCTACCAACCTTATTTTCAGTTGAGAATTCACCAAATGGATAGCTTGATTGCCTGTTGAGGTACTAGTAGACTGCATGACATCTATCACACATTTTAGAAATTGATTTGTTGCTTTTGAAAAATGTTATTTCTTGTTTAGAACATCTACCAGGAAAAACATTGAAAGATCAAATACTTCTACTTTAGGAAATATTTTAAAAACTCACTTATACTTAAGAGATAAATTGCTTGTTTTTGAAAATCACATCTAAAACCCACTCCTTTAGTAGTTAATCTCAAAAACATGGAGTTTGATTCAGGGAACACATAGGAAAGGTCAATGTCTAATAGAAGTTTAAAATGTAACAGTATTTAAATCCACAAATGTTCAGAGCAGTAAGAAAATTAAATGTGTTGGCAAGTATGTTGGTTATCTAGCTGCTGGTCAGATGGAAGTCCTGTTTAAAGTAAGGAGAAACTCACTTATCACTGTATTTCCGACTGGTTACAACACCTGCTAATCCAATCCATTTCTGACAGAACAGGGCTAATACCTGTATCTAGTCATGTAGGCATGGGAAGATTCTTGATTGCTATGGCATTAATGACAAAAAACCCAGTTGATCTATGTTTCTTCCTATATCTACTTGTAATGATACCAAGGCTTTGAGGAATGTTTTGGCTTTCTTTCATATATTCGGAATAAATAATCTCCCTTTTTGAATACAACTTTATCCATGGCAGACAGTAGTCTCGAGGACATGACATTTCCTTGCTCTTTTTCTTTTGCGATGTTGAAGAGGCATGCTTCTCATTGTACCAGACACATAACTAGTTCTGACTTTATAAAAAATACTTGAGACGCCATCCATGCAGTTATATGTTTGTGTAAGTTTTATGCATGCTTTTTAGAAGTCCTAAGATGACCACATAGGTGCGTGCGTACACACACACACACACACACAAATCTGACTTAAAATTCCACTTTTTAGATTAAGAAGTGTAAAAATGGAACAAAGGAAACTGAATGATCAAGCCAACACTTTGGTGGACCTGGCAAAGGTTAGTAGGCAATTATTATTTTTTTGCATCAACAGTCATCCTTTCCAAATTAAAAGATTGTAAGTGAAAATGTTATGAATTACACATGCAAATATTGTTAACAAGTTCTTAATTCGAGAAAATGAAAACATATATCTGTTTTGGGTTAACATTTATTAAGTAAAACATCTTGTTAATGCCTCTGAACAAGGTTTGAATGTACCTTTTATTTTCTGAACATTTGGAAAAGATTTCATAACTGTAGGGTTGATCCTGAGATCTGCTGAAACAGACTACAGTGACCATGGCAAATGCTTAGGATGAACTTTGACTAGGCAATGTTTGTGTAGTCCTGTATAATAAAGAAGTTTTTTGTCTGGAATTAGACTATGCTTTGAGGGACCACAGCGGATTGCATCAGTAAAGAGAGGGACAGAGGACCATGATTAGATGGCTACAGATGCCTCAGCTTAGTATATAATATGGATACTATCTCAGCAGAGCACAGTGGATCTGAAGGATAAAAAAGACAAAGTGAGATGTAATGTTAGTTGTAGTATCACTGTTGATGATACAGGACTACCATCTTCATTTACTGTTATTTCTATTACTAATTACTGTAGCACTCAGGACTGAACACCTAATTCCACTGATAGTATGGTGGCATCATGGACTCCTCAGAGCCAAGATCTACTGCCTCCATATCCATGAGATGGAAGAGCCCGAGGTCATAAAATATCAAGACTGAGATTGATGAGATCCCCCCTGAGCCTTCATGTCTCTAGGCTAAACAGTCCCAGCTCTCTCAGACTTTCCTCATAGGAGAGATGCTCCAGTCCCTTAATCATCTTAGTGGCCCTGTTTTACGCTGGGAGGTTCTGGTCTGTTATGATCCCATTAAGAAAGACACTTAGACTCTGTAAGGTATCATTTAAAATGCTACTAATCTAACACTATAAGGGGATAATAGCATCCCTTTAGATACTGGGAGCCCTGAGTGGTATAGCATCGAACAGGACTCTGACCCATGTGCAGCATGCCATGTAGACCCTGTCCATAGGCAAGATTATCATCTTTTGGTCTTTCAAGACATTATAGGATTTTCTTACAAGGAAACAACTCTATAATTTCTACTGTCAAAGAGAAAGGATGTTCACATAAGAACTTCTTTCTGTGCTCATAGATAAAGGCAAGGCCACACAGGTGGCATAGTCACCAGTACCAGGTGGGAGCTGCCTGCAGGCTCCTCTGTTAAAATGAGCTGGCTGAGTTTATCATGCAGCCAAGGGATTTTTGCAGCACAACACAGGCCTGAAAGCCATGCTGTATGCACACCACAGTGCAGCATGGCTCAGCATAGCACGGGCCTGAGCCCAGAACTGGTCACAGAACTATGAGTGTGGCCTCACCAGTTCTGAGTAGAGGGAAAGGATCACCTCCCTCAACCGGCTGGCAATACTTTGTGAGATGTAGCCCAGGATACCATTAGCCACCTTTGCCATGAGGGCACACTGCTGGCTCACGTTCAACTTGGTGTCCACCAGAAACCTCAGGGCTTTTTGTGTAGAACTGCTTTCCAGCTGGGCAGCCCCCAGCATATACTGATTGTTCCCCATCAGGTACAGGACTCAGCACTTCCCCTTGTTGAACTGCTTGAGTTTCCTGTCAGCCCACTTCTCCAGCCCATTGAGGTCCCTCTGGATGGCAACACGACCCTCTGGTGTATTAGCCACCATCACCTGCAAACTTGGTGAGGGTACACTCTGCCCCATCATCCGGATCATTAATGGAGATGTTGAACAGGATCGGACCCAGTACTGACCCCTGAGATATGCTGCTAGCTATTGGCCTACAACTAGACTTTGTACCACTGATCACCATCCTCTGGGCCCAGCTGTTCAGGCAGTTGTCTGCACATTCAGCCCAAACTTCAACAGATTCTCTATGAGGATTTTCTGGAAGACAGTGTCGAAGGCCTAACTGGAGTCCACTGCTCTCCCCTCATCTACCAGGCCAGTCATTTCATCATAGAAGGTTATCAAGTTGGTCAAGCCTGACTGATTTCCCCTTGGTGAATCTGTCCTTCATGTGCCTAGAGATGGTTTCTAGGATTAGCTGCTCCATCACCTTGCCAGGGACGGAGGTGATGCTGACTGGCTTGTAGTTCCCTGGTCCTCCTTCTTGCCCTCCTTGAAGATAGGAGTGACATTTTCTTTTCTCCAGTCCTCAGGCAATTCTCCCAATTGCCGTCATTGTTCAAAGATTATCGAGAATGGCCTTGCAATGACATCAGACAACTCCCTGAGTACTCGAGGGTGCATCCCATCAGGTCCCATGGACTTATGTGTGCTTAAGTATTCCCTGACCTGATCTTCTTCCACCAAGGCTGTCTCCCTTGCCCCAGGCTTTCCCCCTGGTCTCTAGTACCCAGGATTCCTGAAGGCTGGTCCTGCTAGTAAAGACTGAGCCAAAGGCAGCATTCAGTACCTCAGCCTTTTCCATGTCCTGTGTCACCAGGTTACCCGTCTCATTCAGCAGCGGGCCCACATTTTCCCTAGCCTACTTAGAGGAGCCATTCTTCTTGCCTTCGACATCCCTTGCCAGATTCAATTCCAGGTAGACTTTGGCTTTCCTCACTGTATCTCTGCATGCCTGGAAAACATCTCTGTATTCCTCCTGGGTTGCCTGTCCCTGCTTCCACCATCTGTATACTTCCTTTTTTATGTGTGAGTTCTGCCAGGAGCTCCTTGTTCATCCACAGAGGACTCCTGGCATTTTTCAGTCGTAGAATCGTAGAATCACCTAGGTTGGAAGGGCCCTTGAAAGAACATCTGGTCCAACTGATCGTGGGAAAGGGAGCCTAGATGAGATTATCTAGCACCCTGTCCAATTGCATCTTGAAAACCTACAGTGATGGGGACTCTACCATGTCCCTGGGGAGGTTGTTCCAGTGATTGCTTGCTCTCACTGTAAAAATGTCTTTACTATATTGAGATGAAACCTCTCCTGGTGCAACTCGTGTCCTGTTGCGGAGGGGCTCACAAAACAGACAATCAGTCACTGAAAAAAAACCCAAACCAAACGGATATTTACTTAACAAACAAAGTAAACCACAAGTTTGGATGTCAGGTGTGAAATATTACTACACAACTGACTTAAGAATTCCTAAGTTTCACAAACAGTGAAAGGGTGACCCAAAATGTGCACAATCACTCACTCACAAAAGGAAATCTCTCTCTCTCTCAAGGATACTCAAGAGATAGAATTGCTCATCCAAAGGTGCGAGGGCTCGCTCAAAGACATATCCAGAAGAAATAATCACTCACCGAAAGGAGGATGAGGGCACTCAGTCCAAGGGGAATTACCTTGGGTGGTGTCCCAATCCAAGAGGAGAGTTTCCTCACTGCAGACCCACAGCTCTGAGGAGAATGAGTCAACGGGGGTCTCCAGCGAGATCCCATTGATACCCAGTATCTGTGTATGATCTGCAGTCATCTGTGGTCATCTGAGTATGATCTGTGGTCAGTTCTGATTGGCTGAGGGCCCACATCTTCCACACATCCCCACAACACACCCCCCCCCCCCAGCTTTCCCTCAGGAATAGGGGTTTCAAAAGCCCCAGTCTTTGTGTCTTTGACAAGACTAGTATTTGTCAGGCCCTTGGCAGGCCCTAATCTTCATTGGGTCCTTGTCAGGGCAGTCGCACCTGCCACATGTCCCTTGCCCCTTGTCTTCTCCATGCGACACCCTGTGAAGAGAGACCCTCCATCCTCTTCGTAGCCACCCTTTAAGTACAGGAATACTGTGATGAGGTGTCTCCCCCGAGCCTTCTCTTCTCCAGTGAGAAAAGACATAACTCCTTCAGTTGATTTTTTCCTGACTTCCTGCTTGTTGGGATGGACTGCCCTTGAGCTTGGAGGAGTTGATCCTTGAACATTAACCAACTTTCTTTGACCCCTCTTCCCTCTGGGGCCTTATCTACCAAGCCAGTACCTGAAGAGGCCAAAGTCTGCTCTCCTGACATCCAGGCTTGCGATCTGCCTTTTTGTCCTGCTCTCTCCCCTCAGGATCTTGAACTCTACCATCTCGTGGTCACTGCAGCCAAGGCTGCCTTTGACCTTCACATCTCCAATGAGCCCTTCCTTGTTTGTGAGTATGAGGGCCAGCAGAGCACCTCTCCTTGGTTGCTCCTTTGTCACTTGGATCGGGAAGTTGTTGATGCTCTTCAGGTATCTAGTGGATTGCTTATGCCCTGCTGTGTTGTTCCTCCAGCGCATACTGGGATGATAAGAGTCTCCCATGAAGCCCGGGGCCTGCAAATGTGAGGCAGCTCCTACTTGTCTCTAGAGGGCCTCATTTGCTTGTTTTTTCTGATCATGGGGCCTATAGCAGGCAACCACTATAATGCCACCCTTACCTGTTTTGTCTTTCGTACTTACCCACAATCTCTCGGCTGCCTCCTCATCCATACCCAGGCAGAACTCCATGCATTCCAGTTGCTCTCTCACATAAAGGGCAACTCCTCCTCATCTTCCTGGCCCATCTTTCCTAAAAATACTTTATTCTTCTGTGGGAATATAACACAAGATTAGCGAGGAGTAACTATGGACACTCTCAAGTGGCCTTGCAGCTGGGATGTAGAAAAACACATATATGTACTAATTGCTGTTTAGCCTTGTGTTTTTAACAAGCAGAGCCCTTACATTTAGATAACATAGGCCTGTGAAACTCGTGGCCTTATAACGTGTTGAGATCTCAGCTCTGGTGGGAGAAAGTTAAAAAGACTTGGCTCTCCCCTGATAAGTAGGGGAAAAAAGCAGCAGTTCACTCTCACACTTTCATGCTTGCTAGCAAGGCCCGAGCTCTGCAGTGCCTGCAATTCTCCCGCTTGCATTTTTGTCTCTGTCTGGGTATAGTTCAGAGCCGCCCCGGACTGTAAGCAAGGACTGAGCTCCGCGATGCCTGCGTTCCCAGTTGTGTTCCCTCTGCCCAGGCACTGATCTTGGAGTTGCCCCGCATTGTGAGGTAATGGGAATAAATTTATTCTCTTTGTTTTATCCGTGACTTCTTGGTTGTTCCTGTGCTTTGCCCGCGTTCAACTCACACACCTTCCATTGCAACACCCCAGTCATGGGAACTATCCCACCACGTCTCTGTGATGCCAACAAGATCATAGCCCCGCACTTGCATGCAGAGCTCTAATTCCTCACGTTTACTCCCTATGCTGCGTGCATTAGTGTACATGCACTTCAGAGAGGCAACCCAGCATGCTGATTTCCCAGAGAGAATCTGTTTGGGTGGGTTTTTTAACCGTAATGGTGTCTTGACCCTTTCTGTGAAAAATTTTTTCCTAATGTCCAGCCTAAACCTCCCCTGGTGGAGCTTGAGGCCATTTCCTCTTGTCCTGTCCCCTGTCACTTGGGAGAAGAGGCCAGCACCCTCCTCTCTACAGAACTTCTTCAGAATGGATTTCTGTTAGTGAGAAAATATTTAAATATATATATACACACGTGTATGTACAATGTGGAACCGCGGTGGCTTGACCTTGGGTGGCTGCCAGACGCCCACCCAGTCGCTCTCTTACTCCTCGTCCTCAGACAAGACAGAGGGATGAAAAAGCCTGTGGGTCGAGATAAAGACAGGAGGATTGCTTGCCAGGGATCTGAACAGGCTACAGACTAGGAGAAGTCTGGCTGGGAAACTGCCTGGAGGAGAAAGACCTGGGGGTGTTGGTTGACAGCCATCTGAACATGAGCCAGCAGTGTGCCCAGGTGGCCAAGAAGGCCAGTGGCATCTTGGCTTGTATCAGAAACAGCGTGACCAGGAGGTCCAGGGAGGTTATTCTCCCTCTGTACTCGGCACTAGTGAGACCGATCCTTGAATCCTGTGTTCAGTTCTGGGCCCCTCACCACAAGAAGGATGTTGAGTCTCTGGAGCGAGTCCAGGGAAGAGCAACGAAGCTGGTGAGGGGTCTGGAGAACAGGCCTTATGAGGAACGGCTGAGAGAACTGGAGTTGTTCAGCCTGGAGAAGAGGAGGCTGAGGGGAGACCTCATTGCTCTCTACAACTACCTGAAAGGCGGTTGTGGAGAGGAGGGTGCTGGCCTCTTCTCCCAAGTGACAGGATACAGGATGAGAGGGAATGGCCTCAAGTTCCACCAGGGGAGGTTTAGGCTGAACATTAGGAAAAAGTTTTTCATGGAAAGGGTCATTGGGCACTGGAACAGGCTACCCAGGGAGGTGGTTGAGTCACCTTCCCTGGATGTGTTTAAGGGACGGGTGGACGAGGCGCTGAGGGGCATGGTCTAGTGGTTGATAGGAATGCTTGGACTCAATGATCCAGTGGGTCTTTTCCAACCTAGTGATTCTATGATTCTATGATTCAGTTACTGTCACAGGCCAAACAGACTCAACTTCAGGAAAATTAATTTCGTTTATTTCCAATTAAAAATAGAGTAGGATGGTGAGAATCAAAGACAAAAACTACAACACTTTCCCCTCACCCCGCTTTTTCTCCCAGGCTGAACTTCGCTCCTTCATTCCTGAGTCCTCTACCTCCCCGATCTGTCCCCCAAGCAGTGCAGAGGCAACGGGGTTAGCATCATTTCATAACAGTTCATCTCTGCTGCTCCTTCCTCCTTACATTTTCCCCCTGCTCCAGTATGGGTCCTCTCCACGCGCTGCAGTCCTTCAAGAAAAAATCTGCTCCAGTGTGGATTCTCCATGGGCCACAGTTCCTTCAGGAAATAATAATTTTCTCTAGTGTGGGGTCCTCCATGGACTGCTGTGTGAATATCTGCTCTGGTGTGGTATCTTCCATGGGCTGCAAGGGAAGGAATATCTGTTCCAGTGCCTGGAGTACCTACTCCCCCTACTTTTTCTATGATCCTGATGTTTGCAGGGCTGTTTCTCACACTTTTTTTCCTCACTCCTCACTGCCTGATCAGTATTCTTGCCCTTTCTTAAATACGCTTTCACAGAGGCACCACCAGCTTCACTGAGTGATTCAGCTTTGGCCAGCAGTGGGGCTGTTACTGGGCTGGCTGGAACTTTCTGTGTCCGGCACAAGGCAGACCTTTGTCTCTTCTCCCAGAGGCCACCTCTGCAGCCTGCTCCCACTACCAAAACCTCGCCACTTACACTCAATACATGATTCTTCCAGCAACTGGGCTCAGACACTCAGTCTGCCCAGTAGCTCCTCATGGAACCCATTGTCCCCCAGTTGCTGCCACCTGGATATATGAGCCTCTGAGGCCACAGCCCTACTCCAGTTTTTGGCACAGACCATCTTGCGCATGGACATGCACGCACACACAAACCTGGTTGGGGCTCCCCCAATTCCTTGATAGTCAACCTCCTTCATGATCTCACCCTTAGACATCCCCACCCTCATGCCCCTAGGAGCTTTCATCCATGGAGGCATACAACACCCACCCCACCCCCCATCCCCCCATCCCCCCATCGTCTGTCTGGAACTCCCTTGGTCCTTCTAATAGCCAGCTCCTCCCGTGGTCTTACCTTCAGACACACTCCCTGCGTCTTCCCGTCTCCTCCCCCTCCAACTCTCAGGCTACTTTACCTACTCACAGGCTAGTCCGGCTTGGTGTTTGCTAATTATCACACACTCACTCACACACCACAGTCATTCCAGTTACTGGCAGCACAGACACAAGGACTGCTGGCTCCTGGTCCCACTCCAGTGGAATTCAGTTTCACTCATTCTGGTCTCTCCAGTGACTGGCAAAACACACACACACGCACACAGCCCAAGAGGTCCTCTGAGCCATGGTCTGACTCCAGTTGCTGGCACCCACACCTCCAAACACATGCATGCATGCCCAACAGAGAGTTCCTCACCCAGGAAAAGAGTTAGAAAGGAATTTAATAAGATAGGACAAACCGCGTTGATCAGGTGCAGGGCATAGCCAGACAAGCGTACCAACCAGCAATTTGCACACAACTAGCCCTTTTTATCCCCTTATCCCTCCATTTTCCCACACTTGTTCCTCCCCAAATCACCCAGATCCCCCCCTTTCCCAGTATTTGGTTCCTTCCCTAAACTTCCCATAATGAGTCCTGTGCAATCTCAAAATACTCTTCCCCTGCATCCTATAATGTGCCCCATACCCCAAGGAAGCAACACCCCTCAGTCCAAAACATGTTCCAGCATTGACTCATCTTGATGGGTTTCACACCTGGACACAGGGGACGAGGCTCTCCTCAGACAGCTCTGGGAGGGGCCTAGAGAGGGGGCCCCTTCCTCCAAGTCCTTAATTTTGGTTCCTGCCTGCCACTGCAATCAGTCCAACTGATTGCAACAGACGCACATATATATTACCCAGAGGGCAAGTGTGCAGCAGTATGGTGACCACCTGGTGAAAAGCCATGTCCTTTGCTTCTCGTAAGCTTCTAGCACCCAGTAGAACAAATGCAGCCACGCAGACAGAGCTCCTGCCAAAGCACGCAAACACACAGGCTTCAGACTGTGTGTGTGTGGAGGGGGCTGTGTGCAAGGATATTCCTGGAGATGGAAGGTAATAGCAAGCACGTCTATGAAAAGTGTGACCAGGGTAGATGAACTGCTCTGCCTGGTAGCTCAGCTTCAGGAGAAGGTGGGTGGGCAGAGGAGCGCCCAAGAGTCTGAGAAGGAGATGGACCAATGGAGCCATGCTCTGCCATCTCTGGTACATAGAAGCCAACTCATCATGGCTGCTATGGAGCCAGGTCCAGGATCTTTTTTGTACCAGGAGGAAGGCAGCATTACAAGGGATAGGGAGGAGCGGAAGCAGGTTACAGCACAGAGCTGTAAGCGGAACCCCTCCTTACCTTCTCAGTCACCTTTACAGAATAGGTATGAGGCCCTGGGTATGGTAGACGAAGCACATAATGAGACAGAAGAGGAGGAACCTGTGCAAGCACTCTCACCAAGGTCAAATCAACCAACCCCTCGCAACAAGAGCTGCATTAAGACAAGCACAGAGAAGAAACAATGTCAAGTTACGGTCATCAGTGACTCCCTCCCAAGCAGAATGTAAGCACCTATTTGCAGACTGCACTCTCTTTTCAGGGAAGTTTGATGCCTCCCCGGGGCCCAAATAAGGGATGTCACCAGACAACTGAAGAACTTAGTACAGCCTTTGGACTATTACCCACTCCAGCTCTTTCGTGTGGGTACTAATGATGTTGCAACAAAACACCCAAGGTGGATCAAAAGAGATTTCAGGGCCCTGGGAAGAATGCTAAAAGATTCAGGAACACAGGCAGTGTTTTCCTGTAATGGGGAGAGACATTGGAAGAAACAGACAAACCCAAGATAACAATACCTGTGACTTTCCGTTTGTGGACACAGCAATTGTAAGGGACCAGTTGTATCAGCTGAATGTTTGTAAGTGCGTGAAGCCTGATGGGATGGATCCCAAAGTACTGAAGGAGCTAGCGGACGTTACGGCAGGACCCCTCTTGATCATCTGCCAAAGGTCTTGGGAGTCTGGGGAGGCCCCCGCTGACTGGAAGCTAGCCAATGGTATTCCAATTTACAAGAAAGCCATGAGGGAAGACCAAGGAAGCTACACACCTGTTTCTCTAACCTCAGCACCTGGAAAAATGATGGAGAAGATCATACTGAGTGCTACTGAAAGGCATTTGAAGAACAATGCAATCTTCAGGCGCAGTCAACACGGGTTCACAAAGGGAAAGTCCTGTTTAGCCAGTTTGATATCCTTCTATGATAAGGTCACCTGCCTAGTAGATGAAAGGAAGGCTGTGGATGTGGGTTTTATTCTGGATTTTAGTGAGACTTTTGATACTGTTCCTCAGAGCATCCTTCTGGACAAGCTGTCTGACTGTGAGATGAGCAGGTTCATGGTGTACTGGGTGAAGAATTGACTGAATGGTAGGGCTAAAGAGTTGCAGTGAATGGGGCTACATCTGGCTGGCAACCAGTCACCAGCGGTGTTCCTCATGGCTCAGTTTTATGGTTGGTTCTGTTTAATATTTTAATATTAATGATCTGGATGCAAGAGTTGAATGCACCGTTAGCAAGATTGCTGAAGATGCTAAACCGGGAGGTGCTGTTGACTCCCAACCAACAAGAGGACTTGCAGAGGGATCTAGATAGATTGGAGCATTGGGCAATCATCAGTGGCATTAAAATTAACAAGTTCAAATGCTGGATTCTGCACCTGGGACACGGTAACGCCAAGCACAAGTATAAATTCAGAAGGCTGGTTGGCAAAGTCCCATGGGAGACAGTCCTTAAGGGCAAGGGAGCCCACGAGGGCTGGGAGCTCTTCAAAAAGGAAATCCTAGCAGCTCAGGAGAAAGCCATCCCCATGTTCTGGAAAAAGGACTGGCAGGGGAAAAAGCCAGCTTGGTTGAGCAGGGAGATCTTGAGAGATATCAAAAAGAGGAGAAACGATTATGAGCTTTGGAAGAAGGGACAGGCGTCTTGGATGGACTACAGGAGGGAAGTGAGATTGTGCAGGGAAAAAATCAGGAGGGCTAAGGCCCAACTAGAAATCAGATTGGCCAAGTCTGTGCAAGATAATAAAAAATCTTTCTATAAATATATTAACAATATATTGAGCTTTAAACTAGATGTGAGGGGGGAGGGGATGGAGGCCAGGCAGGATGGGAGTGAGGCTGGAGGTGAGACTTCAGAGGCAAAGGGGTGGTGGGCTGGCGATGCCTGCCGGTATATCACCACTAAGCAAGAGGGGGTGAGTGCACCTGGGGATGGTAGGCAGCAAACTGACACTGTGGCCTTAGTTAAGTCAAGGACCGCTCAGTTCGTGAGAAGCCCTATTGCGAAGGCTGAAGCTACACCTGCCCAGCTGAAGTGCATTTACACCAATGCACGCAGCATGGGAAATAAGAAGGAGGAGCTGGAAGCTGTGGTAGGGCAAGGAGACTACGATGTCATTGCCATTGCGGAGACGTGGTGAGATGACTCGTACAACTGGAGCGTACCCATGGTGGGGTATAACCTCTTCAGGAAGGACAGGAAGGGCAGAAGAGGAGGCGGGGTAGCCCTCTATGTTAGAGAGGGCTTTGATACCCTCGAACTGGACTACGGTCAAGATGGGACTGCGTGCCTGTGGGTGAAAATCAGAGGAGCCCATGGGCAGGCAGGTATTGTGATGGGAGTCTCCTATAGACCACTCAGCCAAGAAGAAGCATCTGATGAGCTCTTCTACAAACAACTGAGCGTAGTCTCAAAATCGCTACCTCTAGTCCTTGTGGGAGACTTCAATTTCCCAGATATAGGCTGGGAGTATAATACAGCAGAAAGGAAGCAGTCCCGGAGGTTCCTGGAGTGTGTGGAAGACAACTTCCTCACACAGCTGGTGAGCGAACTGACAAGGGACGGCGCCCTCCTGGACCTGCTGTTTGTGAACAGAGAAGGACTGGTGGGGGATGTGAAGGTTGGAGGATGCTTGGGGCAAAGTGATCATGAGATGATAGAGTTCTCAGTGCAGGGTAAGATGAAGGAGGAGGTTAGCAGAACAGTCGCCCTCAACTTTCAGAGAGCAGACTTTGGGCTGTTCAGAAGGCTGGTCGGAAAAGTCCCGTGGGAGGCGCTCCTTGAAGGCAAAGGTGTCCATGAGGGCTGGGCACTCTTCAAGAAGGAACTCCTAGCAGCTCAGGAGAAAGCCGTCCCCAAATTCCGGAAAAGTAGCCATCGGGGTAAGAAACCAGCATGGTTGAGTAGGGAGGTCCTAAGAGACATCAATAGGAAGAGGAGGGTCTACGACCTCTGGAGGAAGGGGCAGGCATCCTGGGTGGACTATAGGGAGGAAGTGAGAATATGCAGGGAAAAAGTCAGGAGGGCTAAGGCCCAACTAGAAATGCAATTGGCCAGGACTGTGAAAGACAACAAAAAGTCTTTCTACAAATACATCAACAGCAAAAGGAGGGCTAGGGAGAATCTCCAGTCCCTAGTAGATGCAGAGGGAACAACAGTAACAGGGGATGAAGACAAGGCTGAAGTGCTCAATGCCTACTTCGCCTCAGTCTTTAACAGTAAGGAAAATTGTTCCCTCTGTGCACAACCCCAAGGGTTGGAAGAGAAGTATGAGATTCTCAAGGTCCAAGAGGAGGTGGTTAGAGACTTGCTTGCCCAGCTAGACGCCCCCAAGTCTATGGGGCCGGATGGAGTCCACCCAAGAGTTTTGAGGGAACTGGCGGATGTGCTGGCCAAACCCCTTTCCATCATCTTCCAACAGTCCTGGATGACTGGGGAGGTTCCGCTGGACTGGAGGCTGGCTGATGTCGTGCCCATCTATAAGAAGGGGCGCAGGGAGGATCCGGGAAACTACAGGCCTGTCAGTCCGACCTCGGTACCGGGGAAAGTCATGGAGCGGGTGATCTTGAGTGCTATCATGAAGCACTTGCAAGAGAACCGGGTGGTCAGGCCCAGTCAACACGGGTTCATGAAAGGCAGGTCTTGCCAGAGTAATCTGATCACCTTCTATGACCGAGTAACTAAACTCTTGGACGAGGGAAAGGCTGTGGATGTGGTCTTCCTGGACTTCAGTAAAGCCTTTGATACAGTTTCTCATAGCATTCTGCTTCGGAAACTGTCGGCCTCTGGCCTGGACGGGTGCACACTCTCCTGGGTGAAAAACTGGTTGAATGACCGGGCCCAGAGGGTGGTGGTAAATGGAGTTAAATCCAGCTGGAGGCCAGTGACAAGTGGGGTTCCCCAGGGCTCAGTCCTGGGTCCAGTCCTGTTTAATGTCTTTATCAACGACCTGGATGAAGGCATTGAGTCCTCCCTTAGCAAGTTTGCAGATGACACCAAGCTGGGTGGAAGTGTCGATCTGCTGGAGGGTAGGGAGGCTCTCCAAGGGGACCTGAACAGGCTGGACTGCTGAGCTGAGACCAACGGCATGAGGTTTAACAAGGCCAAATGCCGTGTCCTGCACTTGGGCACAACAACCCTAAGCAGAGGTACAGACTAGGAGAAGCCTGGCTGGAAAGCTGCCAGGAGGAGAAGGACCTGGGGGTGTTGGTTGACAGCCGACTGAACATGAGCCAGCAATGTGCCCAGGTGACCAAGAAAGCCAGTGGCATCTTGGCTTGTATCAGGAACGGCGTGACCAGCAGGTCCAGGGAGGTTATTCTCCCTCTGTACTCGGCACTGGTGAGACCGCACGTCGAGTACTGTGTACAGTTCTGGGCCCCTCACCACAAGAAGGATGTTGTGGCTCTGGAGCGAGTCCAGAGAAGAGCAACAAAGCTGGTGAAGGGGCTGGAGAACAAATCTTATGAGGAGCGACTGGGAGAGCTGGGGCTGTTTAGCCTGGAGAAGAGGAGGCTGATTGGAGACCTTATTACTCTCTACAACTACCTGAAGGGAGGTTGTGGAGAGGAGGGTGCTGGCCTCTTCTCCCAAGTGACAGGGGACAGGACGAGAGGGAATGGCCTCAAGCTCCGTCAGGGGAGATTTAGGCTTGAGATTAGGAAAAAATTCTTCACGGAGAGGGTGGTTAGGCATTGGAACGGTCTGCCAAGGGACGTGGTTGATTCGCCGTCCCTGGAGGTGTTTAAGGTTAGGGTGGATGAGGTACTTAAGGGCATGATTTAGGGATTGGTGGGAATGGTTGGACTCGACGATCCAGTGGGTCTCTTCCAACGTGGTTATTCTGTGATTCTGTGAATAAAAGGAGGACTAGGGAGAATATACAGTCCCTATTGGACGCAGAAGGAACAACAGTGACAGGGGAGGAGGAAACGGCTGAGGTACTTAATGTTTTCTTTGCCTCAGTCTTTAATTGAAAAGAATGTTGTTCCCTTTCTGTACTAACCCAAGAGTTAGAGGAGCAGAATGAGGTTCCCATGATTGAAGAGGAGACAGTTAGAGACTTGCTTGCCCAGAGAGACACCCATAAGTCTATGGGGCCGGATAGGATCCACCCAAGAGTATTGAAGGAGCTAACAGATGTGCTTGCCAACCCCCTTTCCATCATCTTCCAACAGTCCTGGAAGACTGGGGAAGTTCCAATGGACTGGAGACTGGTTGATGTTGTGCCCATCTACAAGAAGGGTCGCAGGGAGGATCCCGGGAACTACAGGCCTGTCAGTCTGACCTCAGTGCCAGGGAAAGTCATGGAACAGGTGATCTTGAGTGCTATCATGAAGCACATGCAAGAGAACCGGGTGATCAGACCCAGTCAACACGGGTTCACAAAAGGCAGGTCTTGCCAAACAAACCTGATCGCCTTCTAGGATAAAGTGACTCGCCTACTGGATGAGGGAAAAGCTGTGGATGTGGACTTCTTGGACTTCAGTAAAGCCGTTGACACAGTTTCTCATAGCATTCTGCTTTGGAAACTGTCAGCCTCTGGCCTGGACAGGCGCACACTCTCCTGGGTGGAAAAATGGCGTTAAATCCAGCTGGAGGCCATTTACAAGTGGGGTTCCCCAAGGCTCAGTGCTGGGTCCAGCCCTGTCCAATGTCTTTATCAGTGACCTGGATGAAGGCATTGAGTGCACCCTTAGCAAGTTTGGGGACGATACTAAGCTGGGTGAAAGCGTGGATCTGCTGGAGGGTAGGGAGGCTCTGCAAAGGGATCTGAACAGGCTGGACTGCTGGGCTGAGTCCAATGGCATGAGGTTTAACACGGCCAAATGCCAGGTCCTGCACTTGGGGCACAACACCCCTATGCAGTGCTACAGACTAGGAGATGTCTGGCTGGAAAACTGCCTGGAGGAGAAAGACCTGGGGGTGTTGATTGACAGCCGACTGAACATGAGCCAGCAGTGTGCCCAGGTGGCCAAGAAGGCCAATGGCATCTTGGCTTGTATCAGAAATGGCCTGGAGAAGAGGAGGCTGAGAGGAAACCTCATTGCTCTCTACAACTACCTGAAAGGAGGTTGTGGAGAGGAGGGTGCTGGCCTCTTCTCCCAAGTGAGAGGGGACAGGATGAGAGGGAATGGCTTCAAGTTCCACCAGGGGAGGTTTAGGCTGAACATTAGGAAAAAGTTTTTTATGGAAAGGGTCATTGGGTACTGGAACAGGCTGCCCAGGGAGGTGGTTGAGTCACCTTCCCTGGAGGTGTTTAAGGGACGTGTGGATGAGGCGCTGAGAGTCATGTTTTAGTATTTGATAGGAATGGTTGGATTCAATGATAGGAATGGTTGGACTCAATGATCCGGTGGGTCATTTCCAACCTAGTGATTCTGTGATAACAAGGTTTTAGCTGCTTCAGGGTTATCTGTTTGCCTTGTGATTGTCCTTTGCAATCTACGTGTAAAGGTCTTATAGGGATCCTGAAAACCTTGTCTTATTGTTTCAAAGCTGGTTCAAAGCTGTGTCATGGGATGTTTAGACTTGACATTTGGAAGCATTTCTTTACTGAGAGGATGGTCAAACAGTGGTACAGGCTTCCTAGAGAGGGGGTTGATGCCCCACGCCTATCTGTGTTTTAGAGGCATTTGGACAATGCCCTTAACAACATGGTTTAACTTCTGGTCAGCCCTGAATTGGTCAGGCAATAGAGCTAGATGATCACTGTAGTTCCCTTCCAACTGAAATTTTCTGTTCAATTTGTTTTGATTCGATTCTGCCCCTGTGCTCCTCTGGGCTTGTGGAGATGGGCTGCTGGCTCATTTTATGGATCTGGGAGTAGCCATGGCAGGGTATATTTTTTTTCCTTCCATTGTCTGTCTGTGCTCGTTTGTAGATGTGCAGATGAGATTTTTATCACATAACTTAACATACACTACTTGTCTATTGCTAAGCGTTACTGTTTAAGAAAATGTAAAACAATAATGAGGCTTACAGTGCTGAGCTGAGCTGAGCTGAGAGCATGCTGTGTATAACAGTTATTTTATATTCACTTCATTTGAAACTTCATTAGAAGTACTTTTACGATTTTCCCAAAGGCTTCTCATATAAATGTCTTCAGGCACCTCAAACTCCAGATCAGTTTGAAGTGTAACATCAAGGCAAACATAAACCACTTCGGTGTTTGTTGTTCTTTTGCAATAGAGAACCACCTGAGAGCTTCAGTTACTGAAAATGCATTTCACTCTGCTTCTGGCAACTGATAAGGACTTTTCCAATATTATTTGTTGCTGATTAGTTTTCTTTCAACAAGTATGCTAGCATCTTGAAACAGGGTAGAAAAAAATGCATTATAGACACTGACCTGATACTGCTGTGCTTTGCACTTCAGGTAGTTATTCAATTAACTTTTCAGTCCTTTATAATGGATTATAAACTCCAGCCAGTTTATCTACTGAATTATTACTAGTTATTTTAAATTTAGGTTATGTCTAATATGAAGTCTTAATATACAAGAGGGAGAAATTCGGTCATTAGTTTTAGTAATTTCGTTGCATGAATTGCAAGAGAAACAAATGGAAGTCAAAGAGAAAGTGGCAGACTTTATGAATTAATCTACTTCAGATTCCATTTGTACTAAGCATGATGACATTTTAAAGTTTACCCCCATAGACATTCTGATACCAAACATCATTTTGTAGAGGACAGATAGACGGGGAAGATAGAAGTAGAGGAGCATACACTTGATTTTTTACTCCTTGCTCCACATTTCAAAAGCAATCCGCCCAGCTACTCTTATCACAACAGGCTCAAGTGCAGTTTAAGGGGGAAACCAGCAAATTGTTTTCTTTTTAAAAGTGCGAAGGTATTTAAAAATCAGAGGAAATGGAGAAAAGTGAAGGGCGCATCACTGTGCTTTGGAACCTTTGGTCTCCTTGTGACTTACACAACTAATTCTGTTCACAAAACTTATGATAGTGTATTTCTAAGCATCTACACTTCTGAAAAGGTCTGGTGTTTTGTCAAATTCAATAAGAGCTTGACATTTAAAATGCTACTCAAAATATCAATGTTAGATTTGTTCTCAACAAATTTAGCACCAGTCAGGAGTCTGTCACCCACCTGCAAGTAAAATTATTTCACAAAACTAGTTCTTGTTAGAATACTCATATCTTCTTTTTGTGAAATGCAAAAGTATTTACGAACCCTTGTAGAGTTGCACTGCATGTTACAATATCTGTAAGATCTCTCTAAAACTTTTTTACATCCTTCTACTTTCAGACTCAAAACATCATGTATGACATGATTTCTGACTTAAATGAAAGAAGCGAAGATTTTGAGAAGAGAATTATTTCTCTGGAAACTAAACTGGAAACTTTAATTAGTAGCATTCAAGCTCTCCCTGGACTGATTAGCCAGACAAGCAGCCAACAACAGAGGGACCTCCTCGAGGCTCACATACAAAATTATAAACACATTGCCTACAGTGCTGAGCGAACATGGTCTTTGCCAAGAAGAAGGAGATCCTCCTCCACAGTACCACCAAAATCATCAGAGAGTAGCTAGAAGACAATAAGTTAACCACAACCGAAACGCCCCCCCCCCCCCCCGACTTTTTGCCATCATATGGTCAATATTTTAGCTTTTATTGTAAAGCCCTATGGTTCTAATCAGTGTTATCTGGGTTCTGATGTCAGAATCCTGGAAACCTGGACACAATATTTAAGGCCAAAATGAGTGAAAATTGTTCCCCTCAGACGTTCCTCCTCTCAGATGCACAGTGAATGCACTTACTATTGCTATAGTAGATTGTTCTTCCTGTAATTTCACTAACTTTTTATTCATGCACTTCAAACTTTATTAAAAGGTGAATTTCTGCACATATTTGCTTGGTTACTTGGACCTTAGCAGTTAAAAAAAGCTCATGATCAAAAGGCTTAATTCTAAAACCTTAAGAAACAAAATTTGAGTGTAATTATCCTCTCAGTATGAAAACTCAATCTCTGAACTTTGCACTGGAGGGGGGAAAAATCAAAATAAAAATAAAAAATCAGTGTTCACCTAACACTGTGCTGTATATGTATAGTAATTTTAAAAGGTTACTGACCGCCTCCTTTTCTGAAGTGATTAATTAAAAATATAATTTACCCTAGAAATGAGAAAGACAGTAATGTAGAAAGTTAGAGCGGAGATGTGCTAGGCAAGAGAGAAGAGCTGCTCTCCCCAACACCCAAAATTCCACAAACCAAATACATCACCTCTCATAATCTGAAAACCAGCACGCACTTTAGGCCTGTTTATAACAAAGGCTTTGCCTTTTTGGTATAAAGTATGCAAGTGATGAACATAAGTTACATCCATAGGCATTGCTTGGTTATAAAAAACTCAAAATTTTCTCCAATACCTTCTCTGTCCTTGGGAAAGATGATGACTTCACAGTATTCCCCTCCCCCCCCCAGCAAGATGAGTTGCATGCCTTGGGAGTACTTTCTTTATAGATGGCAGTATTTTGTGATGGAAAATAATAAGCCCTATGCAAAGTATTTACAGTTCTACTCTGGGTTTTGTGAAATTCATCTCTTTTTGACTTACCAAGGGATAAAATGGATATAGTGCTACTGTTGTGCTAACTCAGTCCTCAACTTATATTGAGGAAAAGCACAAGGTACTATAGGTTTAATTTTCTTACTCCTGATACAAAAATTCCTTTTAATTTTTCCTTGTTTGAATCTTGTACCACAAATTCCTTTACTGAATTTTTATTTCCAAAACATAAGCTTCTTCACAGTGGCCAGTATATTAGATGACCAAAAGGAGAAAGTAGCATTATGGCAGATCTCCAAAACTGCTTCTGTAACTGAATGTAGATTGTTCTTTGAATAATTTTTTTTGCAAATAACAAAGTATCTCTCACAAGAAGCACATGGCATGTTTACTGTATTACAAATTGAAAAGCCTCATGCATACCTCAGTTTAGTCTCTCTCATCGGAACATTCAGCTTTCACTTGCTCCTGAACTTCTCCTTTTCACTGCATTCCAGATATTGGTTCCTTTTATCAGTTACTTTGGAGTCTTGTTGCTAATCCCTGCATCTTTAATGACTCTTAGAAAAGGTATCTTCCCTGTGAAGACTTAAACATATCACAAACAGGCTCATTCACTATGCTTAAAACCAAGTAAGCACTAAAACTTAAACTAAACTTAAAACTGAGCATGATGTTATCTGGTATGGAATATCACTTTGCTCAGTTTGGGTCAGGTGTCTTGACTATGTCCCCTCCCAACCTCTTGCCTACCCCTGGCCTACTGGCCTTTGTGGATGGGGAGACAAAGCTTTGACATTGTGCAAGCGCTGTTCAGCAACAGCTAAAACACTGGTGTGTTATTAACACTTTTAGCCACAAATGCAAAGTGCAGCAGCATATGGGCTTCTATGAAGAAAGTTAACTTCAGAAATTCATCCCATCCAGACCCAATACATAGGATAATGTTACATTAGCTATCATAAAAGCTCCGAAACTTTAATTTCATAAACATCTCTCAGCAGTACTTATCATTCCAAAGGCCAATAACTGGAAGCGACATTGCAAAACATGCATACACCAACATATAGGTTATGGTTACAAGGTCGCTTAACCATAAATGCCTCCTACGCTCCCTCTGTTGCTCTTGCCCACCCTCGGTCCTTTGCACTACATATTTTCCTCCATCAGCTTCTGAGCACTGGGATCCAAGGCTACCTCTGTCAGTGTCCCTGGTACAGAGCCACCAACCGGTACAGATCTGAAGATAGCCCCAGGGCACCCCAGAAGCATGTGGCCTAGCACATATAACAAAAGAGAACAGATAGCAAGATCCAACCTGAGAGGTCATGGACCCCTAGACATCACCTCAACAAGGCAACAGTGCAAGGAACCTGGGAGTTATTATGACTCCAGTCATTCTTCTGTCCAGAGATATCACTATATTTCTCAAATGAACTTATGGACCTAAAAGAAAAAACATAGACATTGATTTTTGTCTGATTTTTTGTCTGATTGGTGTTCCTTAGCACTTATTGATATCTTTGTTTGTTGGAGTTCAGACTCTGACTTGTGCTACAAGATGATGAGACAAAAGACCTAATAACTGTGAATCAAATTTACTGTATTATTAGTGCTTTCAATACATTTCTAAAGCACTTACTGCTATTGGGCTCTGGATTCCTTGAGTAGTGTACAGACTTTAGGTAGCTGACCTGGCATCATTGCAGGTTCATTCCCACCAAAGTGCCAAAAAAATGTCTATGCCCATTGAATTCAGTTGGTCAGTGGGTACTATTAACGTCTTTTACTGGGTGCTCAGCGCATCCCAAATGAGGTCCTCGGAGAAGCAGCTTTCCCATGAATTCTCAAACTACTTTGGAAGATAATGCAGGAACAGCTGGAAGAGTTTCCATTCCTTCAGCCTTTTTAGTTACAATCTACATGCAGAGAAAGCTACTCAGGTATCAGTAGTGCAGTGGGAGGAAGTTAGGCCATACTTATTTCAGTTATCAAGCGCATGAAAAGAAACTTAAAAATTGTATGTAGAAATAGAATACTTTCCCAGTCTTGCTCGATATTCAGGGTTATATTTCCTGCTTTGCTACCCTCTTTTCTGTAGCCTACAAAATATATTTAGTGAGTCTGTTATATATTATTTTCAATTTGGAGCAACTGCTGTAATACTAGCAGCATGAAATAAGCGCACTTTCAGAACAGCAAAATGGAAACCAGAAGAGAAATGGACCAGTAGTGGATAGGCAACCAGTAGTGGATTTTGCAACTAATTTCAGAGAGGTAGAAATAGGACAGAGAGAGGATTAGATCCTCAACTGGCACAGTTTGGAACCTCTCTGTTAATGGTCAATGGATACGTCTCAGTTGTCCTTTGAATGTCATGCCCAAGTCTGCCATGGAGAAAACACAAACCTTCTCTACAGACAATGTAGACATGATCTGGTGTCTGGTGGCAGTGCAAGAGTCTCTGTTCGCAGTTCTGACTTCATCAGTGTGACCATTCACTTCACTTGTCAGGCTAGTCAGTTTCCCGCTCAAAGATCTCCAGCTGTAGCATATAATACTCAAAGAGGATTAGACATAAAACTACAGACAGCTAGACTGCTACCATAAAAAAATATTTGGTTTTAACTGTTTAACATTTGTCTTCTTTCCCCCCTGCATTAAAACGATCAATCTCCTTCTTCCTCTCCCTCTCTCTGTTGTTTAAAGCTGTCTTCCCCCTCCCCACCACCTTTTATCTTTGCTCAGTGGATGCAAGAAAGACATTGCCAAATGCAGAAACCTTTTGTATCCTTCTAGGTTGGTGGGAAAAACACCTATTATCTGTGTATGAAATGGCCAGATACTAGCTGGTGGCATAACGAATGTATGATTCAGGTTATGAAGTTCTAGCTGTGTTGACCTGCATTATTTGCCCTGTAAGAAGCTAAAGAACCTTGCACTGCTTCACACATTGTTTGATACTTTTTTGAACATTTATGGCTCAGTTTAACTGATCGCATGGTACATGAGCTGAGCAAGGCTTCTCTCAGCTTCTAAGAGTTTTGGCCGTTCCAGCTGGTGTGTGTGGGTGTGGGTGTGTGTCCCCTTTTCCATCCCAGAGCAAGAAGGGAACTGCAAGCAGAAAAACTCTAAAAATGATTTCCAAACCGAAATGCTACCCAGAGCCACCTAAGTTTACACTTTCTCCACAGCTTGGCTTTGTGGAATAAATAATAAAACTCACCTCAAAGATCAATGAAAGCTATCTGATGCCTGATTCTTATTCCTTTTCCTGCCGAAAGAGGATGCCTTGCTTATGCAAGGTGTTTCAAGTATTTCATAGAATAATAGAATTAACCACCAACATATTCTAGGAATATAGTGGCAGCCATGTCAGAAGCATGTGGGGAAGTGAAAAGTAAGTTGATGATATATTTAGAAGATAGACTTCTAGAAAAGAAGAGCACCAAGATCAGGTACAAGGCAACTGCACAAAGGAGTCCAGAAGGGGAGGTGGTGATTTTGGCCTTGTGAAGAATCAAAATGCAATTTCCCACTGCTCACTAAATCATTTAAGCAGAGTCAGAAGTTTCTCTGAAACAGCACATGTATTACTGCTCCAAATAACTTGCAAGATGACTGTCAAAAATCTCGATGGCAAGTAAATTCAAATTTCAGTTGCATGCCCTGGCAGTCTGTACCATTTCTGGTAGATAACACACCCAAGAAAGAGGAGTCAGAGAGAACAATAGGCTTGTCTATCCAAATTATTCTATAGGAAACACTACTCTCTTCCCTGAGATTAGATTTCTATCCCCCAAGGGTAGATGTACATAACCCACACTTGTTAATATACTTGGAGTTCAGTTCTTCTGCCCAAGAAGTTTCCTCTGGTTGTTTGCGGAAAAAACAGTTGAAATAACCCAAAAGCTGGGTAATAAGGGCACCCACCCACAAGCAAGGAAGATTTTTCATTTCTGCAAGAGGATTTGGTTCAGTTGTCTCATTTTCTATATGCGCTCAGATGACCAGAATGTAAAGATACTTACAAGAGCAAGAATAAGCATGCAGATTTCTTCTCCAGTTCCTTTCCAGGTGCATGCTATAATGGCTGCACATCAGTCAGCTTCATTCTACCTGTGACATGATGCTGTTCTCTAGAGAGCTGGAAGACTGGGCTAAAATTGCCACAGATAATAAGAAAGAATATCAAGCACACATTTTCCAGCAGTCTTTCTCTTGCTTTACTGGATGTGAGGAAGCCCTGACGACTTGGTACTTTTCTCCTTCCTCTTTATGGAGTCAGAGACTGTCTAAACATTTGGGATTTGGGAGTGAACTGGACGCAAAGTAGCTCAATGATAAAAGCGACAGCAATGCTGTGGTGGGTTGACCCTGGCTGGCCACCAGGTGCCTACCAAGCTGCTCCATCACTCCCCCTTCTAAACTGGACAGGAGGAGAAAAATACAATGACAGACTTGTGAGTCGAGATAAGGATGGGGATACCACCAATTGCTGCCATGGGCAAAACAGATGTGACTTGGGGATACTAATTCGATTTATTGCCAATCTAAAGGCAGAGTAGAATAATGAGAAATAAAGAAACCCCAAAACTTAAAACACCTTTCCTCCCACCCCTCCCTTCTTTCAGGGCTCAACTTCACTCCCAGCTTCTCTACCCCTGGTGCAGGGGGACAGGGAACAGGAGTTGCTATTGGTTCATCATGTTGTCTTTGCCGCTCCTTCCTCCTCACACTCTTCCCCTGCTCCAGCATGGAGTCCCACCCACAGGAGACAGTCCTTCACAAACTGCTCCAGCATGGGTCTTTTCCACGGAGTGCAGTCCTTCAGGAACAGACTGCTCCAGTGTGGGTCCTCAGTTGAGTCACGAGTCCTGCCAGGAAACCTGCTCCAGCGTGAGCTCCTCTCTCCACAGGTCCTGCCAGGAGCCTGCTCCAGCACAAGCTCTCCACAGGGTCACAGCCTGCTTTGGGTGCATCTGCTTGCTCTGGCATGGGGTCCTCTATGAGCTGCAGAGTGGATATCTATGGGCTGCAGAGGGACAGCATGCTTAACCATGGTCTTCACCATGGGCTGCAAGGGAGACTCTGCTCTGGTGCCTGGAGCACCTCCTCCCCATCCTTCTTCACTGACTTTGGTGTCTGCAGAGTTGTTTCTCACATATTCTCCCTCCTCTCTTCTGGGTTTTGTTGTGCAGCAGGTTTTTTCCCCTATGATATCACAGAGGCACTACCAATGTCGCTGATTGGCTCAGCATTGGCCAGTGAAGGCAGGTCTGTCTTGGAGACAGCTGGCACTGGCTCTATAGGACCCGGTGAAAGCTTTTGGCATCTTCTCACAAAAGTTACCCCTGTATCCTCCCTCCCTCCCCCCCATACAAATGCCTTGAGGCCTAAAGCAACTGTTACATCCCTTTTGTGAAGTTAGTCCTAGGCTTTTTTCCTCCCTCAAGTTTTTTTTAAGAAAAAAGGCCTATAGCACTTCTAAAAGAGGAAGGAAAGAGATAATTTCTTTAAAAGCTCTTCTACTATAACTGAAAGAATCAACAAGCATATTTTTTGATAAATAATGGAATTATTCTGAACTTTAGAGATTAATTCCACAGGGAGCCAACATGAGCCAAGAGATCGCCAGACCAAAAGCTTCTGCCTGGCAGATGTTTGTACGGTAACTTGACAGTTAATGCTCCTCCCTGACTGTAGCTGGCAGTACACGTCAGACCTTTCGGCCTGACCACTTGTTCATCTTATAGCATTATTATACCATCAAGAGGCACCAGCCAGATTATGTATGAGAATCGGGTCCATTGCACTAAATTCTGAAGAACTCAGATTATTTCAGCCACGATGCCATTACAGTCTTATATAATGAGTGAAGTTTATGTTAACACCAACTGTTGCCTAAACTCTAGATTGCAGTACTATAATCAGGAACTTCTATGTGTAACAGAAGTCTACAAACCCCTCCCAAAGTAAAGAATAGCAGACATTTACAAAAATCAAAGGGAACGTGCCTTACTGTACGTTTTGTTGCTTTGGGACAACGTGTTAGCTTAAAAGGGAAGATGGTACTTAACATTCTACTAAAAAGTGCTGGCCGTAATAGTAAAGAATGTGTTTATAATTTTATTGCAAGTTATGTTTAACATATTGCAATAAGCAAACAAGATGACAATGATTAAGCTGGTTGTGGCTTGACTGCCACATGTACAAAACCTAGAAAGCTGGTAAAAGCTAGACTGAATGCAATCTGAGTGATGGTTAAAGGAAGACTTAATCTGATCAGAGTTAAATTTGCTTGGACATGAAAATGGAGAGAACAGTTATAACAACTAAATAGAGTTTAAGAGCATTAACTACCATTTTAGTGTTAATTTCTCATAAAAGGTTGTGAGTAGCTGTTGTCTTATTAGTAGTGAACTAGGAGACGAGGAGTATTCTACTTTGACTGTGATTTAAGTGACAGTCAAATGAAACAAGAAAGAGCTTAACTCTAAGAGGAGGAGCGGGACGATAAGCCCAGACAGTACTCCCTGCCAAATGCCTACATCCTTTCCCTCTCCCCCAATTCTAGGGTCAGTTCTGTTCAATGTTTTTATTAGGTTGGTGCAAAAATAATTGTCATTTTCCCCATCAACTTTAAAGCAGTATATCTCAGCTTATAATAAAATGTATTAATTGAAAGAAGAGCCATTAGAACCTATGTGGTTTTGTCAGCAAGGAACACATCTGTTCCAGTAGCATAGAATTATGTAGTTCTGGAACCAAATAATTATTCAAAGACATTTTGACCTGCTGCTTGGTTGTGGAAAAGCTCTTGCAGGAAGTTGTCAGGATGCTGGGAAATGTGGTAAGAGGTGCGAGAGAGGTCTGGTGAGTAAGCTGGTTGAGGCAGAGTTTCGGAACACTGTTGGTTGTCGTATAGAATCCAGTTGCTGTGCTTCTGACACGGCTCCGCCAATTTACCTACTGCACTTTGTGGATACCTGTCCCGATCCAATATCGGGGAGAGTTCTTAAACGATCCCAAGAGCGAGATTAAGACACAAATGAGGTCAGATGCCGTACAATCTTGTGAGCTTTATTTTCTAGAACAACTGATAGCAGTGATAGGACAAAGAGAAAAGGAAAGAAAAGGTTAGAAATCCCTAAGCAAGGAAACAGTAGAGGCGCAGCTAATTACCACCAACATGAATCCAGCGAGGTGCAGTTGGTTCGGTCGCAGTGCAGGTGATGGTGCTCCAAGTTCCAGGGGGTGCCCAAGAAGAGAGAGAAGGATGAGAAGGAAAAGTTCACCACATCGACGCAGCAACAGTTCTCAGGAGTACACGGTGAAAGCTTCCAGGCCGCGTCGAAGTGTGTGGTGGGAGAAACTGCTCTCAGTCTGGTTCCGTGAAGATCCTTTTTATCCTGTGAGACCCCCATTTACAAGTGTCTGTTTTCTGTCTTGGAGAAGTAGGCGGGGGGAAGCAGCCACTGCTGCATCCCCTTCCCCCGCCCCGGAAGTCGACTCTGGGCCCTTTATCAGCAAAGTGGAGGAAGTGGGGGGGAGAGCAGCCACCGCTGCATCCCCCTTGCCCCCCCACCGAAGTCAGGTCTGGACCCTCGATTAGATAAGCGGCTATTCTGTTGACCCCACAGACAACCTGGTGCCACTGGACAGGTAGTCCTCAGATAAAATGTTTAAGGCAAACACACACATAATCCGACTCTGCATTCCACCCCGTGACTTAAACATTTGTCACAGAATTCAGAGTGATGACTCAAGTCCATCCTTTTTCGTGGTGGATACACAGAGGGAGAGAGAGATAGACAGAGAAAGAGAGAGAGGCCAGAAATAATGCACAGTACAATATAACAAATAAAATTTCCGGCAAATTTTCCAATAGCAAACGTGTTCTTAACAAATAAAATTTCTGGCAAATTTTCCAATAATTTTTTTTGGGGGGGGGGGGGGGATGTTGTGGGGTTTTTTTGCTTTTGCTATACAACCTTAACAATATCCTTAACAAATATCTAAGAAACATATCCTAAAACTAACTTTATAAAACCACAACATTTCATATAAAACTACAACATCTTATCTTAAAATGATTTAACTTTATAAAACTACAACATCTTATAACTTTATAAAACTAAACCATCTTTTCTTAAAACTAATTTAAGTCTCTGATGAATCAGCATGGAAACATGACAGTTTACACCATGGATATTTGCATTCAAATGGACGGAACATATATATTAAAATGTACAATAAAAGGAGGAGTACTATAGTGCACCCTGTATAGAAAATAGGGACCAGTACCCACATCTTCTCGCTCATTTTTTCTCAGAACGCCTGAGGTCCTGGCCACGTGGTCGCTGCTCTGCTTTGTTGGAGTCGGGGGTCGTATGCGCAGCAGGAAAATCCCTTTCCATGCCCCCTTATAAAGCGATTTTAAGGCCTAAAGCACATGCGTCATTTGGGTCTAGGAACTTCTGGGTGGATCTATACTATATTTAGGCAAAGACAAATAAAAACAATTACAAGATATCTACAGTCTTTGATTGGCAAACAGCACGAATATGCTTCACACCATCAGGTGAACCAGTACATATGAATTCCATGTTAGATATAACATGTCGAATTAACTGAACAATGCAAGGAATAATGCAGGGTAAAACCATCAAGGCAGCAAATGCACATGGCAGATAAAATAAAAGCTGTTTTACCCATAGTGCACCAGGTAACCAAGAGCATAGATCGCTATTCCAGCCATTCCATGCTTGAACAGGGACATGGGCTAGTTTCCTAATGTCTGTGGTCAGTTGAAGGACTACTTCACCTACATCATCTATTTCTAAACAACAATTAGAGACATTTAGTTTTCCACATACTCCTCCCTCTTCAGCTAGTAAATAATCTAAAACCATACGGTGTTGGAGGATTGCAGTGCGCATCTGTTGAGCTTGTTAAGTTAAAAGGTCTATAGCATTAGCAGTTTTGTTGGTAGTAATTTCTAAAACGGCTTGTAGTCGAGTTATGCGGTTCAAATTATAAATCGGTTCCCTTGCCCCTGATATGGGTTCATTTGGATTCCAAGTGGCAGGTCCATAATGCTCAATTATTCTTTCGAGAGGCCACTCATTTTCTTCCCACCTTTGTGTCCCTCCTATTTTAAACTCAACAGATTGCTTGTTGCGGGCAGTACTTGTGTTCCCTAATTTGTCATATAGTCTTATTCCCAATTGAGGACCACGCGCCTCCGGAAGAAGGAAAAACAAAGGTCGGATAATCCCTATATAAATTCCCAAAATAATATAACAAAAATTAGCATACACATCTTAACCACACTAAAATCTGCGTCTGCTTCACTTCTTCTGTGGGTGCATCTGTGTTGCTTGATTCCTCCTGAAAGTAAAACAAAACCAAACTCGCCTCTCGGGTTAGAAAGAGGGAACAATCCATCTAGTGTGAATCTTATGAGTTTTTCCACAGGCATCCCTTGCCTTCCAGGTATACTTATTAAGGGGTGTGTCGAACACCAGTGGCACTTTGCCCACTGTGGGAAGTTCGACCAAGACAGGTTATCCTGGAAAATGAGATGGATTGCTGGGGTGAACATCAGTGTTATTTTAGTTCACTTTTCACTTGCAAGAAGTTAATGATATGTAAAATGCTGTAAGTGCTTTCATTTACAAGAGGTGCAAACGTTTCAGAGGTAATTTGCAACATGAAACCATTTGAGCCTAAACAGTCACGTAAAAAAACACATGAAGATTTCCTGCTGAAATATTTATTCAACCTCACTGACTGTGACTAAATTAGACTACATGAGGCACATGGGATGAATTAACGTGTTATACTTCTCCCTTCCTTCTTTCAGATTTTCCTTATTTGACTGTTCCTTGAATTACTGACAAGACATTAGCGCTGTGGTTTGAAGAAATAATTCCATGTAGAGTTCTAAGAATTCTTTTTTAAACAGGGATGCTACTTTCAAGCCTGACACCAAAAAGTGCTCCTGCTTCACTGTTGATGACCTACTTTCTTTCAGACTTGTATACATTTGTTATTGATATTTTCTTTAAGTAGTGCCAAGCACATAAAAGTTTAGCATGGATACTGCTTGGCTATCCACTGATATGAAATAATGGTTTTGCTACTCAACACCTCACTCTTCCTCCCAGCCAAAAAAGTTAAAAATTCACTGGATTACAGAAAGCTTACATTCATGGCCATGAACCACTCCCTGATGATTCTGTAACCAATGAAGACAAAAGCGAGGACAAGCAGAAGTCTCAAGTATGCCAATAACGGGGAATGGGTGGGAAAGAGTATTACAAAAAAAGAGGAGTAAGGGTATTGGTTAAAAAACAAACAAACAAAAATTTAAAAAACCTCACAGAAGCAATCTGGAAACAGAAGGCATGAAGAAAAGTCAATCTCAAAGAATTGTACATTAGATATAACAGCAGTAAGGTCATGCCAGTGCCCAGAAATCAGGAGGCGTTCTGCAAGAGTACTCAGGTCAGATGACTGTCTGCTTTTGCAAGACATGAAAAGTCTTGACATCTGGAAATCTGAACAAGCCATCCTCTTCCTACTACTCTTTTGTACCCCACCCTTGGAGCTCTTTTCAGAGTAGCATTGTCAAATTGTACATTGTCTCTTTATTTTTTTGAGAAAGAATAATCAGTTCTTGGGCATTCTGCTTTTAAACAGTAATCCAGGCACAGATCCATTCACACACCAGATCTTCATACCCGTAACATCTTCCGAAGGAAAAAAAAAAATTCTACTGCATGCTTGTTCCTCTGGAGGCAAGGAGGGAAGTCTGCTACTGTAGCATCTTCTAGAAAATAACAGCCTTTGAGGAAAAGCAAACCGAAACAGTGACAGTTGCGTTGCTCCTGGGCACCAGGCCATGGCACAGAGGCCCTGTCACCTTGCTGCTGCAGGGGAACTGTGAGAACATTCAGCTGGAGAGGGGACATGGGGAAACAGTTCAGCATCACATCAACTTTTAACACATAATGTTGTTCTTTACAAGAGCAAAGACCAAAGAAAAAGAAAAAGAAATAAAAGAAAAAGAAGAAAAAGGAAAAGAAAAAGGAAAAGAAAAAGGAAAAGAAAAAGAAAAAGAAAAAGAAAAAGAAAAAGAAAAAGAAAAAGAAAAAGAAAAAGAAAAAGAAAAAGAAAAAGAAAAAGAAAAAGAAAAAGAAAAAGAAAAAGAAAAAGAAAAAGAAAAAGAAAAAGAAAAAGAAAAAGAAAAAGAAAAAAAAAGAAAAAGAAAAAGAAAAAGAAAAAGAACAAAGAAAAAGAACAAAATGAAAAAGAAGCCTTTCAAATGTATTCCTGGTAAAGCACAAATGGGTGTATTATATGCTGGTAAGTTCACAGGAATGGGACATTCTTGGAGATCCTGGCTCAAGCTCTGCTTTGCAGCACAAGACTAGCATTTTGCTACAAATCCAAGAATGGTAGTTGATAATTGCCTTAGACGCATTTCAGGCCCATATTTGTTAACACTTTAGCTGAAGTATCCCTCACTTTTTCCAAGTCATGAAGGAGAAAAACATGTCTTCATGAAACATTCTGGCCTCAGTCAAAAAACCAGTTTCCCTGTAAACCAACTTGACTCTACAGAGTGTGTGCCTCTTCCTGTGCCATGGTTTAGTTGGCAGACCCAAAGTGGAAAAAAATTTAATTCTGTTTCAGGTAGTCTAACTTAGAAAGGCAAGGCCCTAAGGACTCCTAGCATCCATGGACCGAGACAGAGAATGACCCATAATACAAAACTGTCATTACATTTCATTTGTTTCAGCTATAGATCAGCTGTGCCGATCAACTGCCAAATAGGCAGTTAATTCTTTTCTCTTCTGAGGAGTCAACCAAACTGCAGAAACACTAATATGGGGGAATTTTGTTAGTGAAGTGTTCACAGATCACAGTGATGTACAGCACTTTTTTCCTTATCCCTTACAACAATTAGCACCTTTCTCTGTCAGTTACATTGCTGTTCAAAAGCCCAGAGCCTTTTGACTGTATAATGCTTCTTTTTACAGTAAGTGCAGCTGAGTCTTTTGGGTTTATTTTCCTTAAGATACAATTATCTTCACTTAATGGCAGTGCTCATGCATTATTCATTTGTTTTCCTTCACTGCAGTAACAGAAAAGTATTTCTTTGGCTTTTCTTTGAACTGGAGTCAAAGGCAGCCAAGCGGTATGCCACGATTGATCTTGCCAATGCATTTTTCTTGATTCCTTTGGCAGCAGAGCGCAGGACACAGTTTGCTTTCATGTGGAAGGGTGTCCAGTACACCTGGAATCAACTCCTCCAGGCTTGGAAGCACAGCCCAACCATTTGCCAAATGGCACTGGAACAGGATGATGCCACTGATCATCTGCAATACATCGATGACATCATTGTGTAGGGCGACACAGGGGAGGAAGTGTTTCAGAAAGGGAAAAGAATAATCAGATCCTTCTGAAAACATTTTCTGACACAGAACAAAGCAAGATCAAAGAACCTGAACAAGACATCCAGTTCTTGGGAAGTAAATGGCAAGATGGGTATCCTCGCATGCCCTATGGATGTGATCAATAAGAAAATAACTGTGTCTCTACCAGCCAACAAGACAGAAGCACAAGCTGTTCTGGCTACTGGGGGTTTCTGGAGAATGCATATTCTGGGTAACAGTTTGCGAGTCCTCTCTATTGAGTCATCCATCGCCTGAGGAGGTGGCTCCTACCCAAGGCACCACCATATAATGAATTATCACAAGATGAAAAGCATTATTCTCTGTTTACCAAAAGTTCTTGTCATGTTGTAGGAAATCATTGGAAGTGGAAAGCTGCTGTGTGGAGTCTCACATGACAAGTTGCAGAAAACATCAAATGAAAAGGAAAAATAAATCAATTAGTAGAAGTTAAAGCCATTTAGCTTCCCTAGACATTTCCAAATCAGAAAAGTAGCCAGTACTCTCTCTCTATGTTGATTCATGGATAGTGGCAAATGCCCTGTGCGGGTGAATACAGCAATGGACATGTGCCTGTGCTGACATATGGCCCTGGCATAGCTGCCGTTCCTGTGCTACCATACCAGACATGCTAGAATTCCAGTATAAACCGGAAATGAAGGGACTGTGACTCATTACTAAGTCCACGCTACAGCAGGAGCCACCCAACCGAATGGAGGATGAGGAACTGGACAAGTGCAGCGATGACCCAACCTGAGCTGGCTTTGGTGCTCAACAACTCAACACAACACATCGCCTCTCCTGTCCTGAGTGACCACCATAACAGATGGAGACCAAACCACAGACTAAAGCCATCAAGAAAGACTTGGGAAAATGATGGAGGGCTCTGGGGCACAAATAGTATTCTGCTCCATCCCCAGGCTAAACAGAGAGGAGCAGGAAGTCAGGAAGAAGAATTAGATTAATGCCTGGCTCCGAGCCTGGTGTGAAGAAAGGGGCTTTGGCCTCTTTGATTATGGGGTGGCTCACGCACCCCCAAATTCTGCTGCTAAGGATGGGACACGTGGATTTCCTAGGGGGGCTAAAGCCCTTGCTAAGAACTTAGCTAAGCTCATAAATCGAGCTTTAAACTAGATGTGAAGGGGGAGGGGATTGAGACCAGGCTAGACAGGAGCGAGCCTGGACATGGGGCACTAGTGATTCAGAGAGGGTGTGCTGGAGAGGACCACCAGTACAGCACTACACAGAAAGTGGGGGTGAACACACCTGGGGATTGTAAGGGAGATAGGGGCGCTCTGGTGATAGCTACTCCAGTTACCAGGCAATTGGTTATGAACTCTGTTCCCTCTAAGAGGGCTGAGGGCTCAGCAGCTGAGCTGAAGTGCATTTACACCAATGCACGCAGCATGGGTAATAAGAAGGAAGAGTTGGAACCTGTTGCAGGGCAAGGAGCCTACGATGTCGTTGCCATCACCGAAACGTGGTGGGATGACTCATGTAACTGGACTACAGATATGGTGGGGTACAAACTCTTCAGGAGGGATAGGAAGGGAAGGAGAGGAGGCGGGGTAGCCCTCTTTGTAAGGGAGGACTTGGATGCTGTTGAAATGGATTGTGGCGATGAGGAGATTGAGTGCCTGTGGGTTAGAATCAGAGGAGCCCATAAGAAGGTAGATTTTGTGATGGGAGTCTGTTACAGGCCACCCAGCCAAGGAGAAGCAGCTGATGAGCTCTTCTATAAACAGCTGGGGTTAATCTCTAGATCAGTGCCTCTCATTCTTGTGGGAGACTTCAATCTTCCTGATATCTGCTGGAAGTACAATAGAGCAGAAAGGAAGCAGTCTAGGAGGTTCCTGGAGTGTGTGGAAGACAACTTCCTTGCACAGCTGGTGAACGAACCGACAAGGGAAGGTGCCCTCCTGGACCTGCTCTTTGTGAACAGAGAAGGCCTTGTGGGGGATGTGGCAGTAGGAGGATGCCTAGGAATAAGTGATCATGAGATGATAGGGTTTTCTGTTCTAGGTGAAGTGAAGAGGGTAGTTAGCAAGACATTAGCATTAAATTTCCAGAGGGCAGACTCTGAACTCTTCAGAAGGCTGGTTGGCAAAGTCTCATGGGAGACAGTGCTTAAGGGCAAGGGAGCCCACGAGGGCTGGGAACTCTTCAAAAAGGAGATCCTAGTGGCTCAGGAGAAAGCCATCCCCATGTTCCAGAAAAAAAGCAGTCAGGGGAAAAAACCAGCTTGTTTGAACAGGGAGATCTTGAGTGATATCAAGAAGAAGAGGAATGTTTATGGGCTCTGGAAGAGGGGACAGGCCTCTTGGGTGGACTACAGGAGGGAAGTGAGATTGTGTAGAGAAGAAATCAGAAGGGCAAAGGCTCAACTAGAAATCAGATTGGCAAAGTATGTGAAAGATAACAAAAAATCTTTCTATAAATATATAAATAATAAAAGGAGGACTAGGGAGACCATACAGTACCTGCTGGATGCAGAAGGAGCAACAGTGACCGGGGATGAGGAAAAGGCTGAGATACTTAATGCCTTCTTTGCCTCAGTCTTTAATTGTAAAGAAAGTTGTTTCCTTTCTGTACAAACCCCAGACCTAGAGGAGCAACATGAGGCTCCCATGGTCCAAGAGGAGGTGGTCAGAGCCCTGCGAGCCCGACTAGACACCCAGAAGTCTATGGGGCCAGATGGGATTCACCCAAGGATATTGAAGGAGTTGGCGGATGTGCTGGCCAAACCCCTTTCCATCATCTTCCAACAGTCCTGGAAGACTGGGGAAGTTCCACTGGACTGGAGGCTGGCTGATGTTGTGCTCATCTACAAGAAGGGTCGCAGGGAGGATCCAGGGAACTACAGGCCTGTCAGTCTGACCTCAGTGCCAGGGAAAGTCATGGAACAGGTGATCTTGAGTGAGATCATGAAGCACATGCAAGAGAACCGGGTGATCAGGCCCAGTCAACACGGGTTCACAAAAGGCAGGTCTTGCCAAACAAACCTGATCGCCTTCTATGACCAAGTGACTCGACTGCTGGATGAGGGAAAGGCTGTGGATGTGGTCTTTCTGGACCTCAGTAAAGCCTTTGACACAGTTTCTCACAGCATTCTGCTTAGGAAGCTGTCAGCCTCTGGCCTGGAGAGGCACACACTCTCCTGGGTGGAAAACTGGTTGGATGACCGGGCCCAGAGAGTGGTGCTTAACTGTGTTAAACCCAGCTGGAGGCCAGTTACAAGTGGGGTTCCCCAGGGCTCAGTCCTGGGTCCAGCCCTGTTCAATGTCTTTATCAACGACCTGGATGAAGGCATTGAGTGCTCCCTTAGCAAGATTGCAGACGACACTAAGCTGAGTGAAAGTGTGGATCTGCTGGAGGGTAGGGAGGCTCTGCAAAGGGATCTGAACAGGCTGGACTGCTGGGTAGAGACCAATGGCATGAGGTTTAACACGGTCCTGCACTTGGGGCACAACAACCCTATGCAGTGCTGCAGACTAGGAGAAGTCTGTCTAGAAAGCTGCCAGGAGGAGAAGGACCTGGGGGTGTTGGTTGACAGCCATCTGAACATGAGCCAGCAGTGTGCCCAGGTGGCCAAGAAGGCCAATGGCATCCTGGCTTGTATCCAAAATGGCTTGACCAGCATGTCCAGGGAGGTTATTCTCCCTCTGTACACGGCACTGGTGAGACTGCACCTGGAATACTGTGTTCAGTTCTGGGCCCCTGACCACAAGAAGGATGTTGAGGCTCTGGAGCGAGTCCAGAGAAGAGCAACGAAGCTGGTGAAGGGGCTGGAGAATAGGCCTTATGAGGAGCGGCTGAGAGAGCTGGAGTTGTTTAGCCTGGAGAAGAGGAGGCTGAGAGGAGACCTCATTGCTCTCTATAACTACCTGAATGGAGGTTGTAGAGAGGAGGGTGCTGGCCTCTTCTCCCAAGTGACAGGGGACAAGACGAGAGAGAACGGCCACAAGCTCCACCAGGGGAGATTTAGGCTGGACATTAGGAACATGTTTTTCACAGAAAGGGTCATTGGGCACTGGAACAGGCTGCCCAGGGACATGGTTGATTCACCTTCCCTGGAGATGTTTAAGGGACGGGTGGACGAGGTGTTAAGGGACGTGGTTTAGTGTTTGATAGGAGTGGTTGGATTTGATGATCCTGTGGGTCTCTTCCGACCTGGTTATTCTATGATTCTATGATTCTATGATTCTAAGAGACCAGGGGCTGCCCCTGTGACTGTCCGTTCCATCCAGCTCCATTAATGGACCCACCACTAGCCAAAGCTGAGCCAATCAGCAACAACGCTGGTACCTCTGTGATGACATATTCAAAAAAGGGTAAAACCACTAAGCAGCAGTGTATGAGAGAGAAGAGTTAGTAAAGAAAATATGAGAGGAACAACCCTGCAGGTACCAAGGTCAGTGAAGAAGGAGTCGGAGGAGGCGCTCCTGGTGCTAGTGTGGATATTACAGAATCACAGAATCACAGAATGACCAGGTTGGAAGAGACCCACTGGATCGTCGAGTCCAACCATTCCCACCATTCCCTAAATCATGCTCCTAAGCACCTCATCTACCCTAACCTTAAACACCTCAAGGGACGGTGACTCAAGCACCTGCCTTGGCAGACTGTTCCAATCCCTAACCACCCTCTCTGTGAAGAACTTCTTCCTAATCTCAAGCCTAAATCTCCCCTGGCGGAGCTTGAGGCCATTCCCTCTCGTCCTGTCCCCTGTCACTTGGGAGAAGAGGCGAGCTCCCTCCTCTCCACAACCTCCCTTGAGGTAGTTGTAGAGAGTAATAAGGTCTCCCCTCAGCCTCCTCTTCTCCAGGCTAAACAACCCCAGCTCTCTTAGCCGCTCCTCATAAGATTTGTTCTCCAGCCCCTTCACCAGCTTTGTTGCCCTTCTCTGGACTCGCTCCAGAGCCTCAGCATCCTTCTTGTGGTGAGGGGCCCAGAACTGAACACAGTACTTGAGGTGCGGTCTCACCACTGCCGAGTACAGGGGGAGAATAACCTCGCTGGACCTGCTGGTCACGCCGTTCCTGATACAAGCCAGGATGCCATTGGCCTTTTTGGCCACCTGGGCACACTGCTGGCTCATGTTCAGTTGGTTGTCAACCAACACCCCCAGGTCCTTCTCCTCCTGGCAGCTTTCCAGCCAGGTTTCTCCTAGTCTGTACCTCTGCTTAGGGTTGTTGTGCCCCAAGTGCAGGACCCGGCATTTGGCCTTGATAAACCTCATGCCGTTGGACTCAGCCCGCAGTCCAGCCTGTTCAGATCCCTTTGCAGAGCCTCCCGACCCTCCAGCAGATCGACACTTCCTCCCAGCTTGGTGTCATCTGCAAACTTGCTAAGGGAGGACTCAATGCCTTCATCCAGGTCGTTGATAAAGACATTAAACAGGACTGGACCCAGGACTGAGCCCTGGGGAACCCCACTTGTAACTGGCCTCCAGCTCGATTTAACTCCATTTACCACCACCCTCTGGGCCCGGTCATTCAACCAGTTTTTCACCCAGGAGAGTGTGCACCCGTCCAGGCCAGAGGCCGACAGTTTCCGAAGTAGAATGCTGTGAGAAACTGTATCAAAGGCTTTACTGAAGTCCAGGAAAACCACATCCACAGCCTTTCCCTCGTCCAAGAGTTTAGTCACTTGGTCATAGAAGGTGATCAGATTAGTCTGGCAAGACCTGCCTTTCATGAACCCGTGTTGACTGGGCCTGATCACCCGGTTCTCTTGCATGTGCTTCATGATCTCACTCAAGATCACCCGCTCCATGACTTTCCCCGGTACCGAGGTCAGGCTGACAGGCCTGTAGTTCCCCGGATCCTCCCTGCGCCCCTTCTTATAGATGGGCACGACATCAGCCAGCCTCCAGTCCAGCGGAACCTCCCCAGTCATCCAGGACTGCTGGAAGATGATGGAAAGGGGTTTGGCCAGCACATCCGCCAGTTCCCTCAAAACTCTTGGGTGGACTCCATCTGGCCCCATAGACTTGTGGGCATCTAGCTGGGCAAGCAAGTCTCTAACCACCTCCTCTTGGACCTTGGGAATCTCATACTTCTCATCCAACCCTTGGGGTTGTGCAGAGAGGGGACAATTTTCCTTACTGTTAAAGACTGAGGCAAAGTAGGCATTGAGCACTTCAGCCTTGTCTTCATCCCCTGTTACTGTTGTTCCCTCTGCATCTACTAGGGACTGGAGATTCTCCCTAGCCCTCCTTTTGCTGTTGACGTATTTGTAGAAAGAATTTTTGTTGTCTTTCACAGTCATGGCCAATCGCATTTCTATTTGGGCCTTAGCCCTCCTGACTTTTTCCCTGCACATTCTCACTTCCTCCCTATAGTCCACCCAGGATGCCTGCCCCTTCCTCCAGAGGTCGTAGGCCCTCCTCTTCCTATTGATGTCTCTTAGGACCTCCCTACTCAACCATGCTGGTTTCTTACCCCGATGGCTACTTTTCCGGAACTTGGGGACGGCTTTCTCCTGAGCTGCTAGGAGTTCCTTCTTGAAGAGCGCCCAACCCTCATGGACACCTCTGCCTTCAAGGAGCGCCTCCCACGGGACTTTTCCGACCAGCCTTCTGAACAGCCCAAAGTCTGCTCTCTGAAAGTTGAGGGCGACTGTTCTGCTAACCTCCTTCTTCATCTTACCCTGCACTGAGAACTCTATCATCTCATGATCGCTTTGCCCCAAGCGTCCTCCAACCTTCACATCCCCCACCAGTCCTTCTTTGTTCACAAACAGCAGGTCCAGGAGGGCACCGTCCCTTGTCGGTTCGCTCACCAGCTGTGTGAGGAAGTTGTCTTCCACACACTCCAGGAACCTCTGGGACTGCTTCCTTTCTGCTGTATTATACTCCCAGCCTATATCTGGGAAATTGAAGTCTCCCACAAGGACTAGAGGTAGCGATTTTGAGACTACACTCAGTTGTTTGTAGAAGAGCTCATCAGCTGCTTCTTCTTGGCTGGGTGGTCTATAGGAGACTCCCATCACAATCCCTTCCTGCCCATGGACTCCTCTGATTTTCACCCACAGGCACTCAGTCCCATCCTGACCGTAGTCCAGCTCGAGGGTATCAAAGCCCTCTCTAACACAGAGGGCTACCCCACCTCCTCTTCTGCCCTTCCTGTCCTTCCTAAAGAGTTTATACCCCACCATGGGTACGCTCCAGTCGTACGAGTCATCCCACCACGTCTCCGCGATGGCAACAACATCGTAGTCTCCCTGCCCTACCACAGCTTCCAGCTCCTCCTTCTTATTTCCCATGCTGCGTGCATTGGTGTAAATGCACTTCAGCTGGGCAGGCATAGCTACAGCCTTCGCAATAGGGCTCCTCCCCCACTGAGCGGTCCTTGACTTAACTAAGGCCACAGTGCCAGTTTGCTGCCTACCATCCCCATATTCTCCTGCATCCCACGGAAGAGACTACAGCGAAGGAGGTGTTCCCTGTAGAGGACCATGGTAAAGCAGGTATTCCCTGCAGCCTGTGGAGAGGACTACAACAGAGCAGTTCCTGAAGAACTGCAGCCCATAGGAAGGACCCCACACAGTAACAGGGGAAAAGTGAGAGGAAGAAAAAGCAGCAGAGAGGAACTATTATGAACTGACTGCAAACCCCAGTTCCCCATCCCCCCTGTGCTGCTTGGTGGAGGGAAGAAGGTAGAGGAGTTGGGAAAGGAGTGAAGTTGAGTTTGATAAGAAAGGTGGAGGTGCAATTGTTTTAGTTTTTGTCTTTGTTTCTCACCATCCCCACTCTATTTTACCTGGCAATAAATTAAATTATCTTTCCCCAAGTCAGGCCTGTTTTGCCCATGACTATAATTAGTGATTTCCCTGTCTTGATATCAGTCCATGAGCTTTTCCATTTCATTTTCTCCTCCTGTCCTGCTGAGGATGCACACTGAGAGAGTGGCTGAGGGGCCATCTGGCAGCCAGTCGAGGACAACCCACCAAACAAGTAAACTGAAGAAGATTGTCTATTTTGATTGGCTTACTATAACAACTTTTGCTGCACCCTTACATTTGGTTTAGGGAGTTAACTTTCCCCATAGCAGCCCTCATAGTGCTGTGCTTACTATTTGAAGCTAGAAAGAGGTTGATAACACACCAGTGTTTTGGCTACTGCTGAGCAGTGCTCCCACAGCATCAAGGCTGTCTCTCCAACCCCCCCCAAGGAACAGAAGGCTGGGGGTGAGCAAGAACTTGAGAGGGGACTCAGACGGGAGAGTGAACCCGAACTGACCAAAGGGATATCCTATACCGTATGACATTCCGGTCCCTATTCACTTAAATATATTGAATTTTAGTTCATAGAATCACTAGGTTGGAAAAGACTTTTGACCTCTGAGATCATCAAGCCCAGCCGTACCTGTCTACTACTAAATAATATCCCTAGGCACTTCATCTACCCATCTTTTAAACACCTCCAGGGATGGCGACTCAACCACCTCCCTGGGCAGCCTCTGCCAGTACCTGATAACCCTTTCCATGAAGAAATTTTTCCTAATGTCTAGTCTGAGCCTCCCCTGATGCAGTTTGAGGCCATTCCCTCGTCCTATGACTTGGGAGAAGAGACCAATACCCACCTCTCTGCAACTGTAGTCTTAGTGAGGGAAGAGTTGAATTTTTTGAAACAATCTATCAGTAGAATGAAATTGGAGACTCATTAATTGGAAGATTTCACAAAATTCATCAGGTACATCAATAAGCAATTAGGAAGTGCAGCTTTTTTTTGTTTTTTCAGATGATATGTGAATAAGGATTTCTAGTGAGTTTATAGTTCTGTTTAGTAGTGGAATTTGTAATTGGGAGGCTATATTCAAATATGTCCTTCTGAATTTTTTTGGAGATAGTAAGCAGGTATAAAGGAGGAATGGGGACAGAGTAAATTAACTTGAGAAATACATTAAGAATGGAAGAAAATTGTGTGACTAAAAAATCTAGTAAGCTTCAACATGAAATGAGACCACTTTACACAATAACAGCTAAATTTGAGTGAACCTGAAAGTTAAACGCAGTCTCAGTATATTTAATGTCATTTTATTTCTTTTTTTATTTTTTAAAGAAACTGTGAAGCTTGGTTTAAAAAACTACTAAAGCAGCAGAATTTAGTAATAGTATCAGACTAAATGATACCTGGAGCTGTGTGCAATATATGCTGTTTCTGTCTACCTGATTAATCTTAGCCTCCTCTCCTTGCCATCACGGAAACGTGGTGGGATGACTCATGTAACTGGACTACAGATATGGTGGGGTACAAACTCTTCAGGAGGGATAGGAAGGGAAGGAGAGGAGGCGGGGTAGCCCTCTTTGTAAGGGAGGACTTGGATGCTGTTGAAATGGATTGTGGCGATGAGGAGATTGAGTGCCTGTGGGTTAGAATCAGAGGAGCCCATAAGAAGGTAGATTTTGTGATAGGAGTCTGTTACAGGCCACTCAGCCAAGGAGAAGCAGCTGATGAGCTCTTCTATAAACAGCTGGGGTTAATCTCTAGATCAGTGCTTCCATCAGGGATGGAAATTGTTAAAGGAGGTTAAAAGAAGCCACATCTACCAACCACTCTGGATCAGGACTCCCTCATGCCCAGACACTAAATCCCAGCCCAGTGCTCCAGGGTTGTCTCTGTCCAGGCTGAGGTATGTTGCCACTTTCCCATTTGCAGGCTGAACCAGTTGAGCATGTATACCAGAGACACAGACACACACAGGACATGGATGTGGCTGGTTGCACAGACTGTCGCAGACAAGATGTTGCCTTAAACAGCACCTACATATAGGATTCACATAAAACATAACTATAGACAGTCAAGTCTCCTCCCATCTCTTTGACTGGTAGAGGGCACACCCACCCACCACTCTCTGGGTTCAGAAGCACACACACATTTGTAGATCCTTCAGTACAGCCCCGTCTGCCCATCCCTGCCTGGATTCCAGGCCCACTTACCTACTTCACAGGGTCCCTACTTGACAGCTAGTCCAGTTTGATACTCACTAGCAAACAGATATTCACTCACACACTTGTCCCACAGACACTACACATTCACAAGTCCCCCTGGGCATAACAGCATGGACCCTTTCACACCTGATACTGGGCCTGGCTAGTCCAGCTTAAGGCTTGTTAGTGAATACTCATGCACATTCCACACACACCAGGTTTGGGGAAGATACAGTCATCCTCTGCCCATCAGCCAGCACCAGGCGTACAAGCTGTGACCCATGGTTTTGTTCCAGGTGCCAGTGCTGAGCCCCTCAGCCTCACTCATGATGGGCTCAGCCAGACAAGTGTTCTGATCACTCCCATTTTACATGCAACTGGCCCCTTTTATACCCCTTTTCTGCCTATTCCCTCTTTGTTCCTCCTTGCTACCCTTTCCCTTGAAGATTGTCTTATCAAGTGGCATAGTTCCACCAACCCCATCATGGACCCTCAGGTTTGCATCCTTATTATTTGCATAGTCCTAGTTTGCCTGCAGTTTCTTGATAGCCCAGTAATTACTATGATTGACCAGGTTTGTTTCTGATCATTGTCTTTGTTAATGCTAATTGGTCAGGTTTTATGTTTGTGTGTGTGTGTTTGTCTCCCTCCCTTTCCTTATCCTCTCAACTGAAAGGCAAACATACTTATGCTACACATATCCTCACCAATGAATGCAATTTGTCCCAACCTCCCTTCATGGCTTTCTCTTAAAACACCTTTCCCCCACCTCTCCCTTCTTCCCGGACTCAGCTTCCCTCCTTTCTTCTCTACTTGCTCCCCACTGAGGGGATGGAGAATAGGGATTGCGGTCAGTTCATCATATTGTCTCTGCCCCTACTTCCCCCTCATGCTCTTTCCCTGCTCCAGCATGGGATCCCATCCACAGGAGACAGTCCTCCATGAACTTCTCCAACGTGGGTCCTTCCCACAGGCTGCAGTTCTTCACAAACTGCTCCAGCATGGGTCCTGTCTATGGGATGCAGTCCCTTCAGGAATGTACCGCTCCAGCATGGGTCCCCTGCTCCATAGTGGGCTCCTCTCTCCATGGGGTCATAGGTCCTGCTAGGAGCTTGCTCCAGCACAAGCTCTCCACAGGGTCACAGCCTCCTTCAGGCACATCCAACTGCTCTGGCGTTGGGGTCCTCTATGGGTTGGAGAGTGGCTATCTGTTCCACTGTAGACCTCTACAGGCTGCAGGGAAATCTCTTCTCTGTTGCCTGGAGTACCTCCTCCCCATCTTTCTTCACTGACTTTTGTGTCTGCAAAGTTGTTTCTCTCACATTGTCATGGTTTTATTCTCCCTTCTCTCTTCTGGCTACTGTTGTGCAGCAATTTCTACCCTTTCTTAAATATGTTATCACAGAGGCATTACCAGCATCACTGATTGGCTCAGATTTGGCCAGTGGTAGGTCTGTCTTGGCGTCAGCTGGCACTCGCTCTATAGGACCTGGGGGAAGATTCTGGCATCTTCTCATAGAAGCCACCCTTGTAGCACATACACACCCCCACAAACACACACACACACACATCCTCCACTGATCCACAGAAACACTTTTCTCCAAACACATTCAACACCCTCCACATAAATCCCAAAACCTCACAGATAAGTAGCCCCATGACCACAAACCTGGCTGCCCAACAGACCTCATGTGATAACCCAGCTCTTCCACGAGAATCAACTTCAATAGAGCTCTTCTCACAAATGCTAAGGTCCTACAAGTTTTGTAAAAATGTTTGCTACTATTCTCTACCAAAACTAGCTAGCTAGCTAGCTATTGTACTGTTCTTGGGAACATAGAATTGGGAAACACTACTTGAGTCACAAAATCTGGTTTTCCGATAGTTGATAGGAATTCCACAATGAATGTCTAGGTCAGAAGTCTCCACAAGGTTCTTTTTACACACTTACTTCTCACTCATAGCTATAGACTTGAGGCACATAGAAAGAAACTGGAAGATGCAATGATAAGGTACTGCCAGAAAAGAGACTGAGAACATTCCAAGGTCATAATATTAGCAGTTATTTATTAGTGAAATCTCCTGGCTGATGTACATCACTTAGACGTAGGTGTGGGGTGTGGGGAAAGGAATAGATCCCTGCAATCAAAAGTAAAAAAAATCTATCTCACAATCCAGTGGTTTCTCAGTCTGACGATTGGCATCAGACATCTGAAAATGTAATGTCCTTTCCAGGTTCAGCATACCAGCTTTTGACACACTTTCTCACAGTTTCTGCCACTGGCCTGGACAGTCACACCCTCTGCTAGGTTAAAAACTGGCTAGATGGCCAGGCCGAAAGAGCCATAGTAAATGGAGTTAAATCGAGCTGGAGACCAGTCACAAGTGGGGTTCCCCAGGGCTCATTGCTGGGTCCAGTCCTATTCAATACCTTTATCAACAACCTGGATGAGGGGATCGAGTGCACCCTTAGCAAGTTTGCGGATGACATTAAGCTGGGAGGGAGTGTCGATCTGCTTGAGGGTAGGGCAGCTCTGCAGAGGGATCCAGACAGGCTGGATCAATGGACTGAGGCCAATGGGATGAGTTTTAACAAGGCCAAATGCCAAGTCCTGAACTTGGGACACAAAAACCCCATTCAGTGCTACAGGTTTGGGGAAGAGTGGCTGGAAATGTGCCTGGCAGAGAAGGACCTGGGGGTGTTGGTCGACAGCTGAGTGAACATGAGTCAGCAGTGTGTCCAGATGTCCAAGAAGGCCAATAACATCTTGGCCTGTATCAGAAACAACATGTCCAGCAGGACCAGAGAAGTGATTGTTCCCCTGTACATTGGTGAGGCCGCATCTTGAATGCTGTCTTTGGGTTTTGCCCCTCACTACAAGACAGACATTGAGGTCCTGGAGCATGTCCAGAGAAGAGCAATGGAGCTGGTGAAGGGGCTGGAGAACAAGCCTTATGAGAAGCAGCTGAAGGAACTGAGGTTGTCTAGCCTAGAGAAGAGGAGGCTGAGGGAAGACCTTATCACTGTCTACAACTACCTGAAAGGAGATTGTAGAGAGGTGGGTGTTGATCTCTTCTCCCAAGTGATAGGTGATAGGACGAGAGGGAATGGCCTCAAGCTGTGCCAGGAGAGATTCAGATTGGACATAAGGAAAAACTTCTTCACCGAAAGGGTTATCAGGCACTGGCAGAGGCTGCCCAGGGAGGTGGTTGAGTCACCATCCCTGGAGGTATTTAAAAGACAGGTAAATGAAGTGCTTAGGGATATGATTTAGTAGTGGACAGGTACAGTTTGGCTTGATGATCTCAAAGGTCTTTTCTGACCTAGTGATTTTATGATTCTATGAAATCAAACTGAATTGCTTTTGTCTGTTTCCCTAGTGGTTTTTTGTTGTTGTTGTTTTGGGGTTTTTTTTTTTTTGGGGGGGGGGGGGGGCAGGCGGAAGGGGGAGTAGGGAGGTTTGTTTTCTAATATTTCTCTTCCATGGTAGTTTTCATGCCACTTTGCAAGTGATGAGGAAGCCACTCTGTGTTATTAATCTCATACCATCTTGGCATTCTTGCTGTAAGCAAGCACGATTCAGAGTTATACGACTGAATCAACATGTGGCCAAGAGTGTTATCCTGACTTACTGGGCCAAAAGACTTCTTTTTTTCTCTTCCTGCTCTTGCCATACATACCCAATACACTATTGTATGAAGTAATTAATTTCCTCTGAGAGAAGCCTCCTGCATATTATTTGTTCCTTCCTGCCCTCCTTCACAAGAAGGAGGTGGAAGAAGAGTTGTCTACTTTCCAGGGAGTTTCTTTCTGTTGTATCACTTAGGGTAGGGCAGCTCCTGCCCAGTTCTTTTGTCAAAATGCTAGGTGAATTTCTGAATGGCTCAGCCTTAAGCTGCATTGGCTGTCTTCTTCCTCTGCTGCTCTTTGTGGGATGTGAAGAAGAAAAGAAACTGTTATTACCCCCTTTTTTCCCCTCATCTAATTAGAGAGTGAGACTCCAAGTTTTTTTTCCATGAGCTTGAGAATGGAGAATGCAGGGAGAAGGAACAGCAAAGCTAGAAATCTTGGTATGGAGGACATGAGAAAAATGAGATGGGGAAATGTAGCAAAAGTACAGGATAATTTTTTGAGGGATTCTTGAGGGCTGTTGGGCACAGAAACTTTGATAGCTCAGAACTAATTGAAGAGGATTGGGTCTTAGTGAGGGAACAGATGAATTTTTTGAAACAGTCTATCAGTGGAGTGAAATCAGAGACTAATTGGAAGATTTTGCAAAATTCATTGGGTACATCAATAAGTAATTAGGAAGTGCAGATACATGATTCTATGATTCGATGAAACAAATGGACACTTTTTTTTTTAGTATAGCTAAACCCAGGATATTTGCCCATAGACTCCTAATATAGTCTTCATGCATGCATTACAGGACTATTCAGAAGGCATTGGCAGTTCCATAGGAGTTGGAGTTGGAGTCCACAGTGTCTAAGATATCTCAGATTCTCTCCAATTTATAATGTATTTTTTTAGACCAGAGCAATCTGGTTATCTAAATATTGAAGTACATCTATGTATGCTCATATACACACAAAGAAGTCTCCATTCTGCTCTCAGTCCACAGTTACTACTGATGGTTTTATTACTCTTCAATACAATGCAATATTAGCAATCTATTATATATTTTTTCAATGTTCCTATGTTCACTGTTATGGTTGGTCACTTCAACCCATCTCCTAAAGACCTGAAAGCATGAAGACTAGGTAATCAAACTGTGCAGTTCTCTGTAGCCTGACAAGAAAGCTGAAGATTCCTCATTCTGTCATCTCCACTCTAGCAGAGACCCCAAAAGTGTTCTTTCATGGAAGAAATTCCCACCTACAACACAGTAGTGACTTCCTAAACACTTATAACTAAGCAACACACCTCTGTTGGTGGGATGTATCCCATGTACATATGAAACTTGAAACATTTTATAGATATTCGCACTAATTCTCACCATTTTGTGCACATCTCCTTGGCAGTCATATCCAAGACAGATTTATTTGCAGTGTTAGTCTATAGTCCTAAAGACTATAATCGTATCACTACAGTGCATTGCATTCATACACACACACACACGACCAAGATTCCTTCCCCCAAAAACAATTAGCATTAACACTTGACTGGGAATAAAAATCTTGCAAATGTTACTTTGGTACATCAGTGATGAAGTCTCCTTTCTAGGACACTTAACTCAGAGTTTTTACAAAAGGGCCCATTTCATTAAATGTAAACATATGTCTGGCTTCTACTTGACACACAGACAAAAATAAATCTTTGACAGAAAGATATTATGTGAAAAATAATTGTAAAGAAAACAGAAGTCAATAAATAAACCAAATGTTTGGTGCAGTACAAAGTATACCTTGATTTTCCTAAACATATTAAAAAAACTTCAAAGTTTTAATGCTGTCACAAAGACTTATTATTACCCTTCATACAAGCTATATGGTCACAAACTTCTGGGTGAAGATGTTTGTGGAGAAATACAAACTTATTTATATGTTCCAAAACCCATATTACAGTACATAAATAACTAGATACATTTCTGAGCTTAGAGAATTCATTAGCTTCTGTCAGAGGAAAATATATCATGCTGGATCCAACCGCCTGAGAGAGGCAAGGCTGCTGCTGCTCAATGGCTTACAGTCCAACCAGTAGCAAGGCTGAAGATGTATTCCCAGGAGGCACATGAACCCAAAGCACGTGTATATACCTGTCACAGATAGGACTTTATGAAACTTTGGTTTATCAGGAATTTATTTATTAAGGTAAGATCGCAAAATTCCTATTAACACCTAATTCTCAATTAACAAAGTAATTAAAATTATCAACTTAATCAGATTCAAATATGACAAGATTCACTGCTATTTAACACACGGTGTAATAAGTATATATGAGGTTCGACACAAACAAACCATGACTAACCACATAGCTCGGAAAACAAGAGTGGGAGGGGAAAGACAAAGACATGGCTTTGTTATTAGCTAATAACAACATCCCTGTGCTTGAGCACCCACCCTATTCACCAGACCTGGCTCCCTGTGATTTCCACCTCTTCCCAAAGATCAAGTTGGTGCTCAAAGGAACCCATTTTTTGTCGGTAGAAGATGTGAAAGCAAAACTGACAGAGATCCTCAACAGCCTTTCAGAAAATGATCTACAGAATTGCTTTGAACATTGTCAGCATTGTATGCAGCTGTGTGTCAACTCAGAAGGGAACTATTTTGAAGGTGATCGTAGCTGATTTTCTTAATTTATTCAATAAAAAGTTAGAGGTACAGTCTTGGTTATATATCAGAATTTAAGCATAAGAGGAGTACGGTCATGACAGAGGGAGAGAGAGAGGCTAGCCTGAAAATTTTCCTCTCAAGATTGATGGGAATACTCACATATAATGCACCAGCATTCCTGACAGGCGATGGTTGGATCTCAAGGGGAGATAACCTTGCCTAAGGCCTTTTTATTTGCCGTGTTAGCAAATGAGATTGCGCATTACACCTGAGAGGCATCTCAACTCGGGACAATTACTGGTCTCAGTCTCCTGCAGTCCAGAAGAGTTCAAAGGGACTTCTACGCAATCGCATACTTGTATAAGGTTTTGAGAGAATTGAATTTCATCATATGTTTGAATATTCATTTCAATGTTTTAATATTCACTTTGACTGCACTTGGAAGATGTTGTACTAGTGGAACTTACCAGCAGTTGCATCAGACCACCTGACTTGGGCCACAATCCAGGTATAAGGTGTCCCGGGGGGGGGGCGGTGACCTGGACCTTAAAGACTCACTCACTCATTGATCCTCACCAGCGATGTTACACTCACTAACACACTCGTACAAGCTCCAGTTGCTGGCACCATGGACATATTGACCCTCTGAATTGTGGTCTGACTCCAGTTGCTGGCACTCACACCCCCTTACACAGACATACACACAGAATAGAGAGCCCTCACCCAGGAAAAGAGTTAGAAAGGAATTTAATAAGATAGGACAAACTGCATTGATCAGGCACAGGGCATAGCTAGACAAGTGTACTGACCAGTAAACTATTTACAGGCCCTGTTTATCCCCTTGCCCCTCTATTTTCACATTCTCGTTCCTCCCCATAAATACATCCTTTTACCTGCCTTAAGTTCTTCCTCTAAACATCTCTGTGTGATACTGAATTGCTATTACCCTGCATTCCATAATATGTCCCATATACTTTAGCAGCAACGTCCCTTAGTCTGAAAAGACTCCCCATCTGTCTGCTGATGGGTAGTGAATGAATTCCTTATTTTGCATATGCCCCATGTGCTTTCACATTCAGAGTTGCACAGGTGGTGCCGTAGCCATCTCTGCTGTGCTCTTGTCCTCAGAGATACACAGTTGCTCTCACACCCAGAGCTGGCCCTTGGAGACCCACTCATCCCATTGCTCCCAGGCCATTTCACCCCCTAGTCCAGCTTAATTTTCACTAATGATCATGTGCACAACCGTACTCACTCCAGTTGCTGACACTGTGGACACGTGTGCCCTCCAACTCCAAGTGGCCCTTTTCACCCTGCTATGCCTCTATTTTACCACACTTGTTTGTCCTCAAATCACTTATATCCCTCCCTTTCCCCACCTTTTGTTTCCTTCCATATACATCCTGTGAGTCCTCTACAATCCCCAAATGGTTTTCCCTGCATCCCATACTATGTCAAATGCAGCCTCAGTTAGTATCACATAAATCCAAGGATGCCTGGCTTGTGCTTTATAGCATCTGATGCCGCTACAGATTATGGTAAGACATAGAGTTTTCTTTCAAAAGTTTTGTGTATTCAAACTTCCTTTACTTTTAGGGAAGTCTCATTTATAGCACAAAGAAGTGTAAATTATAAATAAAACCAGTTCCAAAACAGCCTGCTTCAGAACAGAACATGGATCAAAAGCTTTATTTGGACCTTTCTTTTCCCATGTGCCTCCTGTTAAGGGAAATGAGAAAATATGATAAATATATCCATGTAGGACTTAGATATTATTGATAGTTGATTATGATAAATAGAGCATTGTATTAAGAATATAATAAGAACAGGTGTTGGAAATTAGTCTTTATGACAACTACAAGAATACTGTTCAATTTTCCCATGTACAGCCCTAGTCCAGCTGAATCAACAGATTGTGCAAGAAACGTCGGACTTGGGTATTAGATTTTTATGACCGGAGGAGGAACACGACCTGTTGAAGCATCACTTCTAAAGGAGAACCGAAATGAGACAGCGGAGATGAATTATCAAGGTGGACTTCTGTGGACTTTTGAGTTAATGAAGAGTAAAGAACTAGTAGCACATGGAAAACCCCCAAGAACTTTTCAAAGAAAATACCTATTATATAACACTATATAAATATCTGATGATTTTGTGTGGGCCTTTGCCACTCACTGAGGTGATGGCCCAACTCTGCGTTGTAAATAAAGCAAGTCTAGAGTTACCCACTGTCTGGTGAAAATCCTTTAACACTTCCTCTATGAGATAGATAACAAAGGAAATAGTAACCAAATGACTTCAAGCAAATGATCTTTGTGAAGGGAGGAACGAGGAAGAAGGCAAAACCAGATCACTTCTGCAGCCGTATCTTGATAAGTGTAAGTTCGAGATGCTATATTTCTTAAGAAGTTACTGAAATCATAGTTTTAAAAGAAATATTATGATTGAAAGCTGTTTTATCTGGCTAAACAAATAACTACCTATGTCTAGACATGTCTAGACAATGATATTTGAGGCCACAATTAGACAGGGTTAATAATTTATTTCTGTAAGCTCCTTTGTGGACAATGTTCTAGTATAAAGGAAACTTTTTTTTTCCTAGAAACTCTAAACAGCAGAGGCTCCCAGTGTAGAGGTGTCTTGCATATTTTCAGTGTGCACAACTAGAGTAAGAAACACACAGAGGATCCTTCTGTCCTTAATGCAAAGCAGTAATAAAGAAAGAGAATCCAGGCCCTTTGCAGTCTTATCTTGCTCCAGAAACACTGTACATGCTGTTTACAACTATGTCTGTCCTGCCCAGCAATAAATGGAAGTGTGATGGGGCCAAATGGAATATATAACTTGATTTGGTTACCCTACGTGACAGTAGTGTTTCTGGCCTGAACTGCTTCTTTATGAGTATATACCACAGTTCTCTATGGCACCTGGACTTCAGTGGCTAGCCCTACCAGCTACCATGTCTGCTGGCACTGGTATTATCTAGCAGTGTTTCCATATGCTTAAGCCACCTGGCGCTGAAATAAACTGTAGTGTCCTTATGAACAACAAGAAAAGCAGCTAAACAAAGCTCATGAGTGAATAATAAATCTTGATCCTTTCTCTCTGCAATACATTTGTCACACCCCGAAAGTAGACAGAGTAGGACCCAGAAATGTATTTAAACATTTAGTTTATTACCTATAATGTTACAGTTCTAAGTCAAGAATATAAGCTTAAGTCTAGGACAAAATTAGCATCCTATAAGTGTTTGGAAAGGGCTATACGACCTGTACATAGTTCAGTGATAGAGTCTTTAGATGTTTCCTCGAAGCTGCTGCGAGTGAAGTTTCTGCAAATGCTCCGGTGCTTGTGGATTGTTGACGATGTCAGTGGGGGGGTCTGAGACCAGGTGAGAGGGAGCTCCTATTTGTGCTTGCTCCTCTCATTCTCTTATATAACATCTGGGGTGCCAGTCGGCCCAATCTTATCAGTGGTGCCCACCAGTGTGCAGAAATCCAGAGAACTCCAGGGTTGTAGATCAGAATGTTTCCATCACAAGAGATTCATAGTAATACTTTTGTTTTGAGGATCACCTCTGAGTCTCGCTTTGTTGTTATGTGGGAGTTGGGGGGGGGGGGGGGGGGCGAGTCCAATGCACTCCTTCCTCTTTTGCCCAGTCCTATACCATCTGGGCATTGTCACTCTGTATCTCTTCTGGGATGGGAAGTACTCCAAACCATTTTTGGAGAGTCCGTACTGTGTAATTACTTGATGATTTCGGGGCAGGAGTAGCCATGGTAATTCCTGAAATTACTTCCACACCCACCAATATATACCTCTTGCCACTGGAGGGTCTAAATGGTCCAACATAATCTATCTGCCAAGTTTGCCACAAAGTCTTTCAATCACGAATATGCAAAGGTGGAGCTTTTGCAGGATGATCCTGTGTTGATCTCAAAGGACATGAGGCACATCCCGTAACTATTTGGGTACACTTTTCCCGAGTTGCCAGCCATCCTCTAGCCAATGCCTCCTGGTACAGATCTTGTGTGCCTGAGTGTCCCTGTATTACATGCAACCACTCTAACAACCTCTGCCAGCCATCTCCATCCTCTTCTGTCCTAATCCATGGGAAAATGCTGATAGTACGAATACGGGCTGAATCATCTACTTAGCTATTAAAACTAGCCTGGATAGTTTTAGAAGAGTCACGTCATTTCACCCAACCTACATGTATCAATCAATGTTCCAATGGACTGGAGGCTGGCTGATGTTGTGCTCATCTACAAGAAGGGTCGCAGGGAGGATCCAGGGAACTACAGGCCTGTCAGTCTGACCTCAGTGCCAGGGAAAGTCATGGAACAGGTGATCTTGAGTGCTATCATGAAGCACATGCAAGAGAACCGGATGATGAGGCCCAGTCAACACGGGTTCACAAGAGGCAATTCTTGCCAAACAAACCCGATTGCCTTCTATGATAAAGTGACTCGCCAACTGGATGAGGGAAAGGCGGTGGATGTGGTTTCCTGGACTTCAGTAAAGCCTTTAACACAGTTTCTCATAGCATTCTGCTTCGGAAACTGTCAGCCTCTGGCCTGGACAGGCGCACACTCTCCTGGGTGGAAAACTGGTTGGACGGCCGGGCCCAGAGAGTAAATGGCATTAAATCCAGCTGGAGGCCAGATACAAGTGGGGTTCCCCAGGGCTCAGTGCTGGGTCCAGGCCTGTTCAATGTCTTTATCAATGACCTGGATGAAGGCATCGAGTGCACCCTTAGCAAGTTTGGGGACGATACTAAGCTGGGTGAAAGCGTGGATCTGCTGGAGAGTAGGGAGGCTCTGCAAAGGGATCTGAACAGGCTGGACTGCTGGGCTGAGTCCAATGGCATGAGGTTTAACACGGCCAAATGCCGGGACCAGCACTTAGGGCACAACAACCCTATGCAGTGCTACAGAGTAGGAGAAGTCTGTCTAGAAAGCTGCCTGGAGGAGAAGGACCTGGGGGTCTTGGTTGACAGCCGTCTGAAAATGAGCCAGCAGTGTGCCCAGGTGGCCAAGAAGGCCAATGGCATCCTGGCTTGTCTTGGAAATGGCATGGCCAGCATGTCCAGGGAGGTTATTCTCCCTCTATACTCGGCACTAGTGAGACCGATCCTTGAATCCTGTGTTCAGTTCTGGGCCCCTCACCACAAGAAGGATGTTGAGTCTCTGGAGCAAGTCCAGGGAAGAGCAACGAAGCTGGTGAGGGGTCTGGAGAATAAGCCTTATGAGGAACAGCTGAGAGAGCTGGGATTGTTTAGCCTGGAGAAGAGGAGGCTGAGAGGAGACCTCATTGCTACAACTACCTAAAAGGAGGTTGTAGAGAGGAGGGTGCTGGCCTCTTCTCCCAAGTGACAGGGGACAGGACAAGAGGAAATGGCCTCAAGCTCTGCCAGGGGAGTTTCAGGCTGAATATTAGGAAAAAATATTTCATGGAAAGAGTCATTTGACACTGGAACAGGCTGCCCAGGGAGGTGGTTGAGTCACCTTCCCTGGAGGTGTTTAAGGGACGAGAGGATGAGGCGCTGAGGGGCATAGTTTAGTATTTGATAGGAATGGTTGGACTCGATGATCCAATGGATCTTTTCCAACGTGGTGATTCTATGATTCCATGATTCTATGATTAGTATATGACCAGTAATAATATAAATCCATATGCAAAAGTCCAGAGCAAATGAAGTTACAGTTTCTAAAAACTATTTACAGGTTCAGATGATGATGATATTAGGGTTATCAAAGTCTATTTGCAGGGTTGTAGACTCCAATTCTGTTGACATTTGATCAAAGGAAGTTAATCTATATCATTCCTCAGTTAAAAAGAAGAGGAGGTTGATTGTCTTGGGGGATTCCCTTCTCAAAGGAATGGAGGGTCCCATCTGTAGGCCGGACCTGCTCCATAGGGAGGTCTGCTGCTTGCCGGGAGCATCAGTGAGGGACGTTACTAGAAAGCTCCCTTCCCTGGTCAAAGACACCGACTACTACCCGCTCTTAGTTTTTCAAATTGGTAATGAGGAAATAGAACGTAGAAGGCCTAAAGCCATTAAAAGGGACTTCAAGGCACTTGGGAGAATGATCCAGGGCTCTGGGGCACAGGTAATATTCAACTCCATCCCAATACTAAGGAACCAGGAGCAGGAAATGAGGAATAAGAAACTGGTTAATGAATGGCTTAGGGACTGGTGTGAGAAGAGGGGCTTTGGGTTCTTTAATCATGGGGAGGCCCACGCACCCCCAGGCTTTCTTACCAGGGATGGGACATGCCTGTCTCCTAGGGGGACAAAAGCCCTCACCAAAAACCTAGTTAAGCTCATAAATCAAGCTTTAAACTAGATGTGAGGGGGGAGGGGATGGAGGCCAGGCAGGATGGGAGTGAGCCTGGAGGTGAGACTTCAGTGGCAAAGGGGTGGTGTGCTGGCGATGCCTGCCGGTATATCACCACTAAGCAAGAGGGGGTGAGTGCAGCTGAGGATGGTAGGCAGCAAACTGGCACTGTGGCCTTAGTTAAGTCAAGGACCACTCAGTTGTGGAGGAGGAGCCCTATTGCGAAGGCTGAAGCTACGCCTGCCCAGCTGAAGTGCATTTACACCAATGCACGCAGCATGGGAAATAAGAAGGAGGAGCTGGAAGCTGTGGTAGGGCAAGGAGACTACAATGTTGTTGCCATTGCGGAGACGTGGTGGGATGACTCATACAACTGGAGCGTACCCATGGTGGGGTACAAACTCTTTAGAAAGGACAGGAAGGGCAGAAGAGGAGGTGGGGTAGCCCTCTGTGTTAGAGAGGGCTTTGATACCCTTGAACTGGACTACGGTCAGGATGGGACTGAGTGCCTGTGGGTGAAAATCAGAGGAGCCCATGGGCAGGCAGGTATTGTGATGGGAGTCTGCTATAGACCGCCCAGCCAAGAAGAAGCAGCTGATGAGCTCTTCTACCAACAACTGAGTGTAGTCTCAAAATCGCTACCTCTAGTCCTTGTGGGAGACTTCAATTTCCCAGATATAGGCTGGGAGTATAATACAGCAGAAAGGAAGCAGTCCCAGAGGTTCCTGGAGTGTGTGGAAGACAACTTCCTCACACAGCTGGTGAGCGAACCGACAAGGGACGGTGCCATCCTGGACCTGCTGTTGGTGAACAGAGAAGGACTGGTGGGGGATGTGAAGGTTGGAGGACGCTTGGGGCAAAGCGATCATGAGATGATAGAGTTCTCAGTGTAGGGTAAGATGAAGGAGGAGGTTAGCAGAACAGTCGCCCTCAACTTTCAGAGAGCAGACTTTGGGCTGTTCAGAAGGCTGGTCGGAAAAGTCCCGTGGGAGGCGCTCCTTGAAGGCAAAGGTGTCCATGAGGGCTGGGCGCTCTTCAAGAAGGAACTCCTAGCAGCTCAGGAGAAAGCCGTCCCCAAGTTCCGGAAAAGTAGCCGGCGGGGTAAGAAACCAGCGTGGTTGAGTAGGGAGGTCCTAAGAGACATCAGTAGGAAGAGGAAGGGGCAGGCATCCTGGGTGGACTATAGGGAGGAAGTGAGAATGTGCAGGGAAAAAGTCAGGAGGGCTAAGGCCCAACTAGAAATGCGACTGGCCAAGACTGTTAAAGACAACAAAAATTCTTTCTACAAATACATCAACAGCAAAAGGAGGGCTAGGGAGAATCTCCAGTCCCTAGTAGATGCAGAGGGAACAAGAGTAACAGGGGACGAAGACAAGGCTGAAGTGCTCAATGCCTACTTTGCCTCCGTCTTTAACAGTAAGGAAAATTGTTCCCTCTGTACACAACCCCAAGGGTTGGAAGATAAGTATGAGATTCCCAAGGTCCAAGAGGAGGTGGTTAGAGACTTGCTTGCCCAGCTAGATGCCCACAAGTCTATGGGGCTGGATGGAGTCCACCCAAGAGTTTTGAGGGAACTGGCGGATGTGCTGGCCAAACCCCTTTCCATCATCCTTCAACAGTCCTGGATGACTGGGGAGGTTCCGCTGGACTGGAGGCTGGCTGATGTCATGCCTATCTATAAGAAGGGGCGCAGGGAGGATCCGGGGAACTACAGGCCTGTCAGCCTGACCTCGGTACCGGGGAAAGTCATGGAGCGGGTGATCTTGAGTGCTATCAAGAAGCACTTTCAAGAGAACCGGGTGATCAGGCCCAGTCAACACGGGTTCATGAAAGGCAGGTCTTGCCAGAGTAATCTGATCACCTTCTATGACCAAGTAACTAAACTCTTGGACGAGGGAAAGGCTGTGGATGTGGTCTTCCTGGACTTTAGTAAAGCTTTTGATACAGTTTCTCATCGCATTCTGCTTCGGAAACTGTCGGCCTCTGGCCTGGACGGGCGCACACTCTCCTGGGTGGAAAACTGGTTGAATGACCGGGCCCAGAGGGTGGTGGTAAATGGAGTTAAATCCACCTGGAGGCCAGTTACAAGTGGGGTTCCCCAGGGCTCAGTCCTGGGTCCAGTCCTGTTTAATGTCTTTATCAACGACCTGGATGAAGGCATTGAGTCCTCCCTTAGCAAGTCTGCAGATGACACCAATCTGGGAGGAAGTGTGGATCTCCTGGAGGGTAGGGAGGCTCTGCAAAGGGACCTGAACAGGCTGGACAGCTGGGCTGAGACCAACGGCATGAGGTTTAACAAGGCCAAATGCCGGGTCCTGCACTTGGGGCACAACAACCCTAAGCAGAGGTACAGACTAGGAGAAACCTGGCTGGGAAGCTGCCAGGAGGAGATGGACCTGGGGGTGCTGGTTGACAACCGACTGAACATGAGCCAGCAGTGTGCCCAGGTGGCCAAAAAGGCCAATGGCATCTTGGCTTGTATCAGGAACGGCGTAACCAGCAGGTCCAGGGAGGTTATTCTCCCCCTGTACTCGGCACTGGTGAGAACGCACCTCGAGTACTGTGTTCAGTTCTGGGCCCCTCACCACAAGAGGGATGTTGTGGCTCTGGAGCGAGTCCAGAGAAGAGCAACAAAGCTGGTGAAGGGGCTGGAGAACAAATCTTATGAGGAGCGGCTGAGAGAGCTGGGGTTGTTCAGCCTGGAGAAGAAGAGGCTGAGGGGAGACCTTATTACTCTCTACAACTACCTGAAGGGAGCTTGTGGAGAGGAGGGAGCTGGCCTCTTCTCCCAAGTGACAGGGGACAGGACGAGAGGGAATGGCCTCAAGCTCCGCCAGGGGAGATTTAGGCTTGAGATTAGGAAAAAGTTCTTCACGGAGACGGTGGTTAGGCATTGGAATGGTCTGCCAAGGGAGGTGGTTGAGTCACCGTCCCTGGAGGTGTTTAAGTTTAGGGTAGATGAGGTGCTTAGGAGCATGATTTAGGGACTGGTGGGAATGGTTGGACTCGACGATCCAGTGGGTCTCTTCCAACCTGGTTATTCTGTGATTCTGTGATTCTGTGATCCATCTCTGCTGTGAGAGGAGGTACAGTGTCACCAGTGGGGTTCCCCAGTGCTCAGTTTTAGAACCAATGCTCTCTAATGCTTTTGTAAATGATCCGGATGCAGGAGTCAAATGTATATTACGTAAATTTGCCAGTGATACTAAAGTAGGAGGAGTTGTGGCCTCCTTCAAGTGTAGAGAGGCCTTACCAAGAGTTCTGGATAGACCAGAATGCTGGACAGTCATCAACAGTATGAAATTTAACAAGATGTTTTACCTTGGATGTGGCAATCCTGGTTATACATACAAATTGGGGAATGAGAGTAGCCCCACAGAAAGTGTTCTAGGGGATGGGGATAGGGCGAGGAGGTGTTTGTTTGATGCTAAGTTGAATATGAGACAACAGTGTACCCTGCCAGCCAAAAGGGCCAACCGCATCCTGGGGTGTATCAAGCACAGCTTAGCTAGTCAGTCGAGGGAGATGATTGCCTCAGTCTACAGTGCACTAGTACAGCCCCACCTCAAATACTGTGTGCACTTTGGGGCCCCTCAATATAAGTACATCAAACTATTAGAGCGTGTCCAGAGGAGGGCAACCAAGATAGTGAAAGGTCTTGAGGGCAAGTGGCTGAGGTCACTTGATTTGTTCAACTTGGAGAAGAGAAGGCTGAGGGATGATCTCACACTGCAGTCTGCAACTTCCTCAAGAGGGGCAGCAGAGGCGGAGCTGCTGTTCTCTCTCTGGTGACCAGTGATAGGACATGTAAAAATGGAATGAAGCTGCATCAGGGGACATTCAGATTGGACATTAGGAAAAGGTTCTTCATTGAGAGGGTTGTCGGTCACTGGAACAGCCTCCCCTGGGGAGTGGTCACAGCACCAAGCCTGTCCGAATTCAAGGAGTGCCTGAATGATGCTCTTAGTCATATGGTTTAGTTTTATGTAATCCTGTGAAGAGCAGGGAGTTGGACTTGATCATTCTTATGAGTTGCTTCCAACTCAGGATGTTCTATAATTCTATGAAATACTCAAAATGTCATTGAGCAGAACAAATATTGCAAAACGACATTGTTTTGGCTTGCTTCTCTCAACAGGGCATTACAATGGCAGAAAACATTGGAAATGGGAAACTCTTAGCCTTGCCTTGACTAAATGCTTTGCCTTTATTAGGGTACTGTCAACTAAGTTCTGCAATTCCCTGCTCCTGCTGATTCAGCTCTCAAGTTCCAAAAATGAAAGTGGTCCTCTTCTGAATCCTTCCCTCCCAAGCTGCCTTCTGGTACTCCTTGCAGCATAGCAAGGGACAGGAAAGGACACGGATGAGCAGCTACAGTAAAGGGGATGGACATTTTGCACAGACATATGAAAGATCTGTGACACTCCTGAGCCTCAGAAAGAAACAACTCCATTAAAAGGCAAGCCTTTGCTCAGCCTGGACCCTAATGCTATGCTAACATGGTAACTTTTACCATACCAACTCGAGATGCCTATGTTGTTAGAGAAGAACAATGTTGTGAGAACAGAGTGTAAAATGCTGTGAAATGTTCAAATGGACCATGTTGTAAAAGGGGAAAAAATCATTTATGTTATGGAGGCAAGGACTGCTGAAGTCAAATTTGTTTGACAGTTTCCAGGATGAGGTCCTATCTTTGACTTTCCTCTGTCCTCATCTCCCCTTTTGACCTGAAATAGCACCAAAATGACCCTGGAGTAGAACATGACCAAACCAAAATGACACTAAATGACACTAAAGTGTCTTTTCAAATCCATCTGTCCCACCTTGCCTTTTCAGCAACTGGTTACATTGCAACTACTATTGTAGTTTCAGAAAAATATATTTGTTGACTTTTGATGCTCTCAGACATAAACCAAGAGATTTTCATATACTCTTCCAAATTTGTAAAGGAACATTTGAAGTGGGAGAACAAAATAATTACAAATTGTTCAGTATTCTGTGTGCAGAGAAGAGACCTTTGCAACTCTTCTGTGTTATCTTATCCTAAAGCAGAAGTTGTGCTCTATTAGAGGGCAATATGTTACTATATTATTCACTTTTCATGAGTGCTTCCACATTCACCAAGGACAATGAAATGGAAATTGTCAGAGGTTTAATGGCAGTCATCAAACTCTTGATACTCTTCAGAAATTTTCCTCTAACAGTTCAGCATATTCTGGTTCTGTGTTTTTTGAGAGAAATGCTGCTAACTGCTGTAGCTAAAACAAAACTTCCTATTTTGGCTAGGATTTATTCCATGATTTGAGTAAATGTTAACATATCCTTCCCCGCCACCCCCTCCTCAAGCGGAGCAGAAGGACAAGAGAATTTGATCCAGTTGGAGGACTCTAATCAAAAAAACTCCATTTCCCAGGCCAGGCAGTGAGTCATCCTGAAGCTCCGGTTCTGGCCATACAATGGCTCAGGAGACCATTATGTGGTGCTAAGACTCTGTTAAATACTCCTTGCCCCACTATTGTTCTACCTGCTGGCAAGCAGAAAACTTGTGTTGAATTTCTGATAGATACTGGTGCACAAGTTTCAGTGTTGTCACAAAAGACAGCTAAATTATTAGGCATAAAAGGTGGTCAACCTTACATTGAAGCTATGGGAACTGATAATATAAAACACCGATGTCCCACGGTGCTTGTTAGAATTGGCTTACCAGGACAAATGAAACAGTGCCTTACACAAGTTTTAATTGGTGCCGCCCATGTAAACGTTTTAGGGTTTGATTTGTTACAGGGAAGACAGTAGAAACTCCCTGACGGTACAGTCTGGAGTTTTTCTCATAACACAAATCCATTAGAATTTTCCCCTGAACCACAGGTGAATCAGGCATCTGTGAGACATATTTCCTTATTGGAGGCTTCAATTCCTCTTCCCCATTCTAAATTAACTAATGTAAAGCAGTATCCACTTCCAGCTGCAGCAATAAAAGGAATTGACGGGATGGAGAAGGATTTGGAAAACCAAGGCATAATATCATGAACACACTCCCTGTACAATTGGCCTATTTGGCCAGTAAAAAAGCCAAATGGGGACTGGAGATTGACAGTTGATTTTAGACGGCTAAATGCTAGTACTGATCCCTTGACAGCTGCAATACCAAGTATCACCGCGATAATTGTTCAAATCCAAAGCCGTAACCACCAGTGGATGGCTACAATGGATGTTAAGGACATGTTATTACGATTCCTCTGCGAGAAGAGGATAAAGCTCATTTTGCATTTACATGGAAAGGAGTTCAGTATTCTTTAACAGACTTCCTCAAGGGTATAAACATTCCCCAACTATCGCTCAGAACACACTAGCAAAAGTATTACAGGAACTCAGCTACCCTGAAGGTGTAGAGGTGTATCAATATATTGATGATATTCTAATAGCTGGAAACTATGAACAGTGGAATAGTGGATAAGTTAGAATCTTTAGGGTTAGACATTCCTCCTTCAAAAAGACAGGATCCAAGTGGAGAAGTTAAGTTCTTGGGAGTGTGATGGATTAAGGGAATGGTAACAATCCCTTCAGATACCTTGCAACAGATAGAGGAAGGTCAGACTCCCACATCTAGGAAGGATTTGCAACAATTGTTGGGAACCTTGGGGTACTGGAGGAAGCACATACCTGGGTTTTCTATCATTGCTCGAACATTATATAATCCTTTAAGGAAAACAAGTAAATGAGAATGGACTACTGTCCATCAACAGGCCCCTGGACTTGTTGGTAGAGGAACTTAAGGTTTTTCAACAGTCAGGTCCTATACATCCAACAGATCCTATAGAGTTGGAGTGGGGATATAGTGAACATGGATCTCACTGCAATCTATGGCAGAAGGGACCAGATGGATCTCACCAGCTTATGGCTTTTTATTCGCAATCTTTTAATGAGAGTCATTATACTGATTTGGAAAAGGGACTTCTGTCACTGGTGAGGGCATTGCAGTAGACAGAGCGTTTGTGTACAACTCAGAAGGTAATAGTTAGAGGACCTTTTAGATTGCTGGATGCTGTTAAGGAAGGAAAAACTCCTCCTGAAGGGATAGCTCAGAAGCCCACTGTGAGAAAGTGGTATGCGTATCTCACTAGAATAGGAGACATTCTAACATTAGAAGAGGGAAGTGTAAAAAACTCAAAGTTTCAGAAGGATATAAACCCCACAGCTGTGTTTAAGGCACAGACTCCTAATCCATCCCCAAAGAAGCCCCTCCTTTGACGGAAGACAGTAATTTAGATGGTGTGTGGTTTACCGATGCCTCATCTCACAGAGAAGGAGGATCTTGGAAATATAGAGCTGTAGCTCTAGAGGTTAATACCAACCAAAGACAGATAGTTGAAGGGGATGGTAGTGCTCAAATAGGTGAGCTAAGAGATGTGTTGCTAGCTGTCCAAAATGGAACTAATTATATTTATACTGATTCATATGCAGTATATAAGGGAGCCACGGAATGGATAAGTCATTGGGAAACAAATGACTGGGTGGTAAATAGAAATCCAATATGGCAAGCAGAGTTATGGAAGCAACTGTTAAAAACTGGGAATGAATGATTAGAATCATAGAATAACCCGGTTGGAAGAGACCCACCGGATCATCGAGTCCAACCATTCCTATCAAACACTAAACCATGCTCCTTAGCACCTCATCCACCTGTGCCTTAAACACCTCCAGGGAAGGTGAATCAATCATCTCCCTGGGCAGACTGTTCCAATGTCTAACCACCCTCTCTGTGAAGAATTTTTTCCTAATCTCAAGCCTAAATCTCCCCTGGCAGAGCTTGAGGCCATTCCCTCTCGTCCTGTCCCCTGTCACTTGGGAGAAGAGGCCAGCTCCCTCCTCTCCACAACCTCCTTTCAGGTAATTGTGGAGAGCAATGAGGTCTCCCCTCAGCCTCCTCTTCTCCAGGCTGAACAATCCCAGCTCTCTCAGCCATTCCTCATAAGGCCTGTTCTCCAGCCCCTTCACTAGCTTTGTCGCTCTTCTCTGGACTCACTCCAGAGCCTCAACAGCCTTCTTGTGGTGAGGAGCCCAGAAATGAATACAGTATTCGAGGTGAGGTCTCACCAGTGACGAGTACAGAGGGAGAATAACCTCCCTGAAACTTCTGGCCATGCTGTTTTATTGCATCTCAACAAAACCCGCCCTGTACCGGACTCTCGCACCACTCCGGCGAGGACCATTGAGACACACACTCTAATATAGAGGAAGCTCAAAATGGTAACTTTATTGATTACGCAGTCTGCCTTTATAGCCCTGTCCCACAAGAGGCCCTCCTTCGTGGGCATTTCCTGACCCCTACCATCACTTCCCATGTATCTTCCTGACCTACTCTGCCCACAAATCCCCCTCCCCTTGCAGGAGGAGCGCATGATGAACAGCAGAGGCATGCTGCATGCCACACGTATGTGCGAGGAGACATTGAAATGCACAACTCAAATCATTGGAAGCAATAATAGAAGCAGCAAAGCTGCAACACCCCATAGGATCCATTCCTTTAAACTAAATGATGCAAACCAGTCCCATACACCCTGGCAAACAATCAGCCATCACATCCTGTTCCCCCCCCCAAATTGCTCCCCGGCCACCAAGCCGAGATAGCCAGAGTCGCACCCGGCCCCTGTCCTACAGTGTATTATTGGTTAAAGGTAACTGTCCAGAAAGCTAGTACTAACATATTATTGGCTAAACTACTGCACATGCCAAGAAACCAAGTTACAGTAAAATGAACAATGTTGATAGTTTTCTTCAATTGTTTTTCTGTCAGCTGGTACTCGTTCCCACTGAACCAGCTCTTGTATTCCTTCAAGCTGCTTATCAGAAGGCTGTCTTTTCTCCTCACTGAACTGGCCTTTGTTTATCTTTCAGTTCTCTGTTTCAAGGCCTTCTTCTCTGAAAATACGTTCCCATAATTCCCCCTTTTTGTTTTCCGATGGCTAAAGCGTTCAGGTGAAACATATGATTGACTTGATGTTGTATACACTGTAACACACAGGATAATTGTTAATGCAATTAACACTATTAAAAATGACATTCCTCCTCATTCTTATCAACTGCTTTTGTAGCTGAGGCTTAACAGTTGTGACACAGCAACATTGCTTGTTTCATCTTGCAGGTGCCCAAACTGGTCCTGTATCTCTGAAAACACAAGCATAACCTTGTCCCATGTTAGTAGCTTATACAGACCTGTCCAGTGCCCATAACAACTGTGTTTCAATAGCACTTTCACATTGTCTTGCACTTGCTCTAATTTTGACGACATGGTTTGCATATGCTTCAACATCGGCACAATTTTATCATCTCCTGCTAATCGCAAAAGATTCATTACATATTGCACCTTCATCAATCTGTTTTGTAGTGTCTCTCCTGATTCCCCCCTGCCATGCAGCACTTGGCATAATTTGTCATCGGGATATAAATGATTGTCGAGTCTTGACCTAATAACTGAATACTTCTTTGTCTTCCCTTGGTGATTATCACTGTAATAATTTTAAATCTAGTGACCATGTTTCTGTTTGTTGCTCGTTTTTAAGGTTGAAGTGGCAAAATATCCAGTCAATAATTTGTAAAGAATCATTTGAATTTCCCTGTATCATTGGCTCAGTTATCCCTAAAGGTTGTCTGCACTAGGACCCAGGAGTCGCTGACAAGTGACCCTGGAATGCAGAGTGTTCTCCCAAATTGGCATTCCCCCGAGAGATAACATGAGAGAGATAACACCATTAACTCCTCTGGACTTCTTCAAAGCTGAAAGAAAAAAAAAAAGTAGAAAGGAAGGAGAAGGGGCTGGGGGGAGGGGGTGGGGGGGAACTCACACACATACAGCTGCAAGGTCAGGCAGTTTTTGTATGTTTTGCCAGGTATTTTAAACGTTTTCCTTCTGAAGCCTTCCATTCCAGAGATCCCCAGGTAAATATACCTGGTTGCCGGCTTAGTGGACGTTTGAGATTGAAAGGTCCCAGAGATATATTTTCAAGATTAATCAAAACCAATTTGTAAGTCTCACAAATGTTTGAAGTACTTCAAACACACACACACACACACGAACACTCATTTCTCAGCTAGCCGTATACATTCATACAATTGGTTATCACTATTGGATCCACACTTCTACAATGCTACACGGTGCCGGGAACATACAACACTTAAAATATGCACCTGTATTATCCAATAAGGCTTATATCGATTTCACATATGGTAAACCCCGTGTAGTCGGCTGTGGCATGAAAAGGGCACACATTTGCCCTACTGCACGAACTGCTGGCAAATACAGGCACATCTAAGTCAAATTCCTTGCACACGTCCACTGCACCCATCGGTTTTCACCACTGTCTTATTCCCAAAGGTTCCTAGCCATCAGGGCACAAAATGTAAAAAGACCATTGGGGTTGGCTTTACTCCCTTGTAATTAGAATAATTATCAATAATTCGGTTGGGAATCTTTGTTTTACCTGGGGTTGTTGATGTGGGCTGTACTGTCGTCAAAATTAGAGCAGGTGCAAGACAATGTGAAAGTGCTATTGAAACACAGTTATTCTGGGCACTGGACAGGTCTGTATAAGCTACTAACATGGGACAAGGTTATGCTTGTGTTTTCAGAGATACAGGACCAGTTTGGGCACCTGCAAGATGAAACAAGCAATGTTGCTGTGTCACAACTGTTAAGCCTCAGCTACAAAAGCAGTTGATAAGAATGAGGAGGAATGTCATTTTTAATAGTGTTAATTGCATTAACAATTATCCTGTGTGTTACAGTGTATACAACATCAAGTCAATCATATGTTTCACCTGAACGCTTTAGCCATCGGAAAACAAAAAGGGGGAATTATGGGAACGTATTTTCAGAGAAGAAGGCCTTGAAACAGAGAACTGAAAGATAAACAAAGGCCAGTTCAGTGAGGAGAAAAGACAGCCTTCTGATAAGCAGCTTGAAGGAATACAAGAGCTGGTTTAGTGGGAACGAGTACCAGCTGACAGAAAAACAATTGAAGAAAACTATCAACATTGTTCATTTTACTGTAACTTGGTTTCTTGGCATGTGCAGTAGTTTAGCCAATAATATGTTAGTACTAGCTTTATGGACAGTTACCTTTAACCAATAATACACTGTAGAACAGGGGCCGGGTGCGACTCTGGCTATCTCGGCTTGGTGGCCGGGGAGCAATTTGGGGGGGGAGAACGGGATGCGATGGCTGATTTTTTGCCAGGGTGTATGGGACTGGTTTGCATCATTTAGTTTAAAGGAATGGATCCTATGGAGTGTTGCAGCTTTGCTGCTTCTATTATTGCTTCCAATGATTTGAGTTGTGCATTTCAATGCTCCTCGCACATACGTGTGGCATGCAGCATGCCTCTGCTATTCAACGTGCGCTCCTCCTGCAAGGGGAGGGGGATTTGTGGGCAGAGCAGGTCAATAGGTTAATTATGCCGAGGCGGAAGATACATTGGATTTGATGGTAGAGGTTAGGAAATGCCCACAAAGGATGGCCTCTTGCAGGACAGGGCTATAAAGGCAGACTGCTTCCTCTATATTAGAGTGTGTGTCTCAATGGTCCTCGCCGGAGTGGTGCGAGAGTCCGGTACAGGGGGGTGTTTGTTGAGATGCAACACTTTACTGAAGTCCAGGAAGACCATATCCACAGCCTTTCCCTCATCCAGTACTTGAGTCAATTTATCACATAAGGCAATCTGGTTGGTTTGGTAAGACCTGCTTTTTGTGAACCCGTGTGGACTGGGCCTGATCACCCGGTTCTCTTGCATGTGCTTCATGATGACACTGAAGATCACCTGTTCCATGACTTTCCCTGGCACTGAGGTCAGACTGACAGGCCTGTAGTTCCCTGGATCCTTCCTGCGACCCTTCTTGTAGATGGGCACAACATCAGCCAGCGTCCAGTCCATTGGAACTTCCCCAGTCTTCCAGGACTGTTGGAAGATGATGGAAAGGGGTTTGGCCAGCACATCCGCCAGCTCCTTCAGTATATTTGGGTGGATCCCATCTAACCCCATAGACTTGTGGGTGTCTATCTGGGCAAACAAGTCTTTAACCGCCTCCTCTTGGATCATGAGAGCCTCATTCTGCTCCTCTAACTCCTGGATTAGTACACAGAAGAAACAACTTTCTTTACAATTAGAGACTGAGGCAAAGAAGGCATTAAGTACCTCAGCCTTTCCTCATCCCTTGTCACTGTTGTTCCTTCTGCATCCAATAGGGACTGTGTAGTCTCCCTAGTCCTCCTTTTAGTGTTAATATATTTATAGAAAGATTTTTTTATTATCTTTCACAGACATTGCCAATCCCATTTCTAGTTGGGCCTTAGCCCTCCCGATTTTTTCCCTGCACAATCTCACTTCCCTCCTGTAGTCCACCCAAGATGCCTGTCCCTTCTTCCAAAGCTCATGATCGTTTCTCTTCTTTTTGATATCTCTCAAGATCTCCCTGCTCAACCAAGCTGTTTTTTGACCCCGACGGCTCTTTTTCCAGAACGTGGGGATGGCTTTCTACTGAGCTGCTAGGATTGAGCCAGCAGTGTGCCCAGGTGGCCAAGAAGACTAATGGCATCTTGGCCTGTATCAGAAACGGCATGACCAGCAGGTCCAGGGAGGTTATTCTCCCTCTGTACTCGGCACTGGTGAGACCACACCTCGAGTACTGTGTTCAGTTCTGGGCCCCTCACCACAAGAAGGATGTTGTGGCTCTGGAGAGAGTCTAGAGAAGCGCAACGAAGCTGGTGAAGGGCCTGGAGAACAAATCTTATGAGAAGCGACTGAGAGAGCTGGGGTTGTTTAGCCTGGAGAAGAGGAGGCTGAGGGGAGACCTTATTACTCTCTACAACTACCTGAAGGGAGGTTGTGGAGAGGAGGGAGCTGGCCTTTTCTCCCAAGTGCCAGGGGACAGGACGAGAGGGAATGGCCTCAAGCTCCGCCAGGGGAGATTTAGGCTTGAGATAAGGAAAAAATTCTTCACGGAAAGGGTGGTTAGACATTGGAACAGTCTGCCCAGGGAGGTGATTGACTCACCGTCCCTGGAGGTGTTTAAGGTGAGGGTGGATGAGGTACTTAGGTGCATGGTTTAGGGACTGGTGGGAATGGTTGGACTCGATGATCCGGTGGGTCTCTTCCAACCTGGTTATTCTGTGATTCTGTGATTCTGATTATGATGAGACCTGAAAGAATGAAAGATTATGAGAGTCTCTAAGATCTATAAGATACTATCTGCTAATTGAACTAGCACCTGTACATTAGGATGTGTTGCAGTTTTTTCCTTGGCATTTCAGTAGATGCAGACCTATTCTGGAATTATGGACGCAACTTATCCCAGCATACAAAACAAGTCATACCAAACAAAGTATAAAATGCTCTTTGCAAAATCCACTTGTTAAATATTTGATGAACTGACTCTCACTAGCTTGTACAAACATTTCAAATACTACATAATGGCTATCTATGTGCAGTTTCACAAGCTCCCGGGTACGCCCCTTTCCTCTCCCCCATCGCCAACTTTCCCACAGTTGTTTATCTAACTGTCCAAGGTTGGTATGCCCCTGTGCTTCTCCCTTTATCAGCATGATTTACAGTTTATGCTATGGCACAGCTCTTGCACAGAGCCATGCCCCTGCTCTGCAAGCCATTCTCCAACAATTCCCCCTTTTTCTTATTGGACCAGCATAGCTTGCATAACTAATCAATCTGTGGCCTTAGCCACCATATTCTGTAGACACGATGTTAGACATGGGATTATTGATAGGATCAAAATTACAACAATCAAAATTACACATCCATATTTCAACAATGTTCCCAACCACCCGTCGATCCCCAGTGAACTTAACCATACATCCAAAGGATTTTCCCATTGCTGTAATTTTCTTATGTTATGTGTCAATTGTTGTAACTTACTGTGGATGGACCGGGACCGATCAGTTAGAATAAAACAACACGTTCCTGCAAATTCCTCACAGCCGTGCCCGTGTGCTAATAATAAAAAATTGATTGCTGCTCGATTCTGAAGTGTTGCCTTGCGTAAGCCATCAGCCTGTGTTGATAAATCATATAAAATTTGTGAAGTGAGATTTACTTGTTTTGCTCTCCAGCAAGTGAGAGCGTTAACTGCGAGAGCTACATGCGTTAGTGCTACCATTAACTCCTCTAGACTTCTTCAAAGCTGAAAGAAAAAAAAACTTAGAAAGGAAGGAGAGTGTGGGGGGAGAACTCACACACATACAGCTGCAAGGTCAGGCAGTTTTTGTATGTTTTGCTAGGTATTTTAAACTTTTTACTTCTGAAGCCTTTCATTCCAAAGATCCCCAGGTAAATCTACCTGTTTGCCGGCTTAGTGGACGTTTGAGATTGAAAGGTCCCAGAGATATATTTTCAAGATTAATCAAAACCAATTTGTAAGTCTCACAAATGTTTGAAGTACTTCAAACGCACACGCACACACACGCACACACACACACACACTTCTCAGCTAGCCGAATACATTCATACAATGTTGGTTATCACTATTAGATCCACAATTTTTCCATGCTATGAATATTTAAACTACACATGGTACCGAGAACAGAAAAACACTTAAAATATGTACATTCATTATCAATGAGGCTTATATCAATTGTCTAACAAATCTTTTACTTATGGTAATACTTTTTGTTTGTTTGTTTTGTTTTGTAGTTTTTGTGTTGATAGAATTACAGACTGGTCAGTTGAGCTAAAACCTCAATTTCCCTGTGTATCATTTCCCTTGCTTAAATTATTCCAGTAGAGCTTGCATCAATGACCCCAGATAAAACAAAGATTCCCAACCGAATTATTGATAATCATACTAATTACAAGGCAGTAAAGCCAACCCCAATTGTCCTTTTCCATTTCCTGTTATTGTGTGAAGTGCAGATGATTGCAGCACTACTACGATGGTGGTGATCATGTCTGTCTCGGTGCTGCCTCTGGTTCTTGCTCTGAGGTGAGAGCTGCTAGAGTCACAAGTTGATCAGCACGCGCATTGCCTTCACCTAAACCTTCAGTCCATTGATGACTTCTGATGTGTATTATGCAACAGAGTTGAGATCGTTGTTTTATCGCAGATTGTAGTTGCATTGAATCTGTTACGATGTTTAATTTTCATGCATCCACTGGGCGCATGTCCAAACAACTGCAGCTAATTCTAGAGTCTGTAAAGAGTCTCCTGGCTCTGCGGATAAAAGATGATGATGCCACTGATTTTCGGTAAACCAAGTTGCTGCTGCCCTTCGTGATCTTCTTCCGGCATCTGTATAAACTGTAACAGCATTAGAGAGTGGCGTCTCACTTTTCTTGGGTTTTAGCAACCAGTCGTGGTTGCCAAGTCATTTTAATATAGGCATTTTCTGTGACTCTACTTTAAGTTCTACAGCCTCAGATAGCAAACCTAGCTGTAAAGCTGTTGAATTCCTCAACCACCATTCGAAGTCTTCTCTTCGTATTGGTAGATATATAACAGACGGCTCTCGGCCCGAGATTTGCAAGATTCGTGTCCTTCCTTTCTGAATTAATTCTGCCAAACTGTCCATCTTTGTTCTGATAGTAGTTATTGGTTGCATACTCGTAAATATCCATTCTAAGACTCTCACCCCTGTCTCCCCCTTTTTCTTTTTATGTTGTGTCCAGGCACCAGTAAAATGCGAGCGGCCTTGTAAGATGGTGAGATCAATTGGGAGTGTGGGGTCTATACGGTACTGATGTCGCCAGGTCCAGTCCGAGGCTGCCCCTGGTTGCCGGTTGCAAAATGCTGGCTGGTCGAAGCTGGGCAGAGGTGATGTGATCCTGGGGCGGCTGCAGTCATGTATGTCGCTGGGGCTGCTATTGGTGTCTGCGCGTTGCAGCCCTTGGCGCTCCGCTTCCCGTTTCCCGGCCTCCGGCAAGCTGCAGTACTATGATTGTTTGTTTGGCAATTCTGGCACCACACCTGCTGCTCCCGACATTGACGGCGCGTGTGTCCATTACGTCCATATCGAACACACTTATACTCTCGTCGATTCGGGCCTGTCTGCTGCATCTTTGTCAAAGGTTGCAATGGAGCAAGGGCAGCAAATGCCTGGGTTTGTGCAGTTACTAAATCTTGCCCTACCTTTTGGATTGCTTCAACTAGCAGGGCTTGAAAACTACAGGACACGCTATATCTATTACTGACTCTATTGCACTAGTATCTTTTGAGTCTATAATCCTTTTCACTACTTCTGCCTAGGCTTCCCGCCGCTCTCGCGCCGCAGCCCCCCCCACATCACTCTCTGGCTCGGGAACCGACTCATTATTAAGTAAGGGGGGCGGGGGTGGCTCCGGTGGCGCGGCCAGCGGGGCTGGCGGCAGACGACCCTCAGTTCCCAGAATATCCTCAGGAGCATTCCTGTGGGGTGGGGGTGAGCTGACTGTGGGTACAGCAGGAGGGGGGGGGTGAGGAGGACAAGCCGAATTCCTGTTCTCCTGCGCTGCGCTGACCTGCCTCATAGCCCACCAGTGAGCCTGCCACAACAACAACTGAGACTGTGTCAGTATCAAATGCATAATATTTTTAGTATCCTCCGGTGCTAAAATTCCTGAGCCCCAAATGTAATCTAACATCTGTCGGGCTGGCTCGCTATGAACTCCCGATTCATTAACTGTGGCTCGTAACTGTGATAAAAATTTCCAGTCAAAAGGATTATGCTCGCCTGCCAAATGTGCAGTGTTATCGGGTGTATAAACTACAGGAAAGGCATGATGTTGCAGCGAGTCCAAAACTTCAAAATCTTTCTGTTGGATTGCCTCCCTGGCCACCCTTTTCCAATCTATGAGTGCACGCTGCGTAGAGCGAGGCCGTGTTTCTTTAATTTCCACCCCGCTGTCCCCCCCACCTTGGTTTTCCCCCTCCATCTCTACACCTCTCTCCTCCTCCCGGGGTGCCAATGGGGTGGGGTGTAGGACTTCCCTAGGGTCTACCACAGGGGTCGGGGAGCACTGCTGTTCCTGCGGCGGTGGAGGCGGCCAAGCCGGTCGCTCTCTGACTGGGATTGGAATTCCTGTCGGTGGCGGTGCAAAATATGAGCCCACCGGGGTAATTTTTCCAGCATCTGGATCGGTGGCCTGAGCACTGAGCTGATCTAACCTATTAGTTGCTGCGTTTGCTATTCGCTTTTCAACTTTATAACGTCTTAAGGCATTAGTGACCTCCCTCCAAGATTTCATTAGCTTTCTAGCCGTCTTATCATCATCTATTACCATATCCCACAAAATATCTCCAAACTTTTTCCATTCCTCTTCCTCAAACGTCTGTTCCGGGTCTTTAAAACAGCCCTTAGTCTTTGCTACAGCTAATAAAGTTGCTAGGTCCTTTAACGGACCCACCCCCTGCTTTTCTAGAAAACGCTTTAATAAATCAAATGCTACCTCTTTTTCCATTGCGAGCTCGACTTTGTGTGCAGCGGTTTAAACCCTGGGTAGCATTCTGACGGACGGCGGATTCGCTCTTCTTTATCCCGAATCCAGGCACGGGCTGAACGACGCTGCCTGCAGCAAGTCCAACCTTCTGCCCCCTGGACGCTGCTTTCCAGTGCTTCTCTGTCCTCCGTCGTCCGGTGAGGAGCAAGGCAAGGGTCCCTGTTCCGGGCGCCACTTTGATGAATCGGAGGGAAGCAGCAGCCCACTCAGTATGAGTGATAAAGCAAGCTTCAACTTTATTGTGCCGTGCAACTTCATTTATACTATTTTCTTACATACTTGTCATAATATGATTGGTTTCTTACGGTTACTCGTTTCATCTCTATTGGCCAAATACTACATAACGGCTATCTATGTGCAGTTTCACAAGCTCTCGGGTACGCCCCGTTCCTCTCCCCCATCGCCAACTTTCCCACAGTTGTTTATCTAACTGTCCAAGGTTGGTATGCCCCTGTGCTTCTCCCTTTATCAGCATGATTTACAGTTTATGCTACGGCACAGCTCTTGCACACAGCCGTGCCCCTGCTCTGCAAGCCATTCTCCAACAGAGAGGGGATCTTATCAATGCTTATAAATGTCTAAAGAATAGGTGTCAAGAGAATGGGGTCAGACTCTTTTCAATGGTGCCCTGTGACAGGACAAGGGACAATGGGCACAAACTGGAGCACAGAATGTTCCACCTGATCACAGGGAAAATCTTCTTTCCTGTGAGGGTGACAGAGCACTGGAACAGGTTGTCCAGAGAGGTTGTGGAATCTCCGTGTCTGGACATGTTCAAAACCCGCCTGGACTTGTTCCTATGAACCCACTTTAGCAGGAGGGTTGGACGAGATGATCTCCAGAGGTTGTGGGACAATGAATTCGCTTGGGCTACTGGGTGCCAAACACTGCAGTCACCGTGAGTTTGGAAAAGGGAGTCATTCAACTTGAACAACTTTATCTCATAAAACAGATGGATTGGGTGGTGGTCTAACGCTCAAATCAGCTGAGTGAAACTTGGGGTGAGGTAGAGGCCTCACAGCCTGATGTTGCTTTATTTAAGAACAGAAAGACATTGCTGTGAGCTCCCCGCCCCGAGGGTGTGACAAATTGCCCAGTCCCACTTTTGATGATACAGCAGGCCTCACCAAGAGCCAATCAACACATACTAATTGACTTAGTCTCTCCTCGCCAAGAGGCGCTAAAGAGTGTTACAAACCATAAAAATTGGCATCTGAAAATTCTTTTTTTGGGAGGAGGAATCAAATGACCCCCTTACCTGACAGACAGGTTGATGGGCCTGGACCTCTTTCCTGCCCCCTCCAGAAGGGATGCCTTTTTGGTAAGAGTTGGGCCTCTGACTTTGTCAGACATTCCCCGGGATGATGACTACTAACTTGAGTTTCAATTGTTATATCTTATATATATATATGATCATTGTTAACCAGTTGTAATCATCTAGCGCTAACACAGCAAATGGATTTATCAATGGTAACTCCAAGCTTGTTTTATCTGTTGATTTAAATAAGTATATATTGTTTCAGCATTGCAAAATTGTCTCAATGATAGTCCTTGGGAGGGCTCTGACAGGCATTGTGAAACTGTTTAACTGCTCTGGTGACATCCCATTTGGCACTCTGGCACCAGATATTAACTTGTCAAGTGAAAAGCTCACGAGGGAGCTCTGACAGGCTGACCTATGGGTGACAGTCCATGAGGGGACTCTCACAGGTAACACTAGCTCTGGCTGGTGGCTAACTCATATATCTTTGCCTAGTACCCTCCTAAAGAGGGCGTAGGGAAAATCACATAATCCTTTAGACATAAATCATTGACCAAGTCCAAGACGAAGCAAGAGGGTCTGTCCTGAACCTTGTGACTCAACAAGAGGGCCTCCCTCAGCCACACATCAGAGCTGTACTTATTTACGAGACAAGATGCCCCTTCCAACCCCAACCATTCTGTTACTCTATACTTACAAAGGAATCATTTACATCAGGATGGAGTTTAGCCCATAGATAGCTAATTTTAATTGGCAATTCAGTAGTCTTTTGTAGATTCTTTGTCCTGAGAATGAGTCAGTTCAGAATCATAGAATTGTAGAATAGCTTGGGTTGGAAGGGACCTCAAAGATCATTTAGTTCCAACCCCCTTGCAATGGGCAGGGAGAAGTCCCACTAGATCAGGATGCCCAAGGCCCTATCCAACCTGGCCTTGAACACCTCCAGGTGTTCGTTGATGGTGATAGTAAACAGCACTGGTCCCAGTATGGACCCTTGAGTGACACAACTTGTCACGGATATCCATCTGGACTTCGAATAGCAATTGACCACTGCTCTCTGAATACAACCATCCAAACAGTTTCTTATCCACCGAACAGTCCACCCATCAAATCCATATCTCTTCAATTTAGAGAGAAGGATGTTGTGGGGGACCGTGTCAAAGGTTTTACAGAAGTCCAGATAGATCACATCCGTTGGTTTTCCCATGTCCACTGATATGATTACCCCATCACAGAAAGCCACTAAGTTGGTCAGGCAGGACTTGTCCCTGGTGAAGACTTGCTGGCTGCCACTAATCACCTCCATGTCCTCCATGTGCTTTAGCAGAGCTTCTAGGAAGATCTATCCCATGATCTTCCCACACACAGAGGTGAGACTGACAGGTCAGTAGTTCCCAGGGTCATCTTTTCTACCCTTTGTAAAAATGGGCACAATGTTACCCTTCTTCCAGTCACCAGGGATTTCTCCCGATTGCCATGACTTTTCAAATATCATGGAGAGTGGCTTGGCAACTACGTCTGCCAATTCCCTCAGGACTCTGGGATGCATCTTATCAGGTCCCATAGACTTATTGCATGTTCATGTTCCTCAGGTGCTCATGAACCTGTTCCTCCTCTACAGTGGGAGGGGGTTTACCCCTCAGGTCACCATCTTATTGTCCATTAACCAAAGAGGGGTGAAGAGAGCAGCTATTGGTGAAGACTGAGGCAAAAAAGTTGTTACCTCAGTCTTCTCCTCATCTGTTGATATGAGGTCACCATTTCCAACCATCAGTGGGGGTATGTTCTCCTTATACCTTCCTTTTCTGGTTGACATACATGTAGAAGCCTTTCTTGTTAGTCTTTACTTCCCTTGCCAAGCTCAGCTCCAACTGCGCTTTGGACTTCTTGACTTCCTCCCTACAGAACCAGGCAGTGTCCCTATACTCCACCATCATGTGATCCCTGAAGCCTAGACTGCCTCCGATCTTGATGTCACTGATGAGCTCACTTGTATTAGTGACCGTCAGGTCCAGTGTTGCATCCCCTCGGGTGGGGGTCTCTATTAGCTGGAGTAAGAGATTGTCTTCAATGCACTCCAGGAGTCTCCTGGACTGCATTCCCGAATGTCTGAGCTGTCTCAGTATATTTTTCAACTAATACAGTTTGGGTTATTTCAATCTAAAACCTGAATAAGTCAACCTTGTTTGACACAGTTTTTATACTAATGCTTGAGGTTAATTTGTCCTACTTGCTTTACAAAATCTTCTTTTAATTTTATCTCTGCTTCTGTTTTTTTTTTTTATAGGGGCCAGAGGAAAGAGGCTAGAAAAATAAAGCTAGTAAATTAAAGAGGGAATCTGTCTGTAACACTGTTGGTGTTAATGGTGTCAGTGTCAAAACATTTCTATATGTAAACAGAAGGCAAATGTCACTGTTGTGAAATTTGTTAGGATTCACTTCTGCTGTGGGAAAAGAAATGCCAGCAAGATTTAGAAATAATTAAAAAGAATTCTTTATGAATTGGTATTGGGTCTAGGAAACAGAGAAGTGCCACTTATGCTAAATGCATGATTTTAATAGATGAGGAATAATGTTCAGAAGAAAGGCTGGCGCTTTTTGTGTGACTGTCTCAGTTTAGCCCCTTTTGATCAGCTTCTAAACAATAGACAGTTTCTCTATCACCCAGTCACATCCCCGCACACAGGAAAGGGGAATTGGGAAAGGAAAAAGAAGAGCCAAAGGTTGACATAGAAATAGATTTAATAAAACAATAACATTAACATTAACATTAACATTAACATCAATATTAATATTAATTAATTATTATCAATCAGTATAACTATTATAATATTAATGTTATATGTTGATATATTGCTATATATAATAATATAATATTATTAATATTAATACCATGTAGAATATACAAAAATACTCAGCCCAGTCACAGAATGCACGTTTAGAACAATGGATGCTAAATGGCGCACATTGCGAGCACAGTGGTTCCAGTCTGTACAGATGTCACAGCCATCATGGAGAGATCAGAAAAACTGGAACTGGACTCGAAGCAGCAACTGGACTCGAAGCAACAACTGGACTCAAAGCAGAACTATGAGCAAGACCTCGAGCATGGCATCTCAGCAACTGATGCCCAATAACTTCCTCGAGATCAACATCTTCAACCCACAGACCATGAACATGGGACGCACCAGCTACACCAGATGCGAACTCCAGATGCATCGTGTGACAATCTAACATTACACACAGTCCTCCTGCTGGGTCCAGTGTCATCCATCCACTACACTGCACAGAAGCCCAGTCCTACTCTTCCAACTGAGCAGAATTCACACCACATCTCCAGCACTGAAAGACTATTATGACAGATGGAACTCAAAGTCATGAACTGAATTAATTCAACAGACATTTTAGAGAGATGGACCATAGACTACGGGAATGATGTCTGTGTGTGTGTGTATATATATATAAAAAGGTATGTTTGTATATCTATATATATATGTAGGAAAGTGTGGGACCTGAGCATGACATAGGTGGTACAGAGTAAAGGGTGAATACTGTCCTGATTTCATCTGGGATAGAGTTGATTTTGTTGCCAGCAACTGCTATGTTTTGGATTTAGTATGAGAGTGTTGCAAAGAGACTGACAGTTTTAGTTGTTGTTAAGAAATCAAGGTTTTTTTTCAGTTTCCCATGTTTTACTAGTGCACAGGTGCAGAGCCAGGACAGCTAACCTGAACTGACCAATGGAAGATTCCATACCATAACATGATGCTCAGTATAAAATGGGAATTGGGCCGGGGCAGGTGTGGCAGGTGATCCAGGTTCTATGTTCAATATTCTGCTTGCTACAATCGCTGTGATCTCTGTACTTGCTACTATCACTGAGCTCACTGGAATCACTGCTCATTACGGGCTAATCATCAGGTGGTGAGTGGTTGTATTTTAATATATTTGTTTATATACATTATTGTTAATGTTGTTGCTATTACTCTCTCTTCTTTTGTTGTTCTATTAAAACTGTCTTAAACTCACAGATTCACAGAATCACTAGGTTGGAAAAGACCCACAGGATCGTTGAATCCAATCATTCCTATCAAATACTAAACCATGCCCCTCAGCACCTCATCCACCCATCATTTAAATACCTCCAGGGATGGTGACTCAACCAATTCCCTGGGCAGCCTGTCCCAGTGTCCAATGACCCTTTCTGTGAAAACTTTTTTATGATGTCCAGCCTGAACCTCCCCTGGCGGAGCTTGAGTCCATTCCCTCTTGTCCTGTCTCCTGTCACTTCGGAGAAGAGACCATCACCCTCCTCTCCACAACCGCCTTTCAGGTAGTTGTAGAGAGCAATAAGGTCTCCCCTCAGCCTCCTCTTCTCAACGCAAAACAATCCCCAGTTCCATCAGCCACTTCTCGTAAGACTTGTTCTCCAGTCCCTTCACCAGCTTTGTCGCTCTTCTCTGGACACGCTCCAGAGCCTCAACATCCTTCTTGTGGTGAGGGGCCCAGAAATGAACACAGTATTTGAGGTGCGGTCTCACCAGTGCTAAGTACAGAGGGAGAATAACCTCCCTGGACCTGCTGGTCACACCATTTCTGATACAGGCCAAGATGCCATTGGCCTTCTTGGCCACCTGGGCACACTGCTGGCTCATGTTCAGTCAGCTGTCAACCAACACCCCCAGGTCCTTCTCCTCCAGGCAGCTTTCCAGCCAGGCTTCTCCTAGTCTGTACCTCTGCTTAGGGTTGTTGTGCCCCAAGTGCAGGACCCGGCATTTGGCCTTGTTAAACCTCATGCCATTGGTCTTAATCTTAATCTCAATCATTGAGTTTTCCATTTATTTTTGATTTTCCTCCCCATACCACTGAGTCGGGAGGAGTGAGAGTGTGGCTGCGTACTGTTTAGCTGCTGACTAAGGGCTAAAGCACAACAGTGTGCCTTCACTAGTGAACTTCTATCTCTACCAGCCAAAGAGAAGGAAGGAGACTTGACTATCTGTGCTTATGTTTTATGTGAATCCTATATGTATGTGCTGTTGAAGGCAGTGCCTTGTCTGTAACAGTCTATGTAGCCAACCATGTCAGTGTCCTGTGTATGTGTGTGTCTGTCTGTATCGATGTTATGTTCTTGGCTTCACTTCTGGTTGAACCTGCAAACAGGAAAGGGGTATTTGTGTCTTTCAGCCTTGTCAGAGACCATGTGGTCTCTGGGGCACTGAGTTGGGTGCTAGCGTCTGAGAAGGACAGAGTCCTGGAATGGAGTGGCTTAAGAAGGCAGCCATGATCTTACATCCCTTAACTAAAGAAGCCACGGGGCAGTCTGCCACCTGCTCCACCACTCCTGCTACATTAAAGGGCAGGGGTGAAGCTAGGCATTCAAATGTACTTGCAGGGCTTGGGAGTGCAGGTGATATCCCCTCCTGGGAGACATCCTCATTGTGAACTTCTCAGGGCATAGCCCCTTGCCCTGCAGAGGGCTGCAGTAACCAGGATGGTCCTTCCCAGGGGTCATCTTCTGCCCTAGTAAGAGACATGTTCACTGTCCCATCAGGTTCAGAAAACCAGTTCGCATTTAAGGGTCCTTGTGGTCCCCACATCCCCTTGCCAACAAGATGATAAGTGGCAAATTTCAAGTTAGTATGTCTCATAGTGGTATGTGTCTTGAAAAATGTTTTCATTCCTAAAGGGGGACCAATGAATGGCAAATGTTTGAATTTGTGTCTTGATCTATAACAATTGTCTAAGCTTGTATATCCCATAGTGATATATGTCTGGAGGGATGTTTATCTAAAGGCGGGCCAGCTGTGAAAGGAACAGGCATCCCAGGCATCTTGCAAGATAAGATAAGGAAGCCTGAAATCCACACTACCACACCAGCAGAAAAGTATTGTTTTTCTCAAAATTTGGGCTGCATCCCCCCTTACTTCTAGTCTTCATCTTTGGACCTCAAGAGGGGGTCCTCAGACCACCCAACAGACTCCGCATATAAACATGGTGTGGAGATATGTTAATGACTCTTCAGAAAGGAATGAATACCTTTTTGGAGGTGGGGGGATGAAAAATGCATAGATCTGTACTATAAAAGACGCACAGTTTACTTGCTTGGCATGCATGTTTTTAGAGGATTGATTCCCCCATGCATCCAGCGCTGCTAATAAAGAGTACCTGCTTAAAAATGACTATCTTGTTGTTATTGAGTTGTTATATCAGAATCCTTGCCCAGCCGCACCTAGCCTCCCTCTTCGGTGAGGATTGCTAGAAAGCAAGGGGGTTTGGAAACTCCATCCTTTGAATCAAAGATGCTTGCAGAAACATAAAATTTGTTCCCTAAATATCACTCTTTGTTGTAACAGGCTTTTTTCTGGTTTGCTAGCCTGTAAGCCAAGGCCCCAGAAGTAATAGCACCACCAGCTTTTTTACTAACTCCATCCTGCCTGTTACTCCCCTGTGCCCAAAAATAATCGTGGCCTTCTGGTTCTACAACATCCCCATTGCTCTTACTGCTCCCCTGGCTCTTCCTGAATGCAGTAGCTGTAGTCTCTAAAAGTATGTTTCTGCAGGATGTGTCCCAAAGCCTGCATCTTGTTGCTTCTGCAGTAATTCTGCTCTAACAGTTCCATCTTTATTGCATGCTTTCTCTTCTGTCTCTTCTTTGCAGAATTGCCCTAAGGATAAGGAAACACATTTAAACAATTTAGGAAGCATGTTAAGGTACTTGAATGCATCCTGCAACAAAGCTGGTGAAAGGGCTGGAAGACATGTCCTATGAGGAGTGGCTGAGGACTCTAGGTTTGTCTAATTTGGAGAAAAGGAGGCTGAGGGGAGACCTCATTGTTCTCTAGAGCTTCCTGAGGAGGGGAAGTGTAGACGGAGGTGCTGGTCTCCCTTGTATCCAGTGACATAATGTCTGGGATCAGTTCAAAGCTGCATCAGGGGAGGTTTAGACTGGACATTAAGAAGCATTTCTTTACCAAGAGGGTGGTCAAACAGTGGCACAGGCTTCCTAGAGAGGTGATCAGCATCCTAAGCCTGTCAGTGTTTAAGAGGCATTTGGGCAATGTAAGTTTCAACTTTTGATCAGCCCTGAAATGGTCAGGCAGTTGGACTAGATGATCATTGTAGGACTCTTCCAACTTAACTCCTCCAATTCTGTGTGATTCAATTTGATTTGATTTGATTAAACATTTACCAAAAGCAGACATTTCATAATGGCCTTACAGGTGGCTGTAAATTCCCCCCCTCCCCAACTGCAGGCAAAAGGATCACTACCACCCACCCTCACTGTCTGAAACTTCCCCACAAATTAATTTTCTGATTCACAGGCCCATTGACCATTTTTTATGGTTCATATGATCTTTTTTGGAAAGCGCTTTGGATTTTCTTCTTATTTTGGCCATGCACATGTTCTTCTGAAGTTGGCATTTTGTTCTGGATTTCCATTTTCATGAATGGTGTTGCCTGTGTCTTGCAGTACCATGCAAAGTCCAAAGTCTGCCCCAGTAACACTTCATGTTCATCCTTTTGGGTTGTGCCTGGATGCGAGGGCCTCTCAGTCCAGCACACAGGATTAAAGAAGAAATCATTTGTTATAAGTTACTAATCTATTATAAGTTTGAATATTATGCATAGTTTCTGTAATTTTAGAATTAAAATATAGAATTAGTCTGAACAATCCTGCGCCTGGAAACTTACGCTTACATAAGGAATTTTAGCAGGAAAGAATGGGAATAATGTGACTGTATCTGGTTAAGCCAGATAACAAGGAATAGTGCAATGATAAGGGGAAGTAGAACAAGAATAAGTGGGGAAAAAAGGCAACTAACCCTGAAATAAAAAGAAGAAACAAAACTTCCTGAGGAAAGGAATCACAATTTGCAAAATCTGCAAGGATAAAAACCTTGATAAGGGGGAGCAGAATCAGTTGAGACCAGATGTGGCCTTGAAGAGGGGCCCAAAGAGCCTAAGAGCATGCACAAGAAGGAAAATTGAAAAGTTCAACTGAGGATGACTATTTGCCTTCATCCTCAAAGACCCTCGTTGACCACTACCACTAGGAGGAGCCCATGTGTGAGGAGGAGGAGACTTATGATAATGAGTTCCAACCCAGTTCTCGAAAAAATCATGAATATGTATACTAACCTAATGCATATATATAATATAGCACAATAAAAATGTGTTGGCTTTGACACCTGGTGTTCAAGCTAGTAGGAGAAATCCCCCTTGCACCCTGTGCACAGCTGCATACCTGCACTGAACTCTGAGCTGGGTGTTGTTATTCCACGAGTCAAGGATTGGTGTCTTCTTTGCATGGGGCAAGGATTGCTCAGGGGCCCCTTGATGAGCCTCCTGGGACATGTGCACAGCCCTTGGGCACATCCGTGTCCCCCACACTTGTGACACTCTCTGTTTTCCGAACCTTTCCTCTTACCTCAGACATGTTCAGGCTTGTTCAGCAGTCTTGGAAAGTGTGGAGGCCTTTTAATTTTGTTTAAATCCTTTCTATTCACATTTAAGCTTTAATTATTAATTTAATTAGCTCTTATTAAGGAATGGTTTTTATATTTTATACCTATACTTTTATGAATATATGCATATATTTAATTTATACAGCTTTATATATGTATTAAATATATGCTATGCATAAACATATAAACATAATATCTATAAACCATGCATCTACATTTAAGTAAATAATATATAGAGATAAATATTTGTACATTCCTTTATATATATTCATATGTACATGTAATAAACAGGCTATTCAGTGTTTTGGCTTGAATAAAGGAATGTGGGGGAGGGTCAAGGGGATGGAAATCCAAATATATTGATCCTGACAGCTGTACCCAAGTTTAGGACAAATGCTTAAGTCATGGGGTGGAATGTCTACTTTCTTTGGTGGTGCCAGCCGGGTTCAGCGGAGTGGCAGTTCTGCAGCAGCAGGCGCTGCTCACCGCCACACCCCCACCTGCCTCTGCCCGATGGACTGCCTGGGATGACCCCTCTCAAAAGACACGTGGCAAGACCACCCCAACACGTGCTGATGGGGGTCAGATGAGAAACTGCTTTCACGCCAAAAAGAAATGTATAAAAAGGGAGGGGAGGCTGGAATGTGATAAACAGGCATATAATATAGAGGGAGAAATATAGGAGAAATTTAGGAGAAACTTAGAGAAGGGCTTACCTCACTGGAATTCACACTGTTTGCTAGTAGAGGCCTTGAAGACCCTGGGTGTTGATAAGGAAGGAGCTCATTTACAGACATGCACTGATAAGGGGCAAGCTGGAATTTGAGCGACAGCAGAAAGCCGTCTGCATCCTGCTCTGCGGTTTTGGAACTTGACCAAGATGAGACTGCGCCTGAACACAGATAGAGTTCAGGGATGATTCATGAGGAAGATGAAGGCTTCTTCATCTCTGAGACCCCAGACCACAAGCACCAGAAGGCACTGCGCAAGCACAAGACTGGAAAGGTCCTTCTAGAACTAATTATAATACCAAGCGGGGAAGGTCATGAATATGTAGTGGGCATTTATGAATATGCATGTCTTTACACTATATAGCTCCCAGCACTGTATTTTATATATGTCAACCTTTGCTGACTTCAGTCCACAATAAAAGATTCTTGGAATTTTGGTTTCTAGAGTGTGTTTATAACAGTACATAAATATGTATAGACATGTATATGTTTTTATATATGAACACTTCCTGCTGCAAAGGAACAGGACAGTCAATCAGAGGGTGATTTGAGATCACATGGGTATCATGGTTTAAAATAATGGCAATCAGCCAATCACAAAGCGGTATGAAAACACATGGAGAATGACACTGTCAAAAGTGGAGGCCTCTGTGTATGTAGTGGGCTTCCAGTTCTGATGTACTTCCAAGTAAACTGGAAGGTGGTGGCTAGTCCTGGCAGCCAATCACAGGGTAATAGGAAAATACATTGTAAAAAATGGCAGCTACCTGCCATAAGATGGTGGCTGAAATAAATTGGAGGTCCTTATTTATTTAGTGAGAGGGAGGCTTCCTGCTCTGACATCCCTCTAGGGTAAACAAGAAGAGGCTGGTCCTGCCAGCCAATCACAGGGCCTGAGAACACATGGGATATGATTGTGACAAAGCCAGCAGTCAGGCAATCACAAAGCAGTATGAAAGCACACAGACTACAAGGTTTTCAAAATAGTGACTTCCTGCCATAAAATGGTGACTGAAATAAAATTATGCCCCTCGCCCCACCCTTATATATAGTAGGGACAGACTTCCATACCCTTATACCATGTGACCAGAAAAGGTGAGGGACTTCCAGGGCATGTGGAAAATAGGAAAATATGACTGCCTGCAAGAGATGGAGCACAAGAAGTGCCACGAGAGTGATATTTGAGTATTCTGGTCAGCATGGGAGAACTTCTACACTTAACATATGCATTTGTACCACCAGAGGATCAGACATGTTTGACAAAGCAGTGATAATTCTCTTGTGAGAAGTAGTTAAACACCAAGGCGCATAAAGTGAGAAAGATTAAAACTACAACCATTTTTTTTCAAAAATAACCCAATAAATAAAAGTGTTCTACCAAAGCTGTACATTTAACTTTAAACTCCTACATTTGAAGGTCTATTGGATTTGTGTGGCAAGGTTTTGGTAGCGAGGGGGGCTACAGAGGGGGCTTCTGTGAGAAGCTACTAGAAACTTCCCCCATCTCATAGAGCCAATGCCAGCCAGCTTCAAGACAGCCCCAACTGCTAGCCAAAGCTGAGCCAGTGATGTTGGTAGCGCCTCTTTGACAACATTTTTGTTGGGGGGGGGGGGGGGGGGGGCGGAGGACTGTGCAACACCAGAAGAGAAAAGTGACAATATGTGAGAGAAACAACTATTCAGACAATGAGGTCAGTGAAGAAGGAGGGGGAGGAGGTGCTCCAGGTGCATTCCTCTGAAGCATGTGAAGACCGTGGTGAAGCAGGTTGTCCACCATGGAGATTAATGACAGAGCAGATATGCATCTGCAGCCTATGGAGGACCTCACACTGGAGCAGGTAGATGCACCCGAAGGAGACTGTGACACTGTGGGAAGCCTGCACTGTGGGCCTATTACCCTGTGGGGGTTCCACACTGGAGCAGGGGAGGAATGTGAGGAGTCCTGCCCATGAGGAAAAAGGAGCAGCAGAGATAACGTGATAAACTGACCACAACTCCCATTCCTCATCACCCTGCACTGTTTGGAGGGTGGAAGCAGAGAAAATTGGGAGTGAAGTTGAGTCCAGGAAGAAGGAAGGGGTGGGGGGAAGGAGTTTTGGGATCTGGTTTTATTTCTCATTACAATACTCAGATTTTAATTGGCAAGAAATTAAATTAATTTTCTCTGCATCAAGTCTATTTTGCCCATGATGGCAATTGGTGATTCCTTCCCTGTCCTTATCTCAACCTACAAGCCTTTTGTTATATTTTCTTTTCTCCTGTCCAGCTGAGGAAGGAGAGTGATAGAGTGGTTTGGTGGGCACATGGTGTCCAGCCAGGGTCAGCCCACCACAGAAGGGTTTATTTTGAGAGCCTTTGGCATATTCAAAACAGAGAGAATGTGGCAGACCTGTGATTAGCCCATTGCTTTTTCATGGTTAAGCCATGATGCTTTTTCATTCTGTTCAGTGCTCTCCTTCACTGTCAAAGGCTCGGGTTATTGCCCTACAGAGAACATGGCTGTGCTGCTGGTATTATCTTTCAGCAATCATTGTGCAACAGCTTTCAACTCTGAACGGTAGCTAGAAAAATTCCAGGGACCATGATATGGCTTCCTTGGACACTGAAAATAGTTTCCTTGGACACTGAAAAGCCCAACCATGGTGAGCTCTGAGACAACAGTAAAACATGTAAAACATAACCATTATCACCAACACAGTTACACTTAAAATAATCCCCATATTTAAGATTTCTTAACATTTTTTTTAAAGTGTGTGTGTGTATAACCTGAAGATCAAGATGGGCTTTTTCCTTTTAATTTTTTTAATATCCACTTCCTTGATAAGGAAGCACTGCCATCTATAGATTATGTCATTAACAGAATGCACAGAAAACAACAACTGGATGTTTTTATTATAGGGAAAAGAAGATTTCCAGTATTTAACCAATGTGCTACACAGCTCAAAATGTCAGTGGCTGCAATATGTTGCAAATACTCTTTATCTGGAAGAATGATTTATTTGGAATATGCAACGTTGGTCCCCATTTTTACTAAGTGTCAGCGTCCAAGGGCTCACACTGTGGAAATGCTGTGCTTTCAATAAAGTAAAAACTTTCACTTGCTGAGTGTTATGCCTTGTCCCTGAGGGTTTGCACCTGCTTTTAAGCCATTTAAAGGGACTTCAAGGCACTTGGGAGAATGATCGAGGGCTCTGGGGCACAGGTAATATTTAACTCCATCCCAATACTAAGGAATCAGGAGCAGGAAATGAGGAATAAGAAAGGGGTTAATGAATGGCTTAGGGACTGGTGTGAGAAGAGGGGCTTTGGGTTCTTTAATCATGGAGAGGCCCACGCACCCCCAGGGTTTCTTACTAGGGATGGGACACGCCTGTCTCCTAGGGGGACAAAAGCCCTCACCAAAAACCTAGTTAAGCTCATAAATCGAGCTTTAAACTAGATGTGAGGGGGGAGGGGATGGAGGCCAGGCAGGATGGGAGTGAGCCTGGAGGTGAGACTTCAGTGGCAAAGGGGTGATGTGCTGGCGATGCCTGCCGGTATATCACCACTAAGCAAGAGGGGGTGAGTGCACCTGGGGATGGTAGGCAGCAAACTGGCACTGTGGCCTTAGTTAAGTCAAGGACTGCTCAGTTGGGGAGAAGCCCTATTACGAAGGCTGAAGCTACGCCTGCCCAGCTGAAGTGCATTTACACCAATGCACGCAGCATGGGAAATAAGAAGGAGGAGCTGGAAGCTGTGGTAGGGCAAGGAGACTATGATGTCGTTGCCATTGTGGAGACGTGGTGGGATGACTTGTACAACTGGAGCGTACCCATAGTGGGGTATAACCTCTTCAGGAAGGACAGGAAGGGCAGAAGAGGAGGCGGGGTAGCCCTCTATGTTAGAGAGGGCTTTGATACTCTCGAGCTGGACTACGGTCAGGATGGGACTGAGTGCCTGTGGGTGAAAATCAGAGGAGCCCATGGGCAGGCAGGTATTGTGATGGGAGTCTGCTATAGACCATGCAGCCAAGAAGAAGCAGCTGATGAGTTCTTCTAAAAACAACCGAGAGTAGTCTCAAAATCACTACCTCTAGTCCTTGTGGGAGACTTCAATTTCCCAGATATAGGCTGGGAGTATAATACAGCAGAAAGGAAGCAGTCCCGGAGGTTCCTGGAGTGTCTGGAAGACAACTTCCTCACACAGCTGGTGAGCGAACCGACAAGGGACGGTGCCCTCCTGGACCTGCTGTTTGTGAACAGAGAAGGACTGGTGGGGGATGTGAAGGTTGGAGGACGCTTGGGGCAAAGCGATCATGAGATGATAGAGTTCTCAGTGCAGGGTAAAATGAAGAAGGTGGATGTTAGCAGAACAGTAGCCCTCAACTTTCAGAGAGCAGACTTTGGGCTGTTCAGAAGGCTGGTCAGAAAAGTCCCATGGGAGGCGCTCCTTGAAGGCAAAGGTGTCCATGAGGGCTGGGTGTCCATGAGCCGTGCCCAAGTTCCGGAAAAGTAGCCGGCGGGGTAAGAAACCAGCATGGTTGAGTAGGGAGGTCCTAAGAGACATCAATAGGAAGAGGAAGGTCTACGACCTTTGGAGGAAGGGGCAGGCATCCTGGGTGGACTATAGGGTGGAAGTGAGAACGTGCAGGGTAAAATCAGGAGGGCTAAGGCCCAACTAGAAATGCGACTGGCCAAGACTGTGAAAGACAACAAAAAGTCTTTCTACAAATACATCAACAGTAAAAGGAGGACTAGGGAGAATCTCCAGTCCCTAGTAGATGCAGAGGGAACAACAGTAACAGGGGATGAAGACAAGGCTGAAGTGCTCAATGCCTACTTCGCCTCTGTCTTTAACAGTAAGGAAAATTGTCCCCTCTGTGCACAACCCCAGGGGTTGGAAGAGAAGTATGAGCTTCCCAAGGTCCAAGAGGAGGTGGTTAGAGACTAGCTTGCCCAGCTAGACGCCCACAAGTCTATGGGGCCGGATGGAGTCCACTCAAGAGTTTTGAGGGAACTGGCGGATGTGCTGGTCAAACCCCTTTCCATCATCTTCCAACAGTCCTGGATGACTGGGGAGGTTCCGCTGGACTGGAGGCTGGCTGATGTCGTGCCCATCTATAAGAAGGGGCGCAGGGAGGATCTGGGGAACTACAGGCCTGTCAGTCTGACCTTGGTACCGGGAAAAGTCATGGAATGGGTGATCTTGAGTGGTATCAAGAAGCACTTTCAAGAGAACCGGGTGATCAGGCCCAGTCAACATGGGTTCATGAAAGGCAGGTCTTGCCAGAGTAATCTGATCATCTTCTATAACTGAGTGACTAGACTCTTGGACAAGGGAAAGGCTGTGGATGTAGTCTTCCTGGACTTTAGTAAAGCCTTTGATAGTTTCTCATAGCATTCTGCTTCGGAAACTGTCAGCCTCTGGCCTGGACAGGCGCACTCTCTCCTGGGTGAAAAACTGGTTGAATGACCGGGCCCAGAGAGTGATGGTAAATGGAGTTAAATCCAGCAGGAGGCCAGTGACAAGTGGGGTTCCCCAGGGCTCAGTCCTGGGTCCAGTCCTGTTTAATGTCTTTATCAACGACCTGGATGAAGGCATTGAGTGCACCCTTAGCAAGTTTGCAGATGACACCAAGCTGGGTGGAAGTGTCGATCTGCTGGAGGGTAGGGAGGCTCTGCAAAGGGACCTGAACAGGCTGGACCGCTGGGCTGAGACCAACGGCATGAGGTTTAACAAGGCCAAATGCCGGGTCCTGCACTTGGGGCACAACAACCCTAAGCAGAGGTACAGACTAGGAGAAGCCTGGCTGGAAAGCTGCCAGGAGGAGATGGACCTGGGGGTGTTGGTTGACAGTTGACTGAACATGAGCCAGCAGTGTGCCCAGGTGGCCAAGAAGGCCAATGGCCTCTTGGCCTGTATCAGAAATGGTGTGACCAGCAGGTCCAGGGAGGTTACTCTCCCTCTGTACTCGGCACTGGTGAGACCGCACCTCAAGTACTGTATTCATTTCTGTGCCCCTCACCACAAGAAGGATGTTGTGGCTCTGGAGCGTGTCCAGAGAAGAGCAACAAAGCTGGTGAAGGGGCTGGAGAACAAATCTTATGAGGAGCGGCTGATAGAGCTGGAGTTGTTTAGCCTGGAGAAGAGGAGGCTGAGGGGAGACCTTATTACTCTCTACAACTACCTGAAGGGAGCTTGTGGAGAGGAGGGTGCTGGCCTCTTCTCCCAAGTGACAGGGGACAGGATGAGAGGGAATGGCCTCAGGCTCTGCCAGGGGAGATTTAGGCTTGAGATAAGGAAAAAATTCTTCACGGAAAGGGTGGTTAGGCATTGGAACAGTCTGCCCCGCGAGGTGGCTGAGTCACCGTCCCTGGAGGTGTTTAAGGTGAGGGTGGATGAGGTACTTAGGGGCATGATTTAGGGATTGGTGGGAATGGTTGGACTCAATGATCTGGTGGGTCTCTTCCAACCTGGTTATTCTGTGATTCTGTGATTCTGTGCCTTTCCCACATAACACCCACTCTGTTTTATTTGCAGTAAATTAAATTAATTCCCCCATGATATTCTACCCATGATGGCAAGTGGTAAGTGATCTCCTTGTCCTCATCTCGACCCACGAGCCTTTTGTCATACTTTTTTCCCCCTGTCTTGTTGATGGAGGCAGAGTGGTAGCCAAGGTCAACTCACCACACCATCTCTTCTCTGGGCAAGTGTTCTAAATACTAGGATGTTATTATACTTACAAAAATAAATACTATAAAGCATTAGGATACTATTAATCAGGTTAGTATAACAACTTTAAGCAACACTATCAATACCATTGTAAAAGCAGTCTGAAGGCCCTGTTTTAATGAAGGGCCTAAACATCTTCGTATGTGTGTTATGCTAGAGCATACATACTGGGCTGGACTGCAGAGGGACTTGCATTGGAGGTATTTGAATTTCAAACATAATTATCTAAAGCATTCTAGAGTCCTCTTTTTAGTTTCCTAAGTCCTTTGGAACTTTAATATAACTCACACATCTGCTAATATAATGATATCTGTATTAGGACCATTCTTTTATAAACAGGATCAAATAGTGAAAAGATTGAATAGCAAATCACCTCCTACTCTCCCCTTCCTCATGTTTTTCTTATAGAACTTATTACTAGAAATGTCATTACTTTTGACATCTTGTTATTCCTATGTGGGGGGCACAAGACACTTACAGTAACCCAGGATAGTTTGCCTCCCACATCTGAACATGTAGAGACCCAAGCACATCTTATCTTGTTGTTATGGTAAGCTGAGGTAGCTCGCTTCCCCCATCTGTGATATACCCTTGCATGGCACCAATGTGAAGGCCAGCTGCAAATCTCAGAATATGGACAATAGCACCTACATTACAAGACGAGAACATCAGAATCAAAGAATTTCTTCAGTGTTAGAACACAATCACCTTCAAATCTTTAACTAACAGATGAAATTTTATTTAAAAAAATACAACCCTTAATCTTGTCTGCCATTTCATGCCAATAGGAGTTGACTTTTCCAGCCTGCAAATGACTGCACCCTGATAGAAGGCCCATTCAATGTTGCACAACTGAGGGTTCCCAGCATCTAAAGTAATATGAAATTATCTATGCTATTGTCTCTTTCTTTATAGTTTTAGCTCTAATAAAAGCATTTCAAATGATAGTTTAGAGTCTGAGTGCCATCCTTACTGGGATTGCAATGAACTGCAACATCTGGTGCAACGAAGCTGGTGAAGGGGCTGGAGAACAGGTCTTATGAGGAAAGGCTGAGAGAGCTGAGGTTGTTTATCCTGGAGAAGAGGAGGCTGAGGGGAGACCTTATTACTCTCTACAACTACCTGAAGGGAGCTTGTGGAGAGGAGGGTGCTGGCCTCTTCTCCCAAGTGACAGGGGACAAGACAAGAGGAAAGCTCTGACAGGGGAGGTTTAGATTGGACATTGGGAAAAATTTTTTCACAGAAAGGGTCATTGGGCACTGGCAGAGGCTGCCCAGGCAGGTGGTTGAGTCACCTTCCCTGGAGGTGTTTAAGGGATGGGTGGACGAGGTGCTAAGGAGCATTGTTTAGTGTTTGATAGGAATGGTTGGACTCGATGATCCGGTGGGTCTCTTCCAAACTGGTTATTCTATGATTCTATGATTCTATGAAAAAATAACTCAGCATAGCACTATGGGTGTGTGCGTCACAAGGGAAGCCACACAAGTAACACTGTATCTGCTATACCGTATAGGTAAAGTACTTAATTCATCTCACAGTAATATCTTCCAAGTGATGGCCAGAAGAGCAGTCTGAGGTACAGGGCAAACTTCCCTAGCTGGGGAGAACATATAACTTGTCCAGGCAGTGGGGTTGTCCGAAATATGGATCCATTTCCTGGTGTGCAATAAGCCAATGTCTACATCACCGAGAGAGATATTTTTTTATTCAGAGTTTGCACAAATTCTGGATAAACTTCCAAACTTGAGTGTAAAGCCCCCAGCATAGACTCCACAATTTTATACATTACAGATAGGTAAACATTCATAGAATCCCCCAGAAAAGTCATGCATACTCATAACTAATCATAATAGCTTGATCTTTTACTATGCATGCACCTAAAATCCTAAACATATTATTCTACAATCTTTATGCAATCTCTAGTGGCTATTCCACAGTCCTTCAGTGATGAACTTTTGCCAGTTTCTTGCTGGTATTAAAGTTAAATCATTAGCCCTTGCATTTCTCAGCTATCACATCCATGTGTGGCTCACCCTGTTTACCAGACTATTTCTTGTTGGAGAATGGCTTGCAGAGCAGGGGCACGGCTCTGTGCAAGAGCTGTGCCGTAGCATAAACTGTAAATCATGCTGATAAAGGGAGAAGCACAGGGGCATACCAACCTTGGACAGTTAGATAAACAACTGTGGGAAAGTTGGTGATAGAAGAGAGGAACAAGGCGTACCCGAGAGCTTGTGAAACTGCACATAGATAGCCATTACGTAGTATTTGACCAATAGAGATGAAACGAGTAACCGTAAGAAACCAATCATATTATGTCAAGTATGTAAGAAAATAGTATAAATGAAGTTGTACAGCACAATAAAGTTGAAGCTTGCTTTATCACTCATATTGAGTCGGCTGCTGCTTCCCTCCGATTCATCAAAGTGGCGCCCGGACCAGGGACCCTTGCCTTGCTCCTCACCGGACGACGGAGGATGGAGAAGCACTGGAAAGCAGCGTCCAGGGGGCAGAAGGTTGGACTTGCTGCAGGCAGCGTCGTTCAGCCCGTGCCTGGATTCGGGATAAAGAAGAGTGAATCCACCGTCCGTCTGAATGCTACCCAGGGTTTAAACTGCTGCACACAAAGTCGAGCTCGCAATGGAAAAAGAGGTAGCATTTGATTTATTAAAGCGTTTTCTAGAAAAGCAGGGGGTGGGTCCGTTAAAGGACCTAGCAACTTTATTAGCTGTAGCAAAGACTAAGGGCTGTTTTAAAGACCTGGAACAGACGTTTGAGGAAGAGGAATGGAAAAAGTTTGGAGATATTTTGTGGGATATGGTAATAGATGATGATAAGACGGTTAAAAGCTAATGAAATCTTGGAGGGAGGTCACTAATGCCTTAAGACGTTATAAAGTTGAAAAGCGAATAGCAAACGCAGCAACTAATAGGTTAGATCAGCTCAGTGCTCAGGCCACCGATCCAGATGCTGGAAAAATTACCCCGGTGGGCTCATATTTTGCACCGCCACCGACAGGAATTCCAATCCCAGTCAGAGAGCGACCGGCTTGGCCGCCTCCACCGCCGCAGGAACAGCAGTGCTCCCCGACCCCTGTGGTAGACCCTAGGGAAGTCCTACACCCCACCCCATTGGCACCCCGGGAGGAGGAGAGAGGTGTAGAGATGGAGGGGGAAAACCAAGGTGGGGGGGACAGCGGGGTGGAAATTAAAGAAACACGGCCTCGCTCTACGCAGCGTGCACTCATAGATTGGAAAAGGGTGGCCAGGGAGGCAATCCAACAGAAAGATTTTGAAGTTTTGGACTCGCTGCAACATCATGCCTTTCCTGTAGTATATACACCCGATAACACTGCACATTTGGCAGGCGAGCATAATCCTTTTGACTGGAAATTGTTATCACAGTTACGAGCCACAGTTAATGAATCGGGAGTTCATAGCGAGCCAGCCCGACAGATGTTAGATTACATTTGGGGCTCAGGAATTTTAGCACCAGAGGATACTAAAAATATTATGCGTTTGATACTGACACAGTCACAGTTGTTGTTGTGGCAGGCTCACTGGTGGGCTGTGAGGCAGGTCAGCGCAGCGCAGGAGAACAGGAATTCGGCTTGTCCCCCTCCCCCCCCCTCCTGCCGTACCCACAGTCAGCTCACCCCCACCCCACAGCAATGCTCCTGAGGATATTCTGGGAACTGAGGGTCGTCTGCCATCGGCCCCGCCGGCCCCGCCACCGGAGCCACCCCCACCCCCCTTACTTAATAATGAGTCGGTTCCTGAGCCAGAGAGTGATGTGGGGGGGGCTGCGGCGCGAGAGCGGTGGGAAGCCTAGGCAGAAGTAGTGAAAAGGATTATAGACTCAAAAGATACTAGTGCAATAGAGTCGGTAATAGATATAGCGTGTCCTGTAGTTTTCAAGCCCTGCTAGTTGAAGCAAACCAAAAGGTAGGGCAAGATTTAGTAACTGCACAAACCCAGGCATTTGCTGCCCTTGCTCCATTGCAACCTTTGACAAAGATGCAGCAGACAGGCCCGAATCGACGAGAGTATAAGTGTGTTCGATATGGACGTAATGGACACACGCGCCGTCAATGTCGGGAGCAGCAGGTGTGGTGCCAGAATTGCCAAACGAACAATCATAGTACTGCAGCTTGCCGGAGGCCGGGAAACGGGAAGCGGAGCGCCAAGGGCTGCAACGCGCAGACACCAATAGCAGCCCCAGCGGCTTACATGACTGCAGCCGCCCCAGGATCACATCACCTCTGCCCAGCTTCGACCAGCCAGCATTTTGCAACCGGCAACCAAGGGCAGCCTCGGACTGGACCTGGCGACAGCAGTAGATACTACACTCATCGACAATCGACCACAAAAGATTGCCTCTGGGATTAAAGGTCCATTGATGATAAATGGACAATCTTATGGAGCATTACTAATAGGCCGATCCTCCAGCGGCCTCAAGGGACTTTTTATCCTACCAGGACTAATAGACAAAGATTATATCGAAGAAATTTCTATTGTGGTACAAAGAAATTTTCCACCAGTTCATATTCCTAAGGGAAGTCGCATTGCACAATTAATTCCTTTGGAACAGTTGGCACAACAGATTATCGACTGCTTCACGATTTGAGAGCTGTGAAAAATCAGATGCAACCAATGGGAGTGTTACAACCAGGACTGCCAAACCCAGCCATGCTTCCAACAGAATGGCATTTATTGATCATAGACTTGAAGGACTGTTCCTATGCTTTGCCAATTATTCGTAGATATGGCATTGAAACCTTTTCGACAAGCATGGCCTGGAAAAATAATCTACCATTACATGGACGATATTTTATTAGCACAACAGCAGCCCTTCTCTACTCAGCAAGAAAGGTTTCTACAACAGCAATTGCAACGACATCATCTTATTATTGCAACAGAGAAAATCCAGCGGTCCCCTGTATGGAAATACTTGGGATGGGACATTACTCAATCTCAGATCAGCCCACAAATTTGACTATTAATGTACGGATCCATACATTAAATGATGCTCAGAAACTAATGGGAGACCTTCAGTGGCTCCGCCCGGTGGCAGGAATTACAAATGACGAACTTGACATTCTATGCCCTCTTCTAAAAGGGACTGATCCTGCACAGAGAGTAAAACTGACTCAGGCACAACAAGACATGCTTCAACATTTAAGTACAGTAATAGCAGATCACGTCGTGGACAGTATAGACCCCACATTCCCAATTGATCTTACCATCTTACAAGGCCGCTTGCATTTTACTGGTGCCTTGACGCAACATAAAAAGAAAAAGAGGGAGACAGGGGTGAGAGTCTTAGAATGGGTATTTACGAGTATGCAACCAAAAACTACTATCAGAACAAAGATGGACAGTTTGGCAGAATTAATTCAGAAAGGAAGGACATGAATTTTACAAATTTTGGGTCAAGAACCGTCTGTTATATATCTACCAATATGAAGAGAAGACTTAGAATGGTGGTTGAGGAATTCAACAGCTTTACAGCTAAGTTTGCTATCTGAGGCTGTAGAACTTAAAGTAGAATCACTGAAAATGCCTATACTAAAATGGCTTGGCAACCACAACTGGTTGCTAAAACCCAAGAAAATTGAGACGCCACTCTCTAACGCTGTTACACTTTATACAGATGCCGGAAGAAGATCACGAAGGGCAGCAGCAACTTGGTTTACCAAAAATCAGTGGCATCATCATCTTTTATCCGCAGAGCCAGGAGACTCTTTACAGACTCTAGAATTAGCTGCAGTTGTTTGGACATGCGCCCAGTGGATGCATGAAAATTAAACATTGTAACATGTTCAATGCAACTACAATCTGCGATAAAACAACGATCTCAACCCTATTGCATAATGCACATCAGAAGTCATCAATGGACTGAAGGTTTAGGTGAAGGCAATGCGCGTGCTGATCAACTTGTGACTCTAGCAGCTCTCACCTCAGAGCAAGAACCAGAGGCAGCACCGAGATAGATGTGATCACCACCATCGTAGTAGTGCTGCAATCATCTGCACTTCACGCAATAACAGGAAATGGAAAAGGACAATTGGGGTTGGCTTTACTGCCTTGTAATTAGTATGATTATCGATAATTCGGTTGGGAATCTTTGTTTTATCTGGGGTCATTGATGCAAGCTCTACTGGAATAATTCAAGCAAGGGAAATGATATACAGGGAAATTGAGGTTTTAGCTCAACTGACCAGTCTGTAATTCTATCAACACAAAAACTACAAAACAAACCAACCAAACAAAAAGTATTACCATAAGTAAAAGATTTATTAGACAATTGATATAAGCCTCATTGATAATGAATGTACATATTTTAAGTGCTTTTTGTTCTCGGTACCATGTGTAGTCTAAATATTCATAGCATGGAAAAACTGTGGATCTAATAGTGATAACCAACATTGTATGAATGTATTCGGCTAGCTGAGAAGTGTGTGTGTGTGCGTGTGTGTGTGTGTGTGTGTGTGTGTGTGTGTGCGTGTGTGTGCGTGTGCGTTTGAAGTACTTCAAACATTTGTGAGACTTACAAATTGGTTTTGATTAATCTTGAAAATATATCTCTGGGACCTTTCAATCTCAAACGTCCACTAAGCCGGCAAACAGGTAGATTTACCTGGGGATCTTTGGAATGAAAGGCTTCAGAAGTAAAAAGTTTAAAATACCTAGCAAAACATACAAAAACTGCCTGACCTTGCAGCTGTATGTGTGTGAGTTCTCCCCCACGCTCTCCTTCCTTTCTAAGTTTTTTTTTCTTTCAGCTTTGAAGAAGTCTAGAGGAGTTAATGGTAGCACTAACGCATGTAGCTCTCGCAGTTAATGCTCTCACTTGCTGGAGAGCAAAACAAATAAATCTCACTTCACAAATTTTATGTGATTTATCAACACAGGCTGATAGCTTACGCAAGGCAACACTTCAGAATCGAGCAGCAATCGATTTTTTATTACTAGCAAACAGGCATGGCTGTGAGGTATTTGCAGGAATGTGTTGTTTTAATCTAACTGATCGGTCCCAGTCCATCCGCAGCAAGTTACAACAATTGACAGATAACATAAGAAAATTACAGCAATGGGAAAATCCTTTGGATGTATGGCTAAGTTCACTGGGGATCGACGGGTGGTTGGGAACATTGTTGAAATATGGATGTGTAATTTTGATTGTTGTAATTTTGATCCTATCAATAATCCCATGTCTAATATCGTGTCTACAGAATATGGTGGCTAAGGCCACAGATCGATTAGTTATGCAAAGTATGTTGGTCCAAAAAGAAAAAGGGGGAATTATTGGAGAATGGCTTGCAGAGCAGGGGCACGGCTCTGTGCAAGAGCTGTGCCATAGCATAAACTGTAAATCATGCTGATAAAGGGAGAAGCACAGGGGCATACTAACCTTGGACAGTTAGATAAACAACTGTGGGAAAGTTGGCGATAGAAGAGAGGAACAAGGTGTACCCGAGAGCTTGTGAAATTGCACATAGATAGCCATTACGTAGTATTTGACCAATAGAGATGAAACGAGTAGCTGTAAGAAACCAATCATATTATGACAAGTATGTAAGAAAATAGTATAAATGAAGTTGCACGGCACAATAAAGTTGAAGCTTGCTTTATCACTCATATTGAGTCAGCTGCTGCTTCCCTCCGTTTCGTCAATTTCTGATCTTAAATTTGCCCCACAACACCCATTCAAGGTTAGTTTTGCTAAAAGGACAATACTTTTAATCATGTGTCTCCTTTTTTCATAACAAGTTTAGTGATAAGAAAACCATCTGTGATCCAACTTTTAGCTCCTTGTAAAAGCCTTGTGACTTTAGGTCCTTTCTGCAGTTTTATAAGTTCATAATTTTATGATTTTATTATTTCTTTCAACAGGGTGACTTAGGGCTCATTGATCCACGAGTTCAAGCTCAGAAATGTTCTGAAAGCTCAAATAGGAAAACTGAGTGCTCTCTGCCAAACTGTAGAAGTTCATGATCCTGGCTGCAGTGTCCACTTGTTCGTCATATTAAAACGTTAGCGATCAATAGCAGAAATCATAAAAGAACCATCCCCATAATAAGATAAGACATTAAGTGCTATTTGTGAGTGGAGTGTGGACAAGGGAATGGGAAGCATTTTCTAGTACAGTATCAAAAATTGCTTCTTTAGTCAGACCTAAACAGTTGGCCTTATATTTTTCCTGTATTTTTTTATCGGTGGCAGGAAGCTTTGCTGTGCAGCTATCTAAGTAACGAAAGTGACATTGGCCAAGATCCTGCTCCTGGCCAGTGCCATTGAACAATTGCAGGATTCATCGCTATTCACTGAGCACTGGTAGAGATTTTGGAAAGTACCAAATGTCACCCCTTCCCATCTTATAAAATGTTTTAGCAATGAGTAAACATGAAAATAATAATACCATGTTATAAGGAATAAAGGAAAAGAGTTAAAACTGAAAGGAATAGTGTTGGGATTTTTTTTAACTATTATTAATAATGAAAATGAAATTAATTAATAAATATTCCATAGTATTAGTAAAAAGCAATGTAGGTTACAATGTAGTTGTTCCATGGCTACTTTTTTTCCAATGACATCTTCTTCAGTCCTGTTTGATTTATGAATAAAGCCATATTCTCAATTGCCCTCTTGTATAACCCCAGTCTAGATGCCAAGAGTAAAGGTGGGCCCATTCTTTTCTTGTAATAAAGAATTTTCAGGATAAACTGTACCCTCAGAGAGAGCTCTGCAAGTTTGTTTTCCAGTGAAGTTATGACACCAAGTCCTTCACCACAGAGCTGTTCCCAATCACATCATCCCCTATCCTGTACTGAAATCAGGGATTGCCCCGACTGAGGTGCAGGACCTTGCACTTGGCTTTGTTGAACCTCATGAGGTTCTCACAGGCCCACTTAGCAGCCTATCCAGGTCCCTCTGGATGACATCCTGTGCTTCCGGTGTGCAACTACACCACTCAGCTTGGTGTCATCTGCAAACTTGCTGAGGGAGTACTCAAATCTTGCTGTCAATATCATTGATGAAGATATTAAACAGCACTGGTCCCAGTATGGACCCTTGAGGGACACCACTTGTCACGGATCTCCATGTGGACTTCGAGGAGCCATTGACCACTACTCTCTGAATACAACCATCCAACCAGTCTCTTATCCACCGTACCGTCCACCCATTGAATCTATATCTCTCCGATTTAGAGAGAGGGAGGTTGCGGGGGACCATGTCAAAGACTTTACAAGAGTCCAGATAGATCACATCCATTGGTTTTCCCATGTCCACTGCCACAAGGTTATCCAGGCAAGATTTGCCCTTGGTAAAGACTTGCTGGCTGCCACTAATCACCTCCCCATTCTCCATGTGCTTTAGCATAGCTTCTAGGAAGATCTGTCCCATGATCTTCCCACGCACAGAGGTGAGGCTGACAGGTTGGTAGTTCACAGGGTCGTCTTTTCTGCCCTTTTTAAATGGGAACAACTTTACCCTTCTTCCGGTCACCAGGGATTTCTCCTGATTGCCATGACGTTTCAAGTGTCGTGGAGAGTGGCTTGGCAACTACATCTGCCAATTCCCTCAGGACTCTGGGATGCATCTCATCAGGTCCCATAGACTTGTTGCAGGTTCACGTTCCTCAGGTGCTCATGAACCTGATCTTCCCCTACAGTGGGAGGGGGTTCCACCCCCAGGTCACCATCTTGTTGCATCTCAACAAACACCCCCCTGTACCAGACTCTCGCACCACTCCAGCGAGGACCATTGAGACACAGACTCTAATACAGAGGAAGCTCAAAATGGCAACTTTATTGATTGCGCAGTCTGCCTTTATAGCCCTGTCCCACAAGAGGCCCTCCTTCATGGGTGTTTCCTACCCTCTACCGTCACATCCCATGTATCTTCTGCCTTGGCATAATCAACCTATTGACCTGCTCTGCCCACAAATCCCCCTCCCCTTGCAGGAGTAGCACACGTTGAACAGCAGAGGCATGCTGCATGCCACGCGTATGTGCGAGGAGACATTGAAATGCACAACTCAAATCATTGGAAGCAATAATAGAAAAAGCAAAGCTGCAACACCCCATGGGAGCCATTCCTTTAAACTAAATAATGCAAACCAATCCCATACACCCTGCAAAGCATCAGTCAGCGCATCCTGTCCCCCGCCCCAAATCGCTTCCCAGCCACCAAGCCGAGATAGCCAGAGTCGCACCGGGCCCCCGTTCTACAGTGTATTATTGATTAAAGGTAACTGTCCATAAAGCTAGTACTACCATATTATTGTCTAAGCTACTGCACACGCCAAGAAACCAAGTTACAGTAAAATGAACGATGATGATAGTTGTCTTCAATTGTTTTTCTGTCAGCTGGTACTCGTTCCCACTGAGCCAGCTCTTGTATTCCTTCCAGCTGCTTATCAGAAGGCTGTCTTTTCTCCTCACCAAATTGGCCTTTGTTTATCTTTCAGTTCTCTGTTTCAAGGCCTTCTTCTCTGAAAATACGTTGCCATAAATCTCCCTTTTTGTTTCCAATGGCTAAAGCGTTCAGGTGAAATATATGATTGACTTGATGTTGTATACACTGTAACACACAGGATAATTGTTAAAGCAATTAACACCATTAAGAATAACATTACTCCTCATTCTTATGAACTGCTTTTGTGGTTGAGGTTTAACAGTTGTCAGACAGCAACGTTGTTTGATTTGCCCAAAGTGGTCCTGTATCTCTGAAAACACAAGCATAACCTCGTCCCATGTTAGCAGCTTATACAGACCTGTCCAGCACCCAGAATAACTGTGTTTCAATAGCACTTTCACATTTTCCTGCACTTGCTCTAATTTTGACGACATGGTTTGCATATGCTTCAACATCCGCACAATTTTATCATCTCCTGCTAATCGCAAAAGATTCATTACATATTGCACCTTCATCAATCTGTTTTGTAGTGTCTCTCCTGATTCCCTCCTGCCATGCAGGACTTGGCATAATTTGTCATCGGGATATAAATGATTGTCGAGTCTTGACCTAATAACTGAATACTTCTTTGTCTTCCCTTGGTGATTATCATTGTAATAATTTTAAATCTAGTGACTATGTTTCTGTTTGTCGCTTGTTTTTAAGGTTGAAGTGGTAAAATATCCTGTCAATAATTTGTAAGGAATCATTTGAATTTCCCTGTATCATTGGCTCAGTTATCCCTAAATGTTTTCTGCATTAGGACCAAGGAGTCGCTGACAAGTGACCCTGGAATGTAGTGTGTTTTCACAAATTGGCATTCCCCGAGAGAGATAACATCCTTAACTCCTCTGGACTTCTTCAAAGTGGAAAGAAAAAAAAACGTAGAAAGGAAGGAGAAGGGGTTGGGGGGGGAACCTCACACACATACAGCTGCAAGGTTAGGCAGTTTTTGTATGTTTTGCTAGGTATTTTAAACGTTTTCCTTCTGAAGCCTTCCATTCCAGAGATCCCCAGGTAAATCTACCTGGTTGCCGGCTTAGTGGACTTTTGAGATTGAAAGGTCCCAGAGATATATTTTCAAGATTAATCAAAACCAATTTGTAAGTCTCACAAATGTTTGAAGTACTTCAAACACACACACAGACAGGAATACTCATTTCTCAGCTAGACGTATACATTCATACAATTGGTTATCACTGTTGGATCCACACTTCTACAATGCTACGCGGTGCCGGGAACATACAACACTTAAAATATGCACCTGTATTATCCAATAAGGCTTATATCGATTTCACGTATGGTAAACCCCCTGTAGTCGGCTGTGGTATGAAGAGGGCACACATTTGCCCTACTGCACGAACTGCTGGCAGATACAGGCACATCTAAGTCAAATTCCTTGCACATGCTCACTGCACCCATCGGTTTTCACCAGCGTCTTGCTTCGACAAATCAAAAAGCCGCATCTGTTGTAAAATTGCATTATTTAAGCTGTCTTGAGTCTTGAACTGCTACCAATGTTTTTTAAGTGAGCCATTTCCCACCGCATCCACTAATACTTCCCACTGTAATGCCGAAACTGTCTGAGCCCTGCGATGTCAGTGACGGCTGTGAGCAGCCCCCCCTCAGCCCAGGGTAGCGGCCTCCCTATCCCCCACAGCGAGCCACTCTGTGGGAGCTGGAGGGGTGGGGGCGGAACCCGCCGGCCAGGCAGCTCCGTAATGGAGAAGCCAGCACGCTCTCTCTTGCAGGTTTTGGAATTCCCTTTATCACTTTGTAACTAATTAGTTTCCAGTGCAGACCACTGTCAGGCAAACAAATCAAAGCTTGCAGTATTTCAACTTCTCCCTGCTGCTGTGCCTCCCTCCTGACTTGTGCTCGTTGGTCAGAGGGACGGGGGGAGGGGAGGAGGTGGATCAGGCTCCTTCTTGGTGTCTCTCAGACCCGGATCAAAGGGATCGTCGGCCCTCCTGTCGATTTCACATTGACATGCGAAGCCCTGGGGCCGCTCTGCAACTGTTGCTTCCAGCCCTAAATCAGCCTGTGATTGCTGTAAAACCGATTTTTCCTCTTTCATTACTGTTACCAATTTCATAAGTTTTCCTATATCCTTTAACTTCTCCCCAGAACCCGATAGCGCTATCTCCAACATCTCTGGCTTTGCCGTCTCCCACATAGCTATATTCGTCGGCTGCTTACTTCAGCCTTCCCGCTGCATCCTTAGGATGATCAAATGCACTCCCACGGACTTCACCCGCATATCCGTTTAACATCTGTACTCCGTCAGGGCCCTCACAATCAAATCCAACAACAGTCGGGGCCATCCGAGTATCACGTCGGGGTCACCACTTGTTGCATCTCAACAAACACCCCCCTGTACCGGACTCTCGCACCACTCTGTCGAGGACCATTGAGACACAGACTCTACTATAGAGGAAGCTCAAATTGGCCACTTTATTGATTGCGCAGTCTGCCTTTATAGCCCTGTCCCACAAGAGGCCCTCCTTCATGGGCGTTTCCTACCCTCTACCGTCATATCTTCCACCTCGGCATAATTAACCTATTGACCTGCTCTGCCCACACCATCTTGTTGTCCATTAACCAAGGAGGGGTTTGGAGAGCAGTTATAAGTGAAGACTGAGGCAAAAAAGTTGTTAAGTACCTCAGTCTTCCCCTTGTCTGTTGATACAAGGTCACCGTTTTCAACCATCAGTGGGGGTACATTCTCCTTAACCTTCCTTTTCTGGTTGACATACCTGTAGAAACCCTTTTTGTTAGTCTTTACTTCCCTTGCCAAGCTGGTCTTTGGCCTTCCTGACTTCCTCCCTACACAATCAGGCAGCTTCCCCATACACGTCTCAGGTTCCCTGTCCCTTCTTGCACTGCCTATGCAGTTGCCTCCTCTTCTTTAGTTTTACCAGCAGGTCTCGACTCAGCCACGCCGGTCTCTTCCCTTTCCTGCCTGATTTTCTACATACGGGTACTGAGCACTCTTGCACTTTATCAAAAGCATCCTTGAATATTTTCCAGCTCTGTTCCGTTCCCTTATCTCGGAGAACCATGTCCCAGGGGATCCTACTGAGTAATTCCTTGAAGAGCTGGAAGTCTCCTTTCCTGACATTTAGTGTCCTGACTATAAACCTCACCTGTCCCATATCCCTCTGGACCTTGTACTCCACCATTGTGTGATCACTGCAGCCCAGGCTGCCTTGCATCCTAACGTCACTGATGAGTTCACTTGCATTGGTGACCATAAGTTCCAGTATTGTATCTACTCGAGTGGCGGTCTCTATTAGCTGGACTAAGAAGTTATCCTTAATGAACTCCAGGAGTCTCCTGGATTGCCTACAGCTTGCCCCGTGCTACTTTTCCAACATATGTCAGGGTGGTTGAAGTCCCCGAGTAGGATGAGAGCTTGCGAGCATGAAGCCTCCTGTAGCTGAAGGAAGACTTCATCAGTTGGTTCTCCTTGATTGGGTGGCCTGTAGTATATACCAACCACAAGGTTCTCGTTGGTTCTTCTGTCCTTAATTTTGACCCACAAGCTCTCAACCTGTTCGTTGCTACTCTTCAACGACAGCTCTTCACATTCTATCCCTTTCCTGAGATAGAGGGCAACACCTCCACCCCTCCTTCCTGGTCTGTCCCTACTGAACAGCCTGTAGCCATTGATAGCCACATTCCCGTCATGGGATTTGTCCCACCATGTTTCCTTGATGGCAACTAGATCATAGCTTTATAGTAGCACAGTAGCTTCCAGTTCCTCCTGCTTGTTACCCAAGCTTTGTGAGTTAGTGTAAAGGCACTTCAGTTGCGTTGCCAGTTGCATCACCTTCCCAGTGGGCCCTTTATTACCTACAAGGTATTTTAGAGAAGTATCCTTCCTTACACTTGACCCTGACATCCGTCCTCCCACTGCTTGTTACAGGCTAGCTTGATGTTATCCCCCTCTCCCTTCATATCTAGTTTAAAGCCCTAAAATAAAAGTCCATACCATGGTTTGTCAATAGGCCCATAATGATAGTCGTAGCCTTGATCCATATACACAAAAAGCAACAAAAACCTAGGACAAACATGTATGCAAAGTCTGCCAGTGCATCCACTCTGCCACAGTAAATGGCTATCCAAAGCAGAACCATCAAAATTCATACATCTGCAACCCAGAATATAATGTACTTCATGCAGGTTCCCTCTAGAAAATGTCAGGGCCCTGATGGCAACCCCCTTCTGGCATTTAGTTGTTAAATTAAAAAAGTTTAGCTGCCTGAGTCCAAGGTCAGCTCTTATGCTGCTAAGAGCTGTGGTAAAGAAAACTGGAAGTGAGGCGATGCCTCTCCTTTCTCTTGGGAGATGCTTTCCAGCTGCAGCTTTACTGCTGACTTTTGCCTGTGCAACACTGCAGCTGTGCAGCAGCTGTATTTGTGGCCAGTCTCAAACTTCTGCAAGTCTTGTGGGGGCTGGGCTTCCTAGCTTGGCCTTGGACCTGCCAGATCACTGGGCTGTTTGACCTTGATCACCTTCTCTGGCCCTGATCCTGTCCCAGATTTGTCACTCCACATCCTTCCTCCTTGTTGATGAGGCCACTGCTCCCACCAGACTAGTTATTGTGCTTTGCTCCTAGTTCACCTTCCCTTACAGAGCAATCTGCTCTTGCTGCACCTTGACAGACACAAGGTGGGTGAAACCAAGCGACTGCTAGAAACTAGAGAGAGAGAGTTTCCTCAATGAGGCCACTCTCCATTTTCTGCAGTTGAAGCAGCAGAAAGTATTACTGATTTTTTTCATAGGCATAAAACCCTGTGTCAATTATGGCATAAAGTTAAGTTCTTCAATTGCTACAGCAAACTACAATACACAGACTTTATGCCATGATTATTCAGAAAGTCCAGGAAATCCTGTCTCCATTCATTTTTTAGAGTGTTGTGGTTTAACCAGTGGATGGGGAAGAGAATCAGAAAGGTAAAAGTGATATAACTCGTGAGTTGAGATAAAGACAGATTAATAGGGAAAGTAAAAGATGTGCATGCAAGCAAAGCAAAATGAGGAATTCATTCACTACTTCCCATCAGCAGACAGGTGTGCAGCCATCTCCAGGAAAGCAGGGCTCCATCACGTGTAATGGTTACTTGGGAAGACAACGTCATCACTCATAACGTGTGCCCCCCTCCTTCCTTCTTCTTCCCTCAGCTTTATATGCTGAGCATGGCATCATATGGTATGGAATATCACTTTGGTCAGTTGGGGTCAGTTGTCCCAGCTGTGTCCCCTCCCAGCTTCTTGTGCATCCCCAATCTACTTGCTGGTGAGGTGGTGTGCGAAGCAGAAAAGACCTTGACTCTTTATAAGCCCTGCTCAGCAGTAACTAGAACATATCTGTCTTACACACACTATTTTCAGCACAAATACAAAACATAATCCCATACAAGCTGCTATGGAAAATATTAACTCTATCATAGTCAAAACCAGCACACAGAGTTAATGTTTATCAGAGTGAAGGACAAGTGATGTTCTTCATTAGCAATGTCACCGAAATTATATTAAGCAATTCACAGATAATTGAACACAACCATTTATGGGATAAAAAGACCATGAGTTTGCAAAAAAAAATCAAACAAACAAACAAAACCAATCAACAAAACAATGAGAAGAGACTGCTACCTAGCCACTGTCAAGATAAACTTCAGAATAATATTAACAGAATAGCGTATACAGTGTATACTGTATTTGACATACTTTCTGCAGTGAAATTTTCAGAAAAGTAGCAATCTGGGGCAAATGCAGGGCAGCAGAACAGTAAGTACTTGCCTTTAAAGTAATGCTGATGGAGCCCTAAAAAGATACAGAATGATTAACTTTGGGACTTATTTCATTATACTGTGACTTTATAACATCTTGGATAGTTCTTGTCCTATTGACCTGCTGAACCTGAAGGCATAGGCATAAGCCCTGACTGTTCCATGGGTGTCACGGTACGTATGGATCTCTCAAACTTACAGGACAACATACTTTCTAAGTTACACTTTATTTTATGAGCTCAATAAAAAAACCCTAACACAGCAAATAAGAGCTCAATCCCCTTCGTACAGACTAGTCTAACACGTGAATTCACTGATTCGTTACTTCATTAATTAATGAATTCTCTAACTCAGTTGTTCTCTAATTCCTAACTTGTAATTCATACACCTATGATCAAATAGTTACATAGCCGACAGTGAGAGTGCTCATCCTTCCTCTTCCATCCCAGGGCGGTTGTCCTCATATCACACTGGGAAGTACAAAAGCCTCAGCAGTCCAGCTACTCTTGGGTCCACTTCAAAAGGTTTTTGTTTAAGCTGATGTATTTATACCTTCGAGCATAGAAGTTTTGTCTATATAATTTCCAGAAATTAGTAGATTCTGAAGAAATTGTCAGATAATCACTATGCAAGAATACAGGAGATGATGGCTGCAGGGGGTGAGGGTAGGGGAAAGATTTGAGCACTTCTATTTGTGTCTAGCTTCACAATTTATTATCAGCTTTTGATGGTACATTAAAATTGATGGTACATTACAATTGATGGTATATGCTTTCAACACAGCAAGATAAGCAATAAACAGAGATGCATAGACATGCTAATAGCAAAACTAATAAAATACAACACAATAGTAAAATGATCGTAGGTTGTAATATAAGATGCAACATGCCAGTTACAGATGGTGCATATTCCATAAAAATGTCACACCAATGATGTCTGGCAGTTGGTTCAATTTCTGTTGCAATTCTGACAATCCAATCACTATCATGTTTGATAGTGATAGCCACTCGGTTTTGATATATAATAGCCTTTTCATATTCAGTGGTTGAAGTCCCCAGTTGTTCAATTTGAGAATATACCGTGTCCCATATTGGTCCTAAGGGTACGGTCTGAGTTGTATGCCAGTATTCCACCAGCATCAATGTGAGGTTAGCTTTATGGTTTCTATGAAGTCAGTTACAAATCTCTAGTGCCATAACATTGCATTGACATTCTTGGGCAAGAACAATGAGCTTGTTCCCATCATTCCATAGAACATCACAAAGTAAAATCACACATAGAAAATCCAGTTTTCCCTTAAGTACAACTCTACAGTCATCATACACTGAGTCTAAATAATAGGTAGTCAAGGACACATCAGTTGAACATAGGTCTTGTATTACTAAACATTCAGGACAGTATCATTCAAGGTTTCCCCATTGTTTACATTCATGAGTAATGATTAGATTATCTTGGTTATCCATCCATTTTCTTCCTTGAACCGAAGCCCATGTTCTATTAGCATAATAGGAAGCAGCGTGTATTGGTAAATGGGTTCTTCTTTAATTTCCTTATTCACATTGCAGTAATGAATAGATCCACTTAAGAGGTTACTTTTGCTTCCTACATCTGAGTATACAATTTTTAGGAACCAGCATTTCTAATCCTGGCACCGATTCGATAATAGGGTCCCTTAACACAGCAGGATTTTGACTACAGACCCAATTGGCTTATTGCTCATATTCATTTATAACAAAGGTTTGCAATATATAATCTGATCAATTATAGCTTGTTTGCTTAAATTTCCTAGCTTAGATACTTGATTATTAGCGATATCTAAGTCCGTAGCACTTCACACTCCTATGCCCAATCCAGCAGCTCCCAATCCTATTGAAAGATCCCTTACTATGTTGATTTTCCTCTGGGATTTAAACCATTGATGATGGTATTGCCCATTGTGAGCAATTTGGACATACTTTACTAAATTAATTTTGTAGGAATCAGGGAAGTTTCAAATTGTATACTACCCACCGTGGCACATGTGTCAATGGAGTGAGGAAAGGAAATCCGAGAAACAATATTCCAAACACCGAGGCCAGCACAGGAGGGGGAGGAGGTGTTCCAGCCAGCAGAATAGAGATTACTCTGCAGCCCGTGGTAAAGACCATAGTGAAGCAGGTTGTTCCCCTGCAGGCCATGGAGGAGTTCATGCTGGAGCAGGTAGGAATCATAGAATGGTTTGGGTTGGAAGGGATCTTAAAGATCGTCTAGCTCCAAGCCCCCTAACATAACTTCCACGAGATCAGGTTGCTCAAAGCCTCATGCAACCTGGCCTTAAACACTTCCAGAGAGGGGGCATCCACAACTTGTCTGGGCAATCTGTGCCACTGCCTCACCACCCTCACAGGAAAAAAAATCTTCCTAATATCTAATCTAAATCCACCCTCTTTCAGCTTAAAATCATTACCCCACATCCTATCACTACACTGCTTGATAAAGAGCCCCTCCTCAGCTTTCCTATAGGCCCCCTTTAAGCAACAGAAAGTTGTTATAAGGTCTCCCTGGAGCCTTCTCTTCTCGAGGCTAAACAACACTTTCAGCTTTTCTTCATAAGAGAGGTGGTCCAGCTCCCTGATCATCTGGCCCTCCTCTGGACTCATTGTAATAGATCTATGTCTTTCCCGTACTGAGGACTCCAGAGTTGGATGTTGTACTCCAGGTGGGATTTCATGAGAGTGGAATAGAGTGGGAGAAACATGAAGATAAGGGACACATCTGTGGTAAATAGTGGGTTGCACTCTATCGTTGTACGGCAGGATTCTCACAGGTGGAAATTCACTGGGATAGTTGTTACTGGATACAGAAACACTATATAAAATTTGCATCCTCTCAATAAAGTTGATCTCGATTGTTGCCTCATCGACGAGGTCTGTGCCTTAATCACTACAAATGGCATCCAACTTGAGAGGATCCCATGCGTCTCAGGGCAAACTCTGATATTCAGTGTCATAACCGCTGGATAGAAGCGGCCCTAGTGACACCTGGTTGGACGAATTTTGGCCAGTGTGGAGCACTGAAGTAGTCCAGGTGAGCAATGCCTTAAATAAGGTGAGCAACTGTGATCTCGGGAATAATGGAGTCTTCACTGTCCCTGGAGGAGCGGACTACATTTGATATCTTAAAATCAAATTTGAAGAAACAGAGTACTAAATATGATGAGCAATGCCTCAGAACTTTATTGAAATGGATACAGAGTCAGGATCCAGGTTTAGATCTGACTCATGCATGTGATATAGAAGTCTGGGACGCCGCGGGAGTTAACGGGGAAGTTAAATTGTGGGACACAGCTACCAGGGAGAAGCCTATTATCTACCTGGCGGTTAATGTCCGAATCCTCAAAACGCTTAAGATCGGACAAAGATTCAGTTGAACTACAAAGTGCAGGAAGATATAGATCTTCCTTAACACCGTCAGTGCCTTCTGCACCTCCATATGACATTCCCTTCCAGGAGGATACTCCTAGACTGGAGCTCTACACCACCTGCCACCCCCCTCCCCCACTCCCTGCTCCCCCCTCACCTCCCCCACTCCCTGCTCCCCCCTCACCTCCAGAGACAGAATGGTTAACAGTCCAAAAAAGTGAGACAGCATTTCGAATGGGAAAAAAAGCACAGATACACACAGTGGAAACCAGGAAATCGGAACTCAGAGATTCACTTTCTTTAGCTCAAGCAATTTCTTCGACATTACAGAAGGGGCTTCAACAAATTACAATAAGAAATGACCCGATTAAACAATGTTGGCAGCAGTTAAAGAATCAAGCTATGGCTGAAGGGGAACACAATCTGGCCAATCTTATAGTTTGCCCACTTAATAGAAATGCTACTGTGGAGCTGGAATTGGAGGTCTTATCCTTCAGCCTGATAAAAGAATTGTGAAAAAATATAATGGATTATGGCATAAGCTCACTGTAGGTTCAAAGCGTGTTGTTTTGCGGAATCAAACTCTATAACTCCGTTAAGGGTTATAAAGCAGGTATGTGTTTATTCGCCGGCGGGTGCGAGGGGGTAATCCTCCTAACTCGCACACAGTATGGTCTAACAAGCAAGATAGTTATAGTGTAAAGACATGCCTATTCATAAGCACCTATTACATATTCATGTCTTATAATAAACTGAAGATATTTGACTGCACTTACTGGATCATTCCAGTAGTCTCGGGCAACCCTTTCCAGATTTCTAAATCGATGGTGGAAAAGGTACTTTGATTAGCATTGGCTCTCCATCAGGTCCTATTGCCTCCCAGAGAGCTGCCTGCAGGTCCATTGTAGCAGACTTTTTCTGATATGGAAGGATACAGGGCTATCCAGAGGAGTAGGGGGGCCCTTTCCTAGTCGGCATCTTGTTCCTGTGATTGAGGGGGAGGCTTAAACAGATCAGTTAGATCCTGTTCTGGTGCCTGGCAAGTTTTGTTTAACTTTGTGCACTTTTGTCTGATGCTGCACACTGAACAACAATTGCCTCAGTTTACCTCCAGATTCCTTGTTATTTTCTTGCTCAAGGACGAGTGCCAGAGGGTCCTGTGAGGGGCACAATTCCACAGTCCCTTTATCACTCCAGATTGTTATGGAGAGTAAAAAACATATCCTTGTGAGACACTTCATCTGACTTTCCTTCTCTCCTCAAAATCAATATTAATTGTAAGAGGATGTTATAATCTATTGTCTCATTAAGTGGCCACTTTGCCCCACCATCAAATTTGTAAAGCAGCCACCATTGGTTACAATATTTAATAAGGGTCTTTTTGTTTTCAGTGCTCCCAGTTCCAAACAACATCCTTCCAGTGTATTAATACACACTCCAGGGGGCTCTTTTGGTTTTCCATTTTTAGTTTCTTTAGTTTGCCTTTTCCTTAGTTTCACCTCCTTCTTTCTCAGTTTTCACTAAAACCTTTCTTTACACTGTTCTTTAACCTGTTCCTGGTCTTTCCCCTCAAGGTCCTGGATTTCTGGAAGCAAACTTTCTTTTCCACTATTGATCATACTTTCCGCTAAATTACATTAAGTTTTGTCCTTGCCAATTAGGCAGTAGTTCAACCTTTCTTACATTACTGATAAACATAATATACGCACACATATACCAAACCTGAATGTATTGTACCCCAATTATACACAGTAAAACTATCCGCAGAAATAAACACACAACAAATTTTGAATAAATCAATACTTGGCACTCTTAAAATTTTAAGGATAATTTCTCCCATCTTTTAATAAAGCCTGTTTAGGAATTCCTACAATAGCTGGTTTGCTCATTATTCTTATGCGAATAGACTTGTTCATAACCCAGTATCTCCCTACAGAGATAACATATTTAACTCCCACGGACTCAGCAAAGAAGCAGTAGGGGGGGCACCCACCCACACACACAGACGCTAGGCTGGGTTTTACCATTTTTTTATGTTTTGCTAGATAATTTCAAAACTAATTTGTAAGTTTTATATATGTTTGAAGCTTCAAGCACTTTGTCTCTGGCAGCGCCCCTTGCTTTTCAGAGTGAGCAAGCTGTCCTGCCTAGTTTTACCTGCAGAGTACTTGAAACTCCTTGGTGGCACAGGTCAGCTACTTGAGCCCACCCCGGTGTACTCGCTTCTCTCCCAACCAGTATCCAAAGTTTTAAATTCTTGCCAAGCTCCATCACTCTCTCATACATTAAACAATTCACGGAGCACAGAACAAATTAACAACACACAATAATCAGAACTCCTCACTCACTTTGCAGCGATGTTGCATCTCAAACACACAGCCATTCGTTTCAGGGCCAGCCCAACCAACACAGTGTTAGTTGCAACCAGTCGAATTGGATCCACAATGATCAATGTTATGTATATCTAAACCACACACGGTACCGGGAACATACAACACTTGAAATCACAGAATCACAGAATCACAGAATGACCAGGTTGGAAGAGACCCACTGGATCGTCGAGTCCAACCATTCCCACCAATCCCTAAATCATGCTCCTAAGCACCTCATCTACCCTAACCTTAAACACCTCCAGGGATGGTGACTCAACCACCTCCCTGGGCAGACCGTTCCAATGCCTAACCACCCTCTCTGTGAAGAATTTCTTCCTAATCTCCAGCCTAAATCTCCCCTGGTGGAGCTTGAGGCCATTCCCTCTCGTCCTGTCCCCTGTCACTTGGGAGAAGAGCCCAGCTCCCTCCTCTCCACAACCTCCCTTCAGGCAGTTGTAGAGAGTAATAAGGTCTCCCCTCAGCCTCCTCTTCTCCAGGCTGAACAACCCCAGCTCTCTCAGCCGCTCCTCATAAGGCCTGTTCTCCAGCCCCTTCACCAGCTTTGTTGCCCTTCTCTGGACTCGCTCCAGAGCCTCAGCATCCTTCTTGTGGTGAGGGGCCCAGAACTGAACACAGTACTCAAGGTGCGGTCTCACCACTGCCGAGTACAGGGGGAGAATAACCTCCCTGGACCTGCTGGTTACGCCGTTCCTGATACAAGCCAGGATGCCATTGGCCTTTTTGGCCACCTGGGCACACTGCTGGCTCATGTTCAGTCGGTTGTCAACCAGCACCCCCAGGTCCCTCTCCTCCTGGCAGCTTTCCAGCCAGGTTTCTCCTAGTCTGTACCTCTGCTTAGGGTTGTTGTGCCCCAAGTGCAGGACCCGGCATTTGGCCTTGTTAAACCTCATGCCGTTGGTCTCAGCCCAGCGGTCCAGCCTGTTCAGATTCCTTTGCAGAGCCTCCCGACCCTCCAGCAGATCGATACTTCCTCCCAGCTTGGTGTCATCTGCAAACCTGCTAAGGGAGGACTCAATGCTTTCATCCAGGTCATTGATAAAGACATTAAACAGGACTGGACCCAGGACTGAGCCCTGGGGAACCCCACTTGTCACTGGCCTCCAGCTGGATTTAACTCCATTTACCACCACCCTCTGGGCCTGGTCATTCAACCAGTTTTTCACCCAGGAGAGTGTGCACCCGTCCAGGCCAGAGGCCGACATTTTCCGAAGCAGAATGCTGTGAGAAACTGTATTAAAGGCTTTACTGAAGTCCAGGAAAACCACATCCACAGCCTTTCCCTCGTCCAAGAGTTTAGTCACTTGGTCATAGAAGGTGATCAGATTAGTCTGGCAAGACCTGCCTTTCATGAACCCGTGTTGACTGGGCCTGATCACCCGGTTCACTTGCAAGTGCTTCATGATCTCACTCAAGATCACCCGCTCCATGACTTTCCCCGGTACCGAGGTCAGACTGACAGGCCTGTAGTTCCCCGGATCCTCCCTGTGCCCCTTCTTATAGATGGGCACGACATCAGCCAGCCTCCAGTCCAGCGGAACCTCCCCAGGCATCCAGGACTGTTGGAAGATGATGGAAAGGGGTTTGGCCAGCACATCCGCCAGTTCCCTCAAAACTCTTGGGTGGACTCCATCCAGCCCCATAGACTTGTGGGCATCTAGCTGGGCAAGCAAGTCTCTAACCACCTCCTCTTGGACCCTGGGAATCTCATACTTCTCATCCAACCCTTGGGGTTGTGCACAGAGGGAACAATTTTCCTTACTGTTAAAGACTGAGGCAAAGTAGGCATTGAGCACTTCAGCCTTGTCTTTGTCCCCTGTTACTGTTGTTCCCTCTGCATCTACTAGGGACTGGAGATTCTCCCTAGCCCTCCTTCTGCTGTTGATGTATTTGTAGAAAGACTTTTTGTTGTCTTTCACAGTCTTGGCCAATCGCATTTCTAGTTGGGCCTTAGCCCTCCTGATTTTTTCCCTGCACGTTCTCACTTCCACCCTATAGTCCACCCAGGATGCCTGCCCCTTCCTCCAGAGGTCGTAGACCCTCCTCTTCCTATTGATGTCTCTTAGGACCTCCCTACTCAACCACGCTGGTTTCTTACCCCTCCGGCTACTTTTCCGGAACTTGGGGAAGGCTTTCTCCTGAGCTGCTAGGAGTTCCTTCTTGAAGAGCGCCCAGCCCTCAGGGATACCTTTGCCTTCAAGGAGCGCCTCCCACGGGACTTTTCCGACCAGCCTTCTGAACAGCCCAAAATCTGCTCTCTGAAAGTTGAGGGCGACTGTTCTGCTAACCTCCTTCTTCATTTTACCCCGCACTGAGAACTCTATCATCTCATGATCGCTTTGCCCCAAGCGTCCTCCAACCTTCACCTCCCCCACCAGTCCTTCTCTGTTCACCAACAGCAGGTCCAGGAGGGCACCGTCCCTTGTCGGTTCGCTCACCAGCTGTGTGAGGAAGTTGTCTTCCAGACACTCCAGGAACCTCCGGGACTGCTTCCTTTCTGCTGTATTATATTCCCAGCCTATATCTGGGAAATTGAAGTCTCCCACAAGGACTAGAGGTAGCGATTTTGAGATTACACTCAGTTATTTATAGAAGAGCTCATCAGCTGCTTCTTCTTGGCTGGGTGGTCTATAGCAGACTCCCATCACAATACCTGCCTGCCCATGGACTCCTCTGATTTTCACCCACAGGCACTCAGTCCCATCCTGACCGTAGTCCAGTTCGAGGGTATCAATGCCCTCTCTAACATAGAGGGCTGCCCCACCTCCTCTTCTGCCCTTCCTGTCCTTCCTAAAGAGTTTATACCCCACCATGGGTACGCTCCAGTTGTACGAGTCATCCCACCACGTCTCCGCAATGGCAACGACATCGTAGTCTCCCTGCCCTACCACAGCTTCCAGCTCCTCCTTCTTATTTCCCATGCTGCGTGCATTAGTGTAAATGCACTTCAGCTGGGCAGGCGTAGCTTCAGCCTTCGCAATAGGGCTTCTCCCCAACTGAGCAGTCCTTGACTTAACTAAGGAAATATGATGATAGCTATCCCCAGCCTCAGACGCATTATAAGGTCTTGGCAAGCTATAGGGAATCCCTCCCCACAGCTCACCTCACTACGCATCCTGTTGGGTCAACAATCCCAGGGGCAAGCAATCTAGCTCCTCATCATCGCGTGTCCCGTATACGACTTACAGACTCATCCCCTACCTCCCCTGCAGGTATCCATATCCCCAAGTCACATACCTTGTCCGCCCGCTGATGGGCCATCTCTCTCCCCGCAGCGATCGGATGGGGATGGGAGATTCTCCAGAGAAATAGTCCAGCGGCACCTGGAATGTCCCACTCCCCACTGGTCCTGCAGCTGGATAGAGAGCGTGTCCCATCTGGGGTGCCAAATTGTTTTGTGGAATAAAACTCTGTAACTCCATTAAGGGTTATAAAGCAGATATGCGTTTATTCACCGGTGGGTGAGAGGGGGTAATCCTCCCAACTCGCACACAGTATGGTCTAACAAGCAGATAGTTATAGTGTAAAGACATGCCTATTCATAAACGCCTATTACATATTCATGACCTTTCCCCGCTTATTATTATAATTACATTCAAGAAGCTTCTCGCATACTCGCACAGGCGTGGTGTCATGGTCTGGGGCTCAGGGCTGAAGTAGTCTTCATCTTCCTCATGAATCGTCCCTGAACCCAATCTGTGCGCAGGTGCGTTCTCATCCTGGTCGAGCTCCAAGACTGCAGAGACAGGTGCAGTCAGCTTTCTGCTCTTGTGCACATTTCAACTTTCCCTTATCAGTGAATGTCTGCGAATGAGCTCCTCCCTTATCAACATCCAGGGTCTTCAAGGCCTTTACTAGCAGACAGTGAGTATTTCAGCGAGCTAAGGCTTCTAAGTTTTTCTAACTTTTCGCCTATATCATATGCCCGCACATCAGTGTTACAAGTGGTATTCTTGGGAATGCAATTGGTTCCATATGATATTAATCAGATAGTTGGCCTGTTGTTAACACTCACTCAGTTGATTTTGTTTGGAAGTAGCTGGTGGAATGCAGTGGAATCTGCGGCTTTAGAAAATCTTGACTGCCCTCAAGAGGATCCACTTTTCGGGGCGGGTGTTCTGCAATTAATAGGAACTGATCCTCTCACTCAGCCACATTTACAAGACCACTTAAATAATGCGATTATACAACAGCTTTTGGCTTACCAAACACTTATAAAGATACTGGATGTTGGAATGCTGAAACAGGCATTTGTAAATATCAGACAGCGAGCCAGTGAACTCTATATGGCATTTACAGACAGACTGAAGGATGCACTTGACAAGCAGGTAGACAACCGAGCAGCTAAAGAAGCCCTAATTTTGCAATTAGCGATAGAAAATGCAAACGATGAATGTAGAAAAATATTGCATGTTCTGAAAAATCCTACAATAGTAGATATGGTTGAGGTATGCCAGCAGGTGGGGTCATTCACCTATCAAGCACAGCTGATGGCTGCCACTCTGACCGCAAACGGAGGCACAAAGATGTTCTGTTATAAATGCGGCAAGGAGGGACATTTTAAATGAGACTGCCACATGCAATGCCAGGATAGAGGGCCTAAAATCTGCCCCTGCTGTAGAAAGGGTAAACATTTTGCCAGTTCCTGCAAATAAAAATCAGATAAGTATGGGAGACCATTGCCAGGAAACCAGTAGCAGAGCGCAGTTTGGAGGCACATGCTGAGACAACTGCCTCCGCGGCAAGCAGCAGCTCTCTCCTCTGAGCAAGGACCAGTGGCAGCGCCGGGATGGACGTGGTCACCACCATTGCAGTAGTGCTACAATCATACACAGTCCACACAATACCACTGAACGTAAAAGGACCATTGAGGGGTGGCTTTAGTGCCTTGTTATTAGTATGATCATCAATAACTCCATTAGGAATCTTTATTTTACCTGGGGTCATAGATGCAGACTTTACTGGAATAATTCAAGCAATGGTATTGACACTGTCTCCACCAGTCTTAATACCAAAAGATAGCCGGATAGCACAATTAGTTTTGTTCAAAGCAGCTGTGTTCCAAGCTGACTCTATAGAGCGTGGCTCACAAGGTTTTGGGTCCACAGGAGTCACTGAAGTACATTGGGTTCACTCCTTAAAAATTCAGCGTCCTATGTTAAAGTGTACATTAACTTTAAAAGGGGGAAAGCCAGAACATATTACCTTGGACCACATGATTGATATGGGAACAGATGTTACAGTGTTAGCCTGGAGAAGAGGAGGCTGAGAGGAGACCTCATTGCTCTCTATAACTATCTGAAAGGAGGTTGTGGAGAGGAGGGAGTTGGCCTCTTCTCCCAAGTGACAGGGGACAGGACGAGAGGGAATGGCCTCAAGCTCCGCCAGGGGAGATTTAGGCTTGAGATAAGGAAAAAATTCTTCACGGAAAGGGTGGTTAGGCATTGGAACAGTCTGCCCAGGGAGGTGGTTGAGTCACCGTCCCTGGAGGTGTTTAAGGTGAGGGTGGATGAGGTACTTAGGGGCATGATTTAGGGAATGGTGTGAATGGTTGGACTTGACAATCTGGTGGGTCTCTTCCAAGCTGGTTATTCTGTGTGTGTGATTCTGTGAAATGGCCTGACATCTGGCCGTTAATAGCCATAAATGCACCCTTATCTGGAATAGGTGGAACCACTACATCATTTCGAAGAGTAAACCACATACAAATCCAAGGATCTGATGGCAAAATGGCTGTAGTGCAACCCTTTGTTGTGCACATTCCACTAATTTTGTGGGGGAGACATGTGCTAAGTGCAATGGGAATAGGCGTTGGAACCATGAATGATGGGCATTTTTTACCAGGGCCACCGCAGGAAAGTGCCCTACCATACCTTTAATATTGAAATGAGATACTCTGGTATGGGTCAGACAGTGGCCCCTATCTAGTTAAAAAAATGGGTGCATTGCAAAAGTTAGTGGAGGAGCAAATAGATCAAGGGCATATTGTCCCAACTAATAGTCCTTAGAACACATCTGTATTTGTGATAAAAAAGAAATCTGGAAAATGGCATTTATTATATGACTTGCGAAAGGTTAATGAAGTAATTGAGGATATGGGAACATTACAGCCAGGGTTACCTTCACCTACCATGATTCCAGCTAAGTGGAATATAGTGATGATAGACTTAAAAGACTGGTTTTTTATCATTCCATTAGATGAAAAGGACGCACCATGATTTGCCTTCTCAGTACCATCAATTAATGTCTAAGAAACAGTAAAGCGATATCATTGGGTAGTTAGACCACAGGGCACAAAAAACAGCCCCACAATTTGTCAAACCTATGTAGCAAGTGCATTGTCTGAGGTAAGAGTTCAATGTAAAGACTTGAATATACTAATATATCATAATATGGATGATATATTAATTGCAGGATCTGATACAACTCATTTGCAAAAGGTTGTAAAAAATTTTTAAAAAACATAGAAAAATGGGGCATGAAAGTAGCCCCTGAAAAAATTCAACAAACCATTCCATGGAAATATTTGGGATGGAAAATATTTGACAGCCATATTGAGCCCCAGGCAGTGCACCTAAGACGTGATGTTCGAACATTAAATGATTTGCAAAAGATTTTAGGGGCCATCAATTGGATGAGAACACTATTGGGAATTACCAATTATGATTTAAATCCTTTGTTTGATTTGTTGAAAGGTAACCCCAATCTACAGTCCACAAATAAAGTGTATATAATAGAAGGATCAACAGTAATAGTGGAATTATATGCAGTGGTAAAGGCCTTTAAACGACATCACAGTCCTTTTAACTTAGTCACAGTTTCACAATATGTAGCCAGAGTAGTGCAACATATAAAAAGAGGATGGTTTAAACATGTAAACAATGAGCGCTTGTTTTTAATGTTAAGGCAGTTATGGTTTCAAGTCACAACTAGAAGAGCAGAATTTTATGTGATGCACATTGGGAGTCACACATCACTTCCAGGATTTATAGTCGAAGGGAACAGAATAGCAAACAAGCTGACAGCAGGGGCAGTCCAAGGCCCACTACCAAACATTATTCAACAAGTGCTAATGTCACATAATTTTTATCACCAATCTGCCAAGGCACTACATAGGCAATTTAAAATTTCATTAGAATTAGCACGGAACATAGTAAAAAAGTGCCCAGATTGTCCACAAATAACGCCATTACAGCCTGGAGGTGCCAATCCAAGGGGATTAAGCACTTTACCAATTTGGCAAACAAATATTACTCACATACTCGAATTTGGAACACTGAGATATGTACATGTTCCGATTGACACGTATTCGAATGCAATATGGGCAACAGCATGTGGGCAGAGCAAGTAATTATGCAGAGGCGGGAGTTACACAGGAAGTAATGGTAGGGGTCAGGAAACGCCCACGAAGGAGGGCCTCTTGTGGGACAGGGCTATAAAGGCAGACTGCACAATCAATAAAGTTGCCATTTTGAGCTTCCTCTATATTAGAGTCTGTGTCTCAATGGTCCTTGCTGGAGTGGTGCAAGAGTCCGGTACAGGGGGGTTTTGTTGAGGTGCAACAAATGGTGACCCCGACGTGATACTCGGACAGCCCCGACTGGAATCGGGAGAGTGAGGCTGAGAAGATGTTGGATATGGTGGTGCGGGCCCTGAAAGAATATAGTTGTTGCACAGACATGAGGGTGAAGTCCCTGAGATTGTGATCGCTCATCCTATGGATGCAGCGGGAAGGTTGGGTAAAACAACCAATGGATATTTTTAATTTAGTTATGTGAGAGGCGGCGAAGCTGGAGATGCTGGAGATGGCACTGTCCGGCTCCGGGAAGAAGTTAGAGGATGTGGGAAAACTTATGAAACTGTTAACATTGATGAAGGAGGAAAGGTCAATTATAGAGCAGGTGCGAACTGCCTTAGGGCTAGAATTAGCAACTATAGAGGCGCCCCAGACGATAGCATGTCAGTGTGAAATCGATGGGGGGGAGCAGGGCATGCAGACGGGACCATCACTGGCAGGGAGTGAGATGGATCTTAGGCAAGCAGACATGAGTGAGTCGGTGGAAGAGGGGAGGGCGGTGGTTTTCCCGGTATACCCAACAGGGGAGCTAGATGCCCTGCTGGAAGATATGCAGATCGCGAACGAACAAGGAGGGGCTCGATTGAAGTTATTAGAGAAGGAAGCAAAGAGAAGGAGGAAGCAAAAAGAAAAGGATGAAGGGCTGGCAAGGCAGCTGCAGGAAAGTGAGGAGGTGAATGCTGACTACTTACTGAAACGGCACATGGAAATGGCGCAACGTGAGAAACCCACCCCTATATCGCCAAGTAGCCCAGGGTGGGGCAGCAGAAGCCTCTCATCCCTCGGTACCTCTGCCTGCAGCAGAGGTGGAGACATCTGAGGACAGCACTGAGGACGAGCTGAATTTTCAACCAGTCAGGATGATCGATCACAATTGGGATTGAACAAAGCAAACACTGCAGGGCGGGGAGTCAGGAAGAGAAGCGAAAAAGGCAGGGGATGGGAGTGAGGCGGCGTGCAGTCAGGCCAGGCAGAGAGAAAAGGAGGTGGAGTCGGTATTAGAACAACTTCAGCAGGAGGTGCATCACCTAGCGAGTGTAGTCTCTGCACAGTCATGGATGGTAGCCCCATTAGCCGCCAGTGTTGTTCAAGCATCAAAAGGCACTGATTGGAAATTAGTGGCAAATCAGTGTACATTAGAAGGAGTGAGACTTACCCCCGGGCTGCGAGCCTTCCCAGTTTTTGCAGGTCAAGATGGTGCTGAGTGGACGCCCTTTGACACGAAAAGCATCACGGCATTGTTTAAAGTGGTTAATGAGAAGGGGCTGGCACACCCGGAAGCTACACTGATGTTAGACTCATTGTTGGCCCAACCTGCCCTACCTGACGATTTAAGGATGCTTGCAAAAGGAATCCTAAAGGCCCCACTGTTCACCCTCTGGCTTGAGCACTGGAGAACATTTTGTGCTCAGCGTGTGGCAGAGGCTGAGGCACAGCCTGCTTATGAGTTACATGGTGTAACATTAGAACAATTGTTGGGGCAAGGTCGCTATTGTACCCAGCAGCAACAGATGCAGTTGCGAATTCGAACATTACGTGCCACCACTCAGGCAGTGCTGGGTGCCTTTCGGCAACTCAGTGATTACGAGGGCCCAAAACCCCATGGATGGATCTACAGCAAGGCCTGAATGAGCCATTTCTTGATTTCGCCGACCGCGTCTCAAAAGCAGTGACAAGGCAAATTTGCCAGAGGTTGCTAAAGAAGCTGTGCTGATCGAAGCACTCTGGCACAAAGCTAATGTTCTGTGTAAGGGCATTCTCCAAACCTTGGCCCTGTCCATGCCGCTTGCTAGGTTGTTACGAACAGTGAGCCTACAGGAGAAAGCAGGAGGTTTGCCGGCAGTTCCCGTTGTGGCAGAAAGGGGATTTGCATTGTCATAGATGTGGTCAGCCTGGTCACATGTGTCGTCTTTGTCAGCAAAACTCAACAATATCTCATGTCTGCTGCTGGAGATGTTATGGGGTAGGCCATCTGGCTCGCACTTGCACAAGGCCGGTTCCGGGTAATGGGTGCCTGGGTTCCATGGCGGGGCGCAGGGGATCTGGAGAGCACTTGGCCCCTCATCAGCTACGAAAGCTGGGGGTAGCAGGGTATCTCCCTCAGGGGAGGGGTGCTGCCCGCCCTGAGTCAGCGCATGTGACCCAAGCGGAGATCGTGAATCAGGTCACAGGGGCTGTAGCTCCGGAACCAGTGTGGTGGCCTCCTCTGTGTTAATGACAATGCTTTCAATGAACTTGCTTGATCGACCAGTAGTATCAATCCAAATACAGATGACTCTGTCCAAAGGCAAATGAGAACTCGTTACGTGCACTGCCCTTATGGACACAGGGGCGGATGTTACGGTGATCTCCCAGGCTCAATGGCCAGCGGAATGGCCTACAGTACCGGGCCCGGCATTGCTTGGCGTCAGAGGCACTCAGCAAGCATGGCGCTCAAAGACGGCAGTGACAATACTTTTGAAAGATGAGGACGTGGATGACTATCGGACTGCGCAAGTTCAACCGATGGTCTTGCCAGTGCCCCAGAACCTGTTAGGACGTGATTGTCTCGGTCAAATGCGCATCAGAATCAGGACAAATTTTTTATGAGGGCCACTGGTGACGTAACGTGGATCAAGATGAAGTGGAAATCAGATGAGCCAGTGTGGATCAACCAGTGGCCCTTAACGACACAGAAAATGGAACAGGGTCAACAGTTAGTACATCGGGAGTTGGAGAAGGGACATCTTTGTTCTAGTACTAGCCCTTGGAATACACCCATATTTGTCGTGCCGTGTTGTTTAAATATACCAAGAAGGAAAAAAAAAAACAAACAGAAGAAAACTGAGCTAGGAAGAGTTTAACAAAAGTACTTTAATCACTTTTTTTAATAGCTTCACATATTTGGACAAGCATCTTAACCTAAGCTCAATTCAAAGAAATTTAAACTTCCCTCAGAAAAAAAAAAATCCAGCAAACTGACAAAGTTGACAGTCAAGTGAATCAGCTACAGCTACTAATTCCCTTAATACTTGACTATCTCAACTTAATTCTATTCAAACAACTTTCAAAACTAGTTATTTATGCTGCTTTGCATTCACTGAACCACAGAACATAGGTATGTAAGGGACATCAAGTCTTCTAGTCCAGGCCCCTCTTTTTCAAACTGCATTTGCTACATTACTACTACTTTATATGAGAAAGATATTTATCTGCTTCAAGGTAACAAGACTGCCACTTGTTGCATCAATATGTCAGGCTTATAAGCCTGTTCCCAGCCATCCCTCTCTCAGGACCTCCTTTAGCCATGTGGTGGGGGATATGCACACCTACAACAATGGAAGGTTCTCCCCAAAAAATTGCCCAAAACTCAAGCGTACAAGAACTGGTTATCAAAGTTTTCCCTGCCATGACAGTATTCCTTTGCTCAGTCTCTCAGAGGCCCTTTGGGAGGAGTTAAAAGAATCATAGACTCACTAGGTTGGAAAAGACCCACCGGATCATCGAGTCCAACCATTCCTATCAAACACTAAACCATGTCCCTCAGCACCTCATCCACCTGCCCTTAAACACCTCCAGGGAAGGTGACTCAACCACCTCCCTGGGCAGCCTGTTCCAGTGCCCAATGACCCTTTCCATGCTTGAGGCCATTCCCTCTCATCTTGTCCCCTGTCACTTGGAGAAGAAATTACATGCTACACAGTTAGAAAGGCTTGCCAAAATTAATCTTAAAAGCCTGCAGTACTACTGATTCCACACTTCCATATATAACTTATTCCAGTGCACAACCATCCTTGTTGTCAATTTTTTTTCTCCATCTCTAACCTAAGCATCTTTTATTGTGATTTAAGATCATTACTTCTCTGCCATTTTCAAAGGCAGGTTTATGTATTCCCTTTCTTTGCATAGCAACTTTTTTTAATTTGAAAAACTATGCCCTGTTGCTATGACAAGAGAGCTAAAACTTTTAAACATCTTTATGGGTCATTCACTACACACACACTTCTGCATTACCTATAGTTGAGAAATGAGATCACTATAAATCAGGTCTAGGGGTATCCTCAGCTCACTGTCCAATTTCATATTACAAAAACATCAGCTGAACAGGTGCTCCTGTTAGACAAGTTGCTTAAAGATAAGAAATCTCCACTAGCAATGGTAAATATTGCTTGAAAAGGAAGTTAGGTAGTAGATCCATGATTTGCTCTTGACAAATGCATGTTACCTATTTCTCATCTTATAACACTTACTAATTGCCTATTTTCCATACTTTTCAGGCAACTGAAGTCATTATTTCCCTCCTTTTCCTCTGCAATTTTTTTTAAATACAGGCTCCATCATAAGAACCCTTGTAAAGACAGACTTCTTTACTTGTATTTGTTGTGTCTCAAGCTTTGTCTGAGTGCAGGGCTTCATGAGCCTGACAGGCTTTTCTGTGGCTCCTGCTTAACAGTGAGAGGGGGAGGTATAGGAGCAGGCACTGCTCCCCTCACCTGAGGATGGGCTGACTGTCCTAGAGGGGCTGCCGCAGAGGAGGGGGGGAGATGTGGCAATGGGAAGCTGGCTCCACATCGCCCCCCCCCCCCTCACCTGACCACGCATGCCCCAATTCAAGAATTTTCACAGCAAGACCACCCCTCACATGCTAATAGAGCATGGACTTGCTTTAATTTACTCATCTATTTAGACTTTAAACTCTTTGAGAAAGGAAATATCAACTATGAGTTTATATAATGCCTTACACAATAAGGCCTCAATTTCAGGTGATGTGGCTAACTATCAATGCAATAAAAAATAATCCACACTCAGAAGCTAAAAGGCATGGATTAGAGTTCCAATTGATGGGGGAGAAAAATGGGATAAGAGTAAGTTCATTCACATTAAAATAATGTGGCGGTGTGCTGCCCCCTGAGCCTGACCTTTTCAGTAAGTCCTGATCAAGTGATAACCACCAGTGGTGATCCTTATGGTCGGTGATGATCATGATGCATCTACCTCACAGCACCCATCTGGCCACAGTGCTGGTCATTGTCCAGCTCAAGCTAAATTTGGAAGAAACTGGCATCTGCGGTCAGTGTATAAATATGACTATGAGTCAAACATCCTACTCCATGCATAGTGAGCAGCCCAAGAGCCCCTTGAGCTTTCCTGAAATGACAGCGGGCTGCACACCAGGTTCTCCCCTTGAAAGGGATGCCTCTCAGGGTAACTCCTTGATGTTCAGAGAATCTTTGTGTTACCTGAAATCAATAAAAGAACTCCTAAACCAAAATATTTGTTTAGAGGGGAGACATTGCTTTTATTCTGCACAGGATGCTAGGTGGAAGGATTTTTCCACAAAACTAGCACCCCCAACGAAAACCACAAAGGGTTATTTATACAAACCAAATGCTTAAGATCCCACCTAATTAATACAATTGTTACACTTATCTAATACATATTCATTAAGTTACGTAATTCTGAAAAACTGCTTATTGCGCTCTTTTGATATGAGGCTAGGTGAATTAACAATTGATGAACAGGATAACAATTGTTTAGCTTTTTAGCAATTAGTCAGCTAAAGATAAGCACAAAGAAAGGACTAACACTTAAGGGTAAACAGAATAGTAATAATTTAGCTGAAGTAACTGACACTTAAAGAATAGCAGAATAGAAGCTGCCCACACTTAAAGAATACACAGGATGACAGTTGTTTAGCATATTTCTATAAGCCTTTATATAGGAAGAGGGTCTGTTGCTAGATGATTTCTGATAAACAAGACAAGTCATCTGGACCTGTGATAAGAGCGGAAGACAACTTTGACAAGAATGGCAAGGATCCAGAGAACATGCGTGCAGATTGAAGCTAAAGGAAGTTAAGACAACTGACTCCATCCCTGAGAAAATCCTGCACAGGCACAAACAGGAAGAAGACTCTTCTCAAACTCATTATAATAAGAAGCAGGGAAAGGTTATGAATATGTATAGGCGTTTTTTGGAATATATAACACTTTACTGTATAAAGCCAAGACAAGTTGTCACGATGGGCACACACGTTGTTTTGGAGAAATAATTCTCCCGTGCGTCTCAGCGCTGAATAAACATACCTACTTTATAACTTCATAAGTTATAGAGTCTTGATTCCACGTGTCACTTTCACATCCTTAGTTAGGATAAAGATAACTTTCCAATTAGCCCTAGACCATCACAAGTTCACCCTATCTGACATTGCTTTCCTCGAGGAGACACAGGTTCCAGCACTGAATTGATTAACTACTGAGTTTATCACTTTCTCACAACTCAGTGCCTTCCTCCCTTAACAGGTGCCTGGAGATGTCAGGGTGCTCTGAGTGGATGTCAGGATATAGCAAAAACCTTGAAGATAAAAAAGGCACTGAATATCTTTGTTATTCTTTCAGCCCAGAAGATCAAAAGTATCCATTTAGCCTAGAGGATCAAAAGCTTTCTTCTAGTCCCCCTTGGATAACACTTAACTCAACAGATCCTTGGTGAGTGAATTGGGAATAAGTGCACTGAAACTTTGTGATCTAAGAGGTATAAAGGACTGATTGTACACATATAATCCTTTAGATAGAAAGTGTTGACCAAGTCTGGGACTAGCATTGGATCCAGCCACACCTAAACTCTTCTCTGAGGAGGAGCTTAGAAAGCAAGGGAGTCCTTCCTGAACCTCATGACTCAACAGGAGGGTCTCCCTGACAGTTTTGTCAGGCCCTGTCCTCTATATAGTAAATAATCAAGTATACCTTACCACTGAACCTTGTCAAACCACTGTCACATTTATTATCAACATTTGTAAAATCTCTGCTTTATACCAATAAACATATTGCTGCTTCTCTCTAATGAGTAAAGTGCATCACTAGATCTCTATCTGCGATACAAGACATTGCAGGAAAAACAGCGGTTTTCAAGTGTAACAAGCCAAGGACCTGTATTGAGGCCAGGATATCTTCTACTGCCCTTTCACAAGCAAGATAAGGCAAGAAAGAGAGGAATGTTTTAGTCACATAGAGAAGCAGAAAGCAAGTAGGATTCGCTATCTACCCTCACGACCTAAAGCAGGTTGGAGAATTTCAGATGCTTTTTTCTAACATCCCCACCTCTCAAGCAGCATACACAAACTGAGAAGGCACTGGGGAACAAAATCCAGACTGATATGACAAAATAAAGGCAATTGAAAGTATTCAAGTGTCCCAGATTTTTCTGTATAAAACCAACAGATACTAACTCTTAAATTTTAATCAAGCAGTTGGTATGAAGAAACATTTACTTGGCTATAGTTACTGAGGAAGTCCATAGTCAGCTCAGGTCTCATGAGTCATAGCTGACTGCATTGCCACAAAATCCTTCTTGCTATACAATTATCAGGCCTGAGGTACTCATGAAATAAGCTTCAGAGCAGTATCTACTTGAAAAATACTGGTTTAAATGCGTAAGGCAAGTCATACAGGGAGGTTTAAGTGTTTTTATATACTTCATAATCTTCAAGAGTACTCCATGGGATGTGGGGTGGTGTAAATATTTGAAAAAACTTTTGCTTGTTAAACCAGTCTCTCTCACTATTCTAAATGGTATTTCTTCTTTTCTCTGCAGAGGAAAGCAAGGGCAGATCCGACTCAAGTCTGTACATTGAGCTGCTATTCCCATTGCAAAACTAAAACTTATCTACAGTGAAGTTATTTTAAAACTTTGAGGGTTTTTTTGTATTAAGAAAATACTGAGCAGGGCACTAGGACACAAAAAACCCAACACAGACCTACAGAATACAAGAATCACCATTCTTCAGTTCTCTCTCAAGCAGGAACAGCACTAGCATAAATGTGACAGAGGCTGTTATGTATCCTAGCACAACTGGTTTGCAGTTATTAACAAAACAATACCACTATGAAGATAATTGTAGCGTACAATACTAGTGTTATATGCTGTAGTAACATATACACAATGAGTGCAGACTAACATTGTGCTCATCTAACTCAGCAGTACAAAATTATTTATTCCTGAAGCTTTGACAAACCAGTTTTTATTGGGTTTTTTTTGTAATGCCAAGAAGTCATTTTTTTAATAAAGGGTTAAGAAAAAATTAATATAGCTGCACATTGAATTTGCCCATGGCTAAATGTGTAGACCTGTTCAGCTCTTGAATACAATTCTTCATATTTTAGTATATTCTTGATTTTCTAAACCTCAGTCACATTTAAGCCATATTCCATGAAACTTCTAATGCTAATTTTCACGTTCATCCTGCCAGAACACTAGATTGATTTTTCTGTGGACTGAGTTATCACAGCCATGAGGTCTCATAAGAAAACTATATTATTAAAAGAGTAATTTTATAATGAAAGCAAATATTAAGCACTACCTGTTTTATTTCCTCTAATAGAACTATTGCAAAATTGTGAGAAATCATTGCTTTAGAAAAGGCATTTTGTAAAGCAATACACTTTGGTTTATCATAGAATCATAGAATCATAGAATAACCAGGTTGGAAGAGACCCACCGGATCATCGAGTCCAACCATTCCTATCAAACACTAAACCATGCCCCTTAGCACCTCATCCACCTGTGCCTTAAACACCTCCAGGGAAGGTGAATCAACCACCTCCCTGGGCAGCCTCTGCCAGTGCCCAATGACCCTTTCTGTGAAAAATTTTTTCCTAATGTCCAGCCTAAATCTCCCCTGGCGGAGCTTGTGGCCATTCCCTCTCATTCTGTCCCCTGTCACTTGGGAGAAGAGGCCATTACCCTCCTCTCTACAACCTCCTTTCAGGTAGTTGTAGAGAGCAATGAGGTCTCCTCTCAGCCTCCTCTTCTCCAGGCTAAACAACCCCAGCTCTCTCAGCCACTCCTCATACTTAGGTTTCAAAAAAATTATCTTAAAAGAAAAAAAAGCTATCTGTGTTTTGCTAATTAATACTATGCTTGGTAAGAATTTTATCAGACAAGATAGGTCTAAAAACATGGTCTCTCATGCCCTATTAACTATTAAGGAGGAATATTTAGTCAAGTTAGTGTATTACTTTCTGGAGTCACTGCTCATATCAGAATACAGCCTGAACACTGCCCAACCAGATGGTCTACTCCTTGTTATATACTCCCTAAACATTATTTCCTTTATCACTGTACTTTCCTTTCTCTTTCTTCCCCAAGGTCCATAGAATCAAAGAATAGTTAGGGTTGGAAGAGACCTAAAAGTTCATCCAGTTCCAACCACCCTGCGGCAGGGACATCCCACTAGATCAGGTTATCCAAGGCCCCATCCAACCTGGCCTTGAACACCTCCAGAGATGGGGCATCCACGACTTCCCTGGGAAACCTGTTCGAGTACCTCACCACTCTCATGATGAAGAAGTTCTTCCTTATACCTAGTCTAAATCTGCCCCTCTCCAGTTTATACTCATTGCCTCTAGCCCTATCGCTACAAGCCTTTGTGAATAGTCCCTCCCCAGCTTTCTTGTATGCCCCTTTCAGGTACTGGAAGGTCACTATAAGATCTCCTCGGAGCCTTCTCTTCTCCAGGCTGAACAAGCCCAACTCTCTCAGCCTGTCCTCATATGGGAGGTGCTCCAGCCCACAGATCATCTTTGTAGCCCTCCTCTGGACCCTTTACAACAGCTCCATATCCTTCTTACACTGAGGATTCCAGAGCTGGACATAGTACTTGAAATGAGGTCTCACAAGAGAGGAATAGAGGGCAGAATCACTTCCCTCGACCTGCTGGCCATGCTTCTTTTCATGCAGCCCAGGATACAATTGGCCTTCTGGGCTGCAAACACACACTGCTGGCTCATGTTGAGCTTCTCATTGACCAGCACCCCCAAATCTTTCTCTGCAGGGCAGCTCCCAATCACATCATCACCCATCCTGTACTGAAATTGGGGATTACCCCGGCCCAGCTGCGGGACCTTGCACTTGGCCTGGTTGAACCTCATGAGGTTCTCACAGGCCCACTTCTCCAGCCTGTCCAGGTCCCTCTGGATGACATCCCGTCCTCCCCGTGTGGCAACTGCACCACTCAGCTTTGTGTCATCTGCAAACTTGCTGAGGGTGCACTCAATCTCACTGGCTGTATCATTGATGAGGATATTAAACAGCACCGGTCCCAGTACGGACCCCTGAGGGACATCACTTGTCATGGATCTCCATCTGGGCTTCAAGTCATTGACCACTACTCTTTGAATACAACCATCCAACCAGTTTCTTATCCACCAAACCATCCACCCATCAAATTCATATCTCTCCAATTTAGAGAGGAGGATGTTGTGGGGGACCATGTCAAAGGCTTTACAGAAATCCAGTTAGATCACATCCGCTGGTTTACCCGTGTCCACTGCTCCAGTTACCCCATCATAGAAAGGGGGTCAAGGACCAGCATCTGCTACCATCCCTGGACAGTGACATGCAGTCAGCCTGGGGAGCTGCTTACTTGAGGAGGCCAAAGATTAATGCATTGAACCTCATGGTGTGGTTGGTGAGCTCTGTGTACTGGCTGATCTTGCTATAGAGGCTGTGAAGCAACTGTCTAGAATCTCCATTCAGATTTCTCTCCCATTTAGACAAGCTTTTTCCAACAGTCTGGATGCAACTAAGAATATTTGTTTAGCACCGACATTCCCTTAAATTAAAAATAAATACACATTTTTATTTTGAAACTGCAATCTCATGTCTTGTGTCTGTGTCTTGTGTTGTGCGGTGTGTGGACACCCACCATCTTCTGGACCCGCTGGACAAAGAAACACTTGTTGCTACATGTGGAGTTCCTAAGGTGGTGACTGTGAGAATTAATTGATAAGTTTTGCTGCAGCTGTTTTGTATGTTTAATTTTCTTGTCATATAAATCTGTTCTGTAACATGTAGCTGGTTTAGGTCAAGAGATAACCTGAATGGAGTCTCCAGACATGGTTGGATAACCTAAAAAATGAACATTCTTTGAGGACTTACATGGCCGTTTGTCTAAAACTAGTATATATATCCACTGTTTTTGTAAGATGGAATGCCTTTTTTAGAAGGGCATCCGATTCAGCGCTCAATTGTAAAATAAAAATACTATTGCTGTTGCTTTGAAGACTTTGTCCTTTTCAATATTTTAGCAGTGAATAAGTGTTTCTCACAGTGACTATCCCTCTCCTCTCCTCTCCTCTCCTCTCCTCTCCTCTCCTCTCCTCTCCTCTCCTCTCCTCTCCTCTCCTCTCCTCTCCTCTCCTCTCCTCTCCTCTCCTCTCCTCTCCTCTCCTCTCCTCTCCTCTCCTCTCCTCTCCTCTCCTCTCCTCTCCTCTCCTCTCCTCTCCTCTCCTCTGTCCTTTAATTCTTTTCTCCTTTAATTCTTTTCTCCCTTTTCTCTCTCTTTTCTCTTTGCAACACATGTGGCTGCAGCGGGCTGTAGCTGGTGGGTTTGTTTTGGATTTCAGTTTGACTCTGGCTCCCAGTGCTGTTTCAAGGTTCCCTTAAGTTAAGCAGATTGTCACAGTGTTTCCGATCATTGCCAGGCTGTTCTGGTTTCTGTGGCTGCAGCTTTTCTGTCTGTACTCTGTTGCCTATGGGTTGTGTGTTCATTTGAATCTAGTGTTTTAAGGGCATGCAGCTTGTTTAATAGAAAGTATCGTTTATACCCTCCTCCTGAGTGATTTTGGATCACTCTGGCACCGTGCAGGGATTAGGAACTCACCTTATTTTTAAAGTGGGCCGTGACACAGATACTGTCCTCCCAGGTGGATAAATAAAGGTACTTTGACTTACAGCCCATCTGTGAGTCGATTCCTTTGAATCAAAAAAAGCTCAAATTTAAGGTAGAACATAATCTTTTTGAACTCTTCCTGTCACCTCTAGTGACAAACATACAATGTGTGCACATGACTGAGTTTAAGCATTCTTAAAAGTTATCAAGCATGACATTTCTCCAAGTGTTTTTCAAGATCCATGCAGAAGAGTTGACCTGACCAGCCATGCCCTTTCTGGAAAAAACCCTAGAACTCATGAGATAAACAATGCATTGTTAGGAATTTGTAAACGGGTTTGAAAAATCTATTATATAAATTACCACCAGGATTAAATTAGTGCTGACCTTTCTGTGAGACTGCCTGGAGCAGGGGGAGGCACAGCAGATAAACTGGAAGGGACCTCTTGAGGTTAAATTGCTCTATGCATACCTTGTTGCTTCTTGATATATCACACTGTCACTGCATGAGATAGTACAAGTCCCTCTGAACAAAAGCGGCAATGGCACTATCAGAATAGACAGTAATGAAGGCAAAAACAGTACAAGCTGAAAGGTAAGTTTCCCTGGAAGATGAACTTTGAACTCTACAAGGCATTTCTGTGTGTTCTTTTAATGACAGATCCAAGACCTTCTACAGATCTACCACTACAGGACTGCCAACAACATCCACTCCTAACCATATACATAGAAATCCCCATTTAAAGATTGACTTCAGGAATGAAATAATTAATTTTACAGTAATTAAGGATATCTTTAATAAACATTATCTGTCTCTAACAATCAACTGCAGCAGTAAATTAGGATGTCCAAACTAGAGTTATTGAACAAAGTTTAAATCTGTGCATATATCAACTTTTTATAATACCCATAATTTCTTCTCATCCCTTGACAGCAGAGCTTTTAACTTGAGTTCAGGCCTCCACTCTGTTATAAACTGGTTAAACACCTTTGAGGTGTTTGTCATTATTTGGCTAAAAGCAACTCAGCATCATCTATTGACTTACATTGTCCTCCTTCATAACATAATTGACATAGCTAGCTCTTGACAGTTTATTACTTCATTTAATCCAGTGAGTATACAATAAATATTCATCATTTCGTCCTCTATTCCAGAGAAAGCAGCTTTTTTCTGTCCCAATGGTTATTATAGCAAGTAGCCCAACAAGACACCATGTTTTCCATTCAATTAAAGACTACTATCACAGGAGCCTATCTGTTTTGAAGACGTGACATTATGATTCTACACTTAAAATATCTAAAGAGGCTACTCTAATGAGTTAATTTAACAAGTCTTCCTCTCTAAAATATCCCTGCAGAGTTATTGATCAACCTCTGCCCAATGTGATAAGAATGATAAAAAAAGATCAGAAAAGACTGTGGCTTTCTGAATGCAGCATTCCTGTTTCTTAGTTGATACTATGACTTATTATTGAGTTTATCTTCATTGCTGGAAGTACAGTAAGACTACGCAGTGAGAGCAGCTTTCCAAATTTATGCTTATATATCAACAAAATGTGTACATTCTATACTACTAGTAGCATTAGTTACACACAAAAAAACATTATGTCCCCCATTAAAGACAAAAGTAAGCATCTAATCTGATCACCTAAAAGAAAGCTTTCTGAGAATTCAGTCTCCCCATCCCATACCACTCATGCCCTGCTTTGTACTTAAGGAAAACTTTCTGCAATACACCAGATTAGGAGATGGGTAGTTACCATGCCTGACTCTGGATTAGCAAGATCAAGGAAAACTAAATTTACAGTATAGTGAAAGACTGTCAAAAAATGAAGATCCCAACTACATTAGATGAGTGCTGCTGAACATTAAGTCAGTAAGAAATCCGATTTCCCTTCTCTACCAAAGTAATCATAAGACATACAGTAACGAATAAGTTCCACTGACAGCAAAACCTTCCCATCATCTCAACATTTATCAACTATTTGTGGTCTCCCATGCATTAAAATACATGCAGGTGCTGATGGCCTACAAATGGCTCATAGGACTTGTGGCTGTTTAATGGCCCTCAGTCTTGGTTGCTATTGATGAGAGGCACTGGCAAAAGGCATGTTCCATCATGTATGGCCTGAGTGCGAGCTATACAGTGGTATTTATCTCTTCACAATGAAGGTGGTGAGGCCCTGGCCCAGGTTTCCCAGGGAAGTTGTGGCTACCTCATCCCTGGAGGCATTCAAGGCCAGGCTGGATGGGGCTTGGAGAAGCCTGGTCCTGTGGGAGGTGTCCCTGCCCATGGCAGGGGGGTTGGAACTGGATGATCTTTAAGGTCCCTTCCAACTCAAACCACTCTATGGTTCTATGATTTATAATAACCGATTTCCCTGCAGATTTGGGGAACAAAATACCATATGATGCCTTTGTGGAATTCTGTTTCCAGCTGGTTCCCTCAGTGTGGCATGTGAGACAGCAGATATGTTCTGGCTTAATTGCTCTCTGCATCATCCTGGCAGTTATTGATTTTAAGCGCTGGATGAAAGTGATACTCATTATTTGTGGTCTCATTGTAATACACCTTGCGATACATGTAGCTGGGACTTTATCCGAGACTCTTGGGCATAACTTTGCGAGCTTTTTTTTAATTACACTTTTGGCCTTGCCTGGGATAAGGAGGACTGTACTGCTCAGTTTGGCTGCCAGCCAGAGCAACTAAACTGGGGGAACTACACTTCCTCCTGTTATACCGAGCCGATTCCACTAGATTCCGAGCAAAAGAGCATTATGTTGTTAATAATGCTCCTGAATTTATTACTGAATTTATTTGGTGTGTTTCAGGCAGGGTACGTGATCAGATCAATAGGGTACTACTGTAGGAGTTGCGCAACTGCCTCAGCTTCCACCGCATGTATTGCTTCGATAACAGGCTCCACAGAATGAAAATTTAAGATGGTTGACACTGTATCTTGGAAAACAAGAACTGTAGCCACGCAGACAGCATGAGCCATCGCAAGCACAGCAGCTCTGCAGACAACATCAGCCCTCATGAGCACAGCATCAACGCAGACAGCTACTCAGAATCACAGAATCACTAGGCTGGAAAAGACCCACTGGATCATCGAGTCCAACCATTAAAAAAACCCCAAACCATGCCAGTGGCTACAGGCACTGTAGCTACACCAAGAGTTACCAGGGAATAAGGCATTCAATATGAACCAGATCCAGTTGTGGCAAGCGCTTCCACAGCTAGTACGGATACGCTGGCTGAATCCAGACTGGTTGCAGTGGTTGCAAATGCTGCAGCTATGCAGACTATGGACACTCCTACAGAATCCATAGCAAGGATGAGGGTGGATGAGGATGAGAGTGAAGAAGAAACAGCTCCTCTTCCAGTGCAGGGGGAAGACCCAGGATGGGGTCCTTCACAGGAGCCAAAGAGTTCTTCACAATCGCCAAGTCCTTCACGACAAGAAAGTCCTTCGAAATCAGTGCCATCACAGGATCAGCAGGAGGATGATTCAGGACAATCGGAACCAGAGGTAATCATCAGATCCTTATCCATGAAGGAGTTGCATCGTCTCAGAAAAGCCTTCAGCTGACGTGAGGATGACTCACTCAGTTCCTGGTTACTCCGGCACTGGGACAAGGGAGCCGATACCATAGACTTAGATGGTAAAGAAGCCAAGCAGATGGGACCCCTAGCCAGAGACGGAGGTGTTGACAAGGAATTTTGGAAGCAGACAAAGATTCTATAGCCTCTGGAGGCGACTCTTGGCAGCTGTAAGGGGCAGGGATCCCTATAGGGATGACATCGAATGCCGCCCGATCAGATGGAACAGCATGGAGAAAGGTATTAAGCACCTGAGCGAACTGGCTGTGCAAGAGTTGATCTGTAGCACGTGGTGTTCAGTTACAGACCCTGATGAATTACCATGTCACCGAGCCATGTTGCGGAAGCTTGTGCCGAGTGCCCCACTGATGTATTCCCACACATTGTCAACAATGGTTTGTGGAGAAACTGCTGGTGCTCCAGCTGTGGGTGAAGTGGTTGGCAAACTCTGACAGCAGGAAGACAGTCTCTCTCGGCCTTCACAGGCCTGTGTCTCGGCTCTGGAGAAATCATCTGAAAAAACATCCGAAGGATTCAATAAAGTGCTCAATAAATTGGCTCATAGGGGCGATGGATCCTGCTTCTCACAGACCCGCGTCTCAGCTATTAAGAAAAGATGTCCTCCTGAGAAATCAGCACAAAAGGCTCGGCAAACACCACAACGTCTGTGGTTTTTCCTGCATGACCATGGAGAGGACATGAAGAAATGGGATGGAAAACCTACTGCTGCCCTAGAGTCACGAGTTGGTGAGTCAAAGGGAAAATCACATAGAGTTCCTCTCAGGAGAAATGTTGCTCCAGTCTCCAGTGGATGGGACCCTGATTCCTATCTACAAGGTGCGGGTAAGCAGGATTGGTCTCGACCCCCTGTGATCCAAACAAACCCATTCCTCGATGGGTACTATGTTCCAAATTAAAGGGGTCCTGCCTCCAGCCAGGGGGAGAAGAGGGATAACTGAGTTTATTGGACTGTGTGGGTTCGATGGCCAGGCACGAGAGAACCACAAAAGTATAAAGCCCTGGTAGGTACTGGGCCGCAGTGCACCCTATTGCCATCGAATTATAGAGGGACAGAATCCATCACTGTTTCTGGAGTGACAGGGAGGTCTCACAAACTGACTGTAGTGGAGGCCAAAGTGAGCCTAACCGGGAATAAATGGGCAAAGCACCCCATTGTGACTGGCCCTGATGCACTGTGCATCCTTGGCACAGACTATCTCAAGAGAGGGTACTTTAAAGATCCGAAGGGTATAACTGGGCCTTTGAATAGCAGCTGTAGAGACTGAGGACATTGAACTGCTGTCTACCTTGCCTGGTCTTACAGAGGACCCTTCTGCTGTGGGATGGCTGAAGGTTGAAGACCAAGAGGTGCCAATTGCTGACACTAATGAAGAATGAAGACTAACAGTGGACTATTGTGGTCTAAATGAGGTCACGTCACCACTTAGTGCTGCCGTACCGGCTGTGTTAAGAGCTGCAACATGAACTGGAATCAAAGGCAGCCAGGTGGTTAACCACAACTGATATTGCTAATGCGTTTTTCCCCATTCCTTTGGTGGCAGAGTCAAGCTGCAGTTTGCTTTCTCCTGGAGGGGCATCCAGTACAGCTGCAATCGACTGCCCCAGGGGTGGAAACACAGCCCTACCATTTGCCATGGACCGATCCAGGCTGCACTGGAGAAGGGTGGAGCTCCAGAACACCTGCAATGCAGAGACGACATCATCATATGGGCTAAGACAGCAGAGGAAGTTTTTGACAAAGGTGAGACAGGGAACCGTAATACTTGTTTTAGGGATTCTTCTGTCATTTATTCACTTTGCAATATGTGAATGCCTACTGATGATATGTGCTGTAGCAAGAGCATGAAGAAATGGGGTATGGAAGAAATCGGTTAGTGAAAATGTGTCGGCGAAGGGAGATGCAGACACCAGGTGGTCATCAGCAAGTCTCAATTTTATTAGAGATCACAGCTAGTTAAATACAGTTGTTAATTAGCTTCATACATATTGCAAAAGCTGAGCTCACTATAGGTTACAGATTACAAGTCAGCTCCTGGGTACGCCTTGTTCCTCTCTTCTATCTCCAACTTTCCCACAGTTGTTTATCTAACTGTCCAAGGTTAGTATGCCCCTGTGCTTCTCCCTTTATCAGCATCATTTACAGATTATGCTACGGCACAGCTCTTGCACAGAGCCGTGCCCCTGCTCTGCAAGCCATTCTCCAACAATAGCCCCTGCTCTGCAAGCCATTCTCCAACAAAAATGTATTTCATGACCAGAGCTTTATTTCTAATCAGGCAAATAGACATATTATTAATTGAAAATATCTAATATTCTGTCATTTGCAATGTATTTTTCAGTTTACAAGGCTCTTCATTTAGACGCACATACTATGTTTCTTGGTCACTTAAAGCATCTTAGCCCTTCCAATGTATCTTGGGAGTTTGAAACTGTATGATGTTCTGTGATAAATGAATTTTAAAAGTTTCAGCTTTGCTATATATATTTGATAGACAGTATTCAAGTGCTAAACAGCATTAATGTTGATTTTCAAATGTGATAGACTACAGGATTTTTACACAGTCACTGGAATCTTTGCAACATGAAAGTCAATAGAAAGAATTTGAGAGTAACTATGCAACTTCTTTTCCTGAAAAAAAAATGAAATGTGGTTCACGGCAGGTTGGACGTACAGGTTATCAAGTACAGAAGCTTATACTTCTTAGACTTAGCCACCTAACCAAAGCAAAAAGGGGAAAAGGGGAAATCCAGTTAAAAGCTAGAGAAAGTTAAGAGCTTCAAAAACCTAGTAGAAAGCAGGAAGCCTCTTTACTAGCATCTCCTATACAAGCACGTGGCTTTACAGTTTTTCACTAGTAACAAAAAGGGATGACAGTCAGAGGAAGTAAATAATTACAAATAAATAAATAAAAATCTAATAAGGTTCTCAAATGAAAACCCTGGAATCTAAATGTCTTCCTTTCATTGCATGGCCATGGCACATGTGTTCTCATCTGATGGAAGAGGAAAGGAAAATGGACCCTTAGTTTTCCAAGGCTATGTCACAAGCCCTTATCTGGTGCATAACAACCAACTTACTGAAGGTGCATCCACAAGTAATACGTCTTTTCACACTGAACCAATAGATGGTGGTCTTTAGCTGTATAATTACGTAATTCTGAGCTAAATGTTCAGCTCATATTTATGAATCTACTGACATAGTTGTCTATCAAAAAGGTGATTTAAGCCACTCCATAATCCCATGCATTACTTTGCTATAGATCTCTCACAATGAGGGTGCTAAGATTAAGACAGATCTCTGTAAACAGGACAGGAAACATGCAGATCAAAATAGGATGTCTGAAGAGTCATGGAATAGTTTGGGTTGGAAGGGACTTTTAAAGGCCAGTTAGTCCAACCCCCCTGCAATAAGCATATCATAAGTAATCATACTACTGTTTTGACTTACACCTCAGTTCTTGGATTGAAGTACTTATCTAAGAAACATAGATTAGTATTAGGACCCATCTGCTATATGAGGTGATTTGTAGGGAAGTCAGAAAAATCCTAAAGGTATTTTTAAAGAGTATTAGAAAATGAGTTTGGACTAAAAAAATATGAAGTATAGTTCATTCTCTTTTACTGGCAAAGACTGACAAAAACTTGAAGGATAAATTTTAGGTTTAAATGGAAGCACAGTGAGATGACAATAGTACAGTAAGGTAAAAGAGGAAAAAAGAAATTTTAGAACTAAATACGCTCAATGTTAAGATTCTAAGTTAAAAAAGAGGAATTACAAAATTATTCTTAGCATCATAATCACCTTTAATGCATGCTTTAATAGTCTAGGTATAATTCTTTTGTCAAAACCAAAAAGGTTTTAGTCTTGTAAAAATTACAGAAAAGCCACTTTTAAAGGAAAAAGCCTAAGTCAAACTTCTCTGTGCCCATGTAAATTTCCCAGCTTTACCTAATCTGCTACAGTCCAAATTGAAATAAAAAAAACAAACCACCACCCCAAAACCCCCATCCAAAAAATCTCACCTCAATCTCAAGGAAGAGTCCTGGAGAAGACTCATTAAGAGATTTTCAAAATAATGCTTTCCTCAAGTGATATATTCCTGATTTTCCTTCAAAACCATGTCCTTTCAGCCTGGGCTTTTAAGACATTTTGTAATACTATAGATTCAGTCTTGATTTTAGATTGAAGTACTGCATAACAAACTGAAGTCTAAAGGGATACATTTGTGAACATGTAAAAAAGTTATATTTAATGTTTAGAAATTACGTAAACCCATCTTTTCTTTAGTTTTAATCATTAACAACAGATGAGCTCCTCAGACTTAAAAAATCCCACCATTTCAAGGACATAGAGACAGACTCCAGAGAGCAATGAGGCAGTCTTTCTGTTATGCTCCCAGAAGTACCGTTCTTAGCATTAAAAGTAAGGGCTTACGAACTGAATATAAACATGAATTACATCTAAGACTCCTTTGAGTTAAGCAAGTGATTCAAATCCAAAAAGTTTTCTTTCCTCTACAGTCTAATAATACTTCTACTTTCTATAGATTAAAAAGCTTGTTCTACCTGCTTCACGTTCATTTTGCAAACACCAATGTTCATCTTTTTAAGCCTATTGACACTTGTATTGATTCGAAGCAGGATTAAAAATGTGATCATCTATATTTGCACATCCATTGAAGAATGAGAGCTATATAATCGCTCTTTAATTAGGAAAAAAACCCCAAACTGAATAACTTTGGACACCCTAATTGTATCATGGACACAAAATAAATAATGAGGTAAAGTCACTTGATTGGGCACTGGAACAGGCTGCCCAGGGAGGGGGTTGAGTCACCTTCCCTGGAGGTGGATGAGGTGCTGAGGGGCATGGCTTAGTGCTTAATAGGAATGGTTGGACTCGATGAACCAGTGGGTCTTTTCCAACCTAGTGATTCTATGATTTTTTTATAAACTATTTGCATCCAGATGGACTGTGTGAATGATTTTCAAATAACTTCTTCAGAATAAGAAAAGAATCTCTTCTTCATTTTCAATACATTGGAAAACAAACCAAAAATTGACTATACCATGTGGAAATTAACAGAACATCTTAAAGAATGTTTAGAAATATGTGAGGCATAGAATAGAATAGAATAGAACTAGTAAGTATTAAATATAAGTCATATAATATAACCAATATAATTTCTATAACATAATATTTCTTATATACCAGTTTTATAGGTCAGATTATTTTTCCTCAGCATTTAGATTCTACTTGTTCTACCATTTCCGTTGCTTTACTTAAAATAAGTCCATCTACTTTTTACTTTTGTAATGACTCTGGAACTACTTTCAACCTTGTTGATATGCCTAGAGAGCGTAATCCAGACTTATCACACCATATGGTAAAATCACTAAAGAATGACCAATCCAAAATTATTTTCTTTATTCTCACTCTCTTTTTAGTTTTTGCAGTGTTCATATACCTGTCTTTCTATGCTTTTCACTAGGAAAATATTTGGCTTATTTCAGAGCAAATATTCCTTTAAGTGAAAAAACAATAATAATTACCAGACTGTGTTAATGGAATACATGTCTCCTAACACACAATTAGTGTATAAAGTTTTGACCTGATGCCAAATGCAATAAAAGGGAGCAATTTAAGAAAAAAAAATCATATTTTAAGATGATACACCTCTAGACCATTAATTTTAAGTTGGGAGCAATATCACAGTTAAACACAGAGTTGGTTTTAGCAGATTACAGCACGCGCTGCATTTAGCATGGCTCTGCTGTCATTATGGTAACACTTCTGGCTGAATGTCTACCTTCATTCTAAATTATGCAATAATCCTTTAACCATTTCTTATAAAACTTCCTACAGCTTCTCCAAACTTCTATCAGTGATCCTAGGAACATATAACAAATCTCTAGCTTTTAGTGATCAGTTTAGCATTAAAAAAAAAAAGAAATGTTCCAACCCAGAAACAAATATCAGGGAAAACAAGAAAAACATTCCGATTTAATTCTAGGAGAAATAAGAATCTTATGAGATCTCTGATTTCCAATGTAACGCTGAACAATACCTTATGAAATCAATGCAAAACGTGTTTCCACTGCTTTTTGCCTGTATTCCTCTATATCACCTATTATCAGAAATCTTCTGGGGAACAACTATGTCTATGTGACTGTCTAACTGTAAAGTTACTCTTACAGGTGGATGTTTAAGTTCAGTAACAGATTCATTTATTGCAACAAAATTGCTAGCGTGTTGTTGGTGTCTACTAGAGCCTCATACACAAAATTCAGTGGATGGATTTTTATGTTCTGCAGCAAGACTCCATTAGATTCCCCTTCAAGATTTCAGTTTCTGGTCCTTAGAATCCCTAATAGGAAAAGACTGGCATTGATGACTTCTGTTCATGCTGGTGCATGAGAGAGGCAAGTGGGGTACTCATATTCTGTTTCAGACAGTCAGACATGAGCACTTAATTTGTTTTCCAACCTAAATGAATCTATGAATCAAAGCTGCTTCACTGACTGGCATTACACAATTTTTGGTGGTGTAGAAATGTTACAGAGAAATCATGATACAGATCTAGAAGTGTCCTCAAAGCAAAGTTTTTACGTAATTGCCACCCACGGTTACCACCTGCTTTCATTTGCTAGAGTTCTTCAACAGATCAGAAGTTACCTAGAACATAATTAATAAATTGCAGAGCCTAATCTGGTATGTCATTAAAATAATAGTAAGATTGCTTTAGATCTCCAGAAAGGCAATCTGAAGATAATAACCATTAGTCATCTGCGAGCAGCAGATCTGTATTTTTTCTAGGCTACATTTAATACCAATGGCACAAATGACAAATGTGTGACATTCTCGGAAATGAAAAAAAAGTTAAAAACTTGCATATGTAGTAAACAGCAAACTCCTAATACAAACTGTTCTGCAATGTAATCAATTCCCATAGACAGAACTATCATCTTTTACTTAGTACAGGGAATGCAGGCCTAGTATTGTAAACACTAAGCTCTAATATTGCTAAGCAAACAGTTTTAACATTAGCAAACATAAGATAATAATGCATGCATACATGAGTACACGTAATATAACTGAATTACAGCATGTTTAGAATAAGATGGAACCTACTTGCTCTCTCTATATATATCTGTTTTACTGTGAGGCTGAATTTTGCTCACTACTTTGATTGTTGGAGTAAAATATCACAATAAGCCATCCAAGATACATAAAATGTTTCCATATCAAGTTCAAATGTGTAATATCAAAAAATACTCACTTCTAAGCTGCCTTAGAAATATAACTCTCAAAGGTGTAAGAAAGTAAGAGGAAGAATATGGATTTTGGAAGAAGCTGTAGCAAACTACTACATTTTTTTCAGTTCTGGAGGGTGAAAGGGACCAAAGGAAAATGTGTAGCAAAATAGTAATTGCTAGCAAGTAGAAAATATATCAAATAAATATCCCTTACTATCTTTACACAATACTTACCAACAAAGAAAAACAGAAATAGGTCTTTACAAGACCTCTGACTTACCATATTGATGGTGCTTCTGTTCCACTGATCTCTAAGAAGTCATATCCTTCCTCTAACTGGAAGTCAGTAAAGAACAAAACAATGGTATCACCTGGTTTGGCCAATATGGTCCAGGTGCAATCAGCATTGTTTTCATACTCAGAAGGGAAGTGAGGACTTGAAATAATTCCGCTTGTCCCATGTAGTGTCCCTCCACAAGCTCCTTCAGTTGATAAACAGAATATCAATTACTAACGAAGCTGCACTTTAAAGAGAAGTCATTCTTCCTTCTGCCATAGAAAACCCAGCTTCCTTCTGTGCATAAAGTATGAATAAATATATGCACACAGAGAAACAAAATACTATCCAGTTGAAAAGATTAGAACATTTTTTAGCAGGAATTTCCTACTAGAGTCTGGAATGTTGCTTAATATATTGCCAAAGAATTTAGGAACCTTCTTGTAGTCTTTCTAGTCCCATATGTTTTCATTTAAAGCTTTAAAGATATGCTGATTATTAATAGTATTGGATATTAAAACATAATTAAATAAACCCACAAAACATGTCATCCATTAAATTCATTGGCATGAAAGATTAAAAAGTCACCAAGTGGCTCTTGGTGTGTTGCTATGTGGCTATGAAAGTTTCAGCAATAGTAATTAAAAATAGTTCTGCATAGGTGAATGATCAAAAGAGAGGCATTTAATTTTTATCCATTTTTTCATCCTTACTTACTGCTATTATCATGAGGGATTATTTGCATGCTATAAGTGCATATGGAGATATAAAAGCAAATAGCTAGGCAAGGTGTATGACACAAGGAACTTTGAGTCTAATTAGGATAATGACTGAATTGCTAAGTAAGAAAACAGAGAGGGGTAGAGTAGAGCTCTTCTTCTCAATCACAATTAAAAGCCTGTTAGTGGAAGTAAGTTTTATAGGAAGATTTGAAGGAAAAAAAGATTCATTTGAGTTAAAGGAAGAGTAATGCTATGACTGTACATTAAAAATGAGGCTATTAAAAGAGGATAAATTGCTAATAAGGGACTGAAATAAAAGGAAAAATTGGGAGAAAGACAGAAACAGAATAATTTTTTTAATATTTAAGTACTGTATGGACCATGAATTTGAATAAAAAGACGAGAAAAAGCTGCTGAAGAGATTTGAACAAGTAGTTATCTTTAGTCTTCTCCATGCAAAGTAAATTTTTATATAAAGAAATTTAATACAACCTTGTTTACCAAAGGCTTATTGAGTTTTATGATTTCTCGGCACACAAATTTCTCAATGGAGGAAAGATCTTTTTGATAAATTTCATATCTTACTTTCTGGACCCCGAAATTTATGTGTTCTTTTTTAAATGAAGGAGATTTGAGGTGCAATAGATCTACACTCAAAAAATATTTCTTTTTGTTGATGACCATTTCTGTGATTCTTCACTCTTTTTTTACAGCATATATTGAAGAGGCCATTGTGGCACTGAGAGATGAGAGGGGAAAGGATATGAAAATTGAAGAACTCATAGATAAAGGCAATGATCTAAGTTGAAATTCCTGGTGTATAATACATGCAAAGATTACAACAATTAAAATTTGTTATAAAACTACAATAAATCAGAAAGGAGAATCACAGTTTGTTATCCAATAATATTTAGAATTACCTATATTCCTTTTTTTTCCTTTTCTTAACTGCATACCATTTCACTTCAGATCATCATCAAAGGGAAGGGAAGGGAAGGGAAGGGAAGGGAAGGGAAGGGAAGGGAAGGGAAGGGAAGGGAAGGGAAGGGAAGGGAAGGGAAGGGAAGGGAAGGGAAGGGAAGGGAAGGGAAGGGAAGGGAAGGGAAGGGAAGGGAAGGGAAGGGAAGGGAAGGGAAGGGAAGGGAAGGGAAGGGAAGGGAAGGGAAGGGAAGGGAAGGGAAGGGAAGGGAAGGGAAGGGAAGGGAAGGGAAGGGAAGGGAAGGGAAGGGAAGGGAAGGGAAGGGAAGGGAAGGGAAGGGAAGGGGAAAACTAGCATTAGTCTTGAGAATGAGGCAGTCAGCAACTATAAGTATGAAATAACTCGATTCTGCAAAGAGCACCTCTCCAGCATGGGTCTCATATGTCCACTAATTGAACAAGAAATCTGATCTGTACTAATCTTAAACAAAGACTAATGTTTCATCCTATTACCTATGCATGTAGGAGGGTCAGGTTGCCAGAAGAATCGGTTATTTAGTTGCACATGTAATTTTAGCCTGTCCTTGAAGTTGATAGCCAGGGTCACACTGAAAGGTGGTAGTGTCTCCAGGCTCTCTGCTGTCTCCATATCTAGTGCCATTCTGTGGTGTTCCAGGATCGTACAGGTTAATGCAATAGAAGCTGTAAGGGAATGATGAAATAAAACCTTTAAGGTGAAGATAATAAACATCCATAATTAAAAGCACAATATTTTTACATGAGCATTATAACCAGAGGCAATATTATTTATTCATCAGTTAATATATGAAGGCACTTCGTTTCTTTATTTTTATGAGAATGTGCACACTGAGAAACATCATGATTATGTTGACTTCCTGTCAGTTCTCTAAGTATAAAATATGGCCTGAGAGGAAACAAACACAAGGTGTTTTTTTTCCCTCTATTGGTTTTTTTAATTTTTTTGGTCCAGCTAATGAATCAAAAGAGCTAGTAACTCCTTTTCTCATTTAATGTTGTGGTTATCAAAACAAAATTTCTTTATGCACTTTGATGTCTTTTGCACAATAGGATAAGCATCATAATGTTTATCAAGCAAGTTTGCAGATGACACCAAGCTGGGAGGAAGTGTCGATCTGCTGGAGGGTAGGGAGGCTCTGCAAAGGGACCTGAACAGGCTGGACCACTGGGCTGAGACCAACGGCATGAGGTTTAACAAGGCCAAATGCCGGGTCCTGCACTTGGGGCACAACAACCCTAAGCAGAGGTACAGACTAGGAGAAGCCTGGCTGGAAAGCTGCCAGGAGGAGAAGGACCTGGGGGTGTTGGTTGACAACCGACTGAACATGAGCCAGCAGTGTGCCCAGGTGGCCAAGAAGGCCAATGGCATCTTGGCTTGTAACCAGCAGGTCCAGGGAGGTTATTTTCCTTCTGTACTCGGCACTGGTGAGACCGCACCTCGAGTACTCTGTTCACTTCTGGGCCCCTCACCACAAGAGGGATGTTGTGGCTCTGGAGCGAGTCCAGAGAAAAGCAACGAAGCTGGTGAAGGGGCTGGAGAACAAATCTTATGAGGAGCGACTGGGAGAGCTGGGGTTGTTTAGCCTGGAGAAGAGGAGGCTGAGGGGAGACCTTATTACTCTCTACAACTACCTGAAGGGAGGTTGTGGAGAGGAGGGTGCTGGCCTCTTCTCCCAAGTGACAGGGGACAGGACGAGAGGGAATGGCCTCAAGCTCCGACAGGGGAGATTTAGGCTTGAGATTAGGAAGAAATTCTTCACGGAGAGGGTGGTTAGGCATTGGAACGGTCTGTCAAGGGAGGTGGTTGAGTCACCGTCCCTGGAGGTGTTTAAGGTGAGGGTGGATGAGGTACTTAGGAGCATGATTTAGGGATTGGTGGGAATGGTTGGACTCGATGATCCAGTGGGTTGCTTCCAACCTGGTTATTCTGTGATAATATAAATAACATTAATTTATAGTCTTAATATCCTGCAGTATGCAAATGCTGTGTTTACCCAGCTGGCTGAATCAAATAGCAGTTTTATGTAGCCCTAAAGTTCCCATTTCAGGGGCAAGCAAAAACTCTCTTAGCATATTCTCAAAGTGAATCTAAGTAAAATATTTCGCCTATGTTCAGTCTCCTGAGTTTAGGTATGGATGTTACTTTTTTTAAAAAAAAGCATTATAAAAGCAATGTTAAACTGGGCAGTATAATCAGGATGGTATGACCTAAGACACGTAATCATGCAGAAAGTAGATACACCAATACGCATACACTATGGATTTGTGGAAGATGCCAGTTCTCTTCTTAATGGATTCAGGTATTCAATATCCTAAGTTGCTGTAAATACTGTCGTCTTCCCAAGAAAAGATGGTTCCATCCCTGGAGGCTACTGTCCCTAAATTACTGAATCGCACCCTGTTTCCTATCAGTCCTGGCTGCTCCATCCAACTGTGTTGTTTTCAAAGGCCTTATCACAATTGTGAGCAAAAGCACAAAAAAGAAGTCACAAAACCAGTGATACAATCAGTATTAATGATATTGGTTTGTATCTACAAGGAAGTTCCTCTACCACTTTCATAATTTTAATTTAACTGAGTCTAAAACTTCTTGAATCCAGACCAAGGACTTGTTTAAAAATCCATATGGTCATCTCCTTTACTGCAAGGGGTAATCCTTGAAAAATGTGAAACATAAATAGTAAATTATTTTTTTTTTTCTAATATGAACTACATATACTTGTGTGCTCACACATCAGACATAACATGATTCATAATCATCTCAACTTTATATTTGATCACAGAATCACAGAATAGTTTGGGTTGGAAGGTGTAGTGATTAAGACACGGACCTTGTCGATGGGGGCAACAATCAAGATCAACTTTATTTAGAATCCCGCAGTGCAGCAACAGAGTGCAACACCCTGTTTTCCACAGGTATGCCCCTTATCTTCATGTTTTCCACCTAGTGCATTCCTTTCCTATTAACCCATGGGTCTTAATAAAGATTCCAAGGTCTCAACAAGCTAGCAAGCATGAGAACATGGGCCGCTTGCTCCGTGCTTGCTGCGTGCTTCTGCTGGACTGGAGGCTGGCTGATGTCGTGCCCATCTATAAGAAGGGGCGCAGGGAGGATCCGGGGAACTACAGGCCTGTCAGTCTGACCTCGGTACCAGGGAAAGTCATGGAGCGGATGATCTTGAGTGCTATCATGAAGCACTTGCAAGAGAACCGGGTGATCAGGCCCAGTCAACATGGGTTCATGAAAGGCAGGTCTTGCCAGAGTAATCTGATCACCTTCTATGACCGAGTAACTAAACTCTTGGACCAGGGAAAGGCTGTGGATGTGGTCTTCCTGGACTTTAGTAAAGCCTTTGATACAGTTTCTCATAACATTCTGCTTCGGAAACTGTCGGCCTCTGGCCTGGATGGGTGCACACTCTCCTGGGTGAAAAACTGGTTGAATGACTGGGCCCAGAGGGTGGTGGTAAATGGAGTTAAATCCAGCTGGAGGCCAGTTACAAGTGGGGTTCCCCAGGGCTCAGTCCTGGGTCCAGTCCTGTTTAATGTCTTTATCAATGACCTGGATGAAGGCCTTGAGTGCTCCCTTAGCAAGTTTGCAGATGACACCAAGCTGGGTGGAAGTGTCGATCTGCTGGAGGGTAGGGAGGCTCTGCAAAGGGACCTGAACAGGCTGGACCACTGGGCTGAGACCATCGGCATGAGGTTTAACAAGGCCAAATGCCGGGTCCTGCACTTGGGGCACAACAACCCTAAGCAGAGGTACAGACTAGGAGAAGCCTGGCTGGAAAGATGCCAGGAGGAGGTGGACCTGGGGGTGTTGGTTGACAGCTGACTGAACATGAGCCAGCAATGTGCCCAGGTGGCCAAGAAGGCCAATGGCATCTTGGCTTGTATCAGAAACGGCGTGACCAGCAGGTCCAGGGGGGTTATTCTCCCTCTGTACTCGGTACTGGTGAGACCGCACCTCGAGTACTGTGTTCATTTCTGGGCCCCTCACCACAAGAAGGATGTTGTGGCTCTGGAGCGAGTCCAGAGAAAAGCAACGAAGCTGGTGAAGGGGCTGGAGAACAAATCTTATGAGGAGCGACTGGGAGAGCTGGGGTTGTTTAGCCTGGAGAAGAGGAGGCTGAGGGGAGACCTTATTACTCTCTACAACTACCTGAAGGGAGCTTGTGGAGAGGAGGGTGCTGGCCTCTACTCCCAAGTGACAGGGGACAGGACGAGAGGGAATGGCCTCAAGCTCCGCCAGGGGAGATTTAGGCTTGAGATAAGGGAAAAGTTCTTCACGGAGAAGGTGGTTAGGCATTGGAACGGTCTGCCCAGGGAGGTGGTTGAGTCGCCTTCCCTGGAGGTGTTTAAGGTGAGGGTGGATGAGGTACTTAAGAGCATGATTTAGGGATTGGTGGGAATGGTTGGACTCGATGATCCAGTGGGTCTCTTCCAACCTTGTTATTCTGTGATTCTGTAATATCTTAGGTACACCAATGCATCGGCCACTTTGCCCAGCATACACACAGTACTGGAATCTTTATGCCCACTTTTCCCCCTTCATTTATTTATAAACATTATAAACTCTATAAACCATCAGTATTTTTGTACCTTTCACAGTAAACATGACACATGATTAAACACAGAAATATGTTACTACAGATACACAGAAGTATACTATTGCAGGAAAAGTGATTTTGATTAAGGCCTTTAGCTAGCTTTCTGACTTAAGAATCCTTTATAACAAGTTTTTTTTGTTTTTCTTTCAATCATCATTCATCTTGAAGCTTCTTTGCCCCATCCATGAGTGTTGATATAGCCTCAGCATTATTGCTGTCTGTATTAGTATCGTCGTCATCTTCGTCATAATTGCTATCTCTGCTTAGATATGGGCGGACACATCATACTGGCATTCACGTGGGTCCTTGACCGGTGGAAACACAAGCATATCCTCAACCCCACAATATTATCTGATACGGTCCTTCCTTAATCTGTTCTGCAGTGTTTCACCATTCATTCCTCCGTTTTGTTTTAATAATTTTTTTTAGTGTCTGATGGGCTTGTTCTACTATTGCCTGTCCTTCTATCATATACACCTTATTTGCCCACTGCCCATTTTCTTTCCACATTAGTACTGCTCTTCCTGTTTTTCCTGAGCCATCAGTAAACACTGTAGGGCCATCAACCGGTTGCTCTCTACATAAGGGCTTCTGTTCTATTTGTAATGTTTGCAGAGAGGAAAACAATTTATGACTCCGTAAGTGGATATCAATACTTCTTGGATAATCTGTTAGAGCAACCTGTAAATCCAAACTATGTGGGCAGACTAGGTCAATAGGTTAATTATGCCGAGGCGGAAGTTACACAGGAAGTGATGGTAGGGGTCAGGAAACGCCCACAAAGGAGGGCCTCTTGTGGGACAGGGCTATAAAGGCAGACTGCACAATCAATAAAGTTGCCATTTTGAGCTTCCTCTATATTAGAGCCTGTGTCTCAATGGTCCTCGCCGGAGTGGTGTGAGAGTCCGGTACAGGGGGGTGTTTGTTGAGATGCAACAAATGGTGACCCCGATGTGATACTTGGACGGCCCCGACTGGCATCAGGAGCGTGAGTATAGCCATGGCTGAGAAGATGTCACAGATGATTGTTTGGGCCCTGAAGGAGTGCGGATGCGGGTGAAGTCCATGGGAGTGCATTTGATCATCCTAAGGATGCAGCTGGAGTGTTGGAGTAACCAACCGACAGATATAGCTATGTGGGAGATGGCAAAGCCGGAAATGTTGAAGAGAGTGCTATCAGGTTCTCAGGAGAAGTCAAAGGATATAGGAAAACTTATGAAATTGGTAACAGTAATGACAGAGGAAGAATCAGTTTTGCAGCAAACAGACTGATTTAGGGCTGGAAGGAACAGTTGCAGAGCGGCCTCATGGATTCGCATGTCAGTGTGAAATCGACGGGAGGGCCAACAATCCCTTTGATCCGGGTCCAAGAGACACCGAGAAGGAGCCTGAACCACCTCCCCCCGTCCCTCTGACCAACGAGCACAAGTTGGGAGGGAGGCACAGCAGCAGGGAGAAGTTGAAATACTGCAGGCTTTGATTTGTTTGCCTGATGGCAGTCTGCACTGAGAACTAATTAGTTACAAAGTGATAACGGGAATTCCAAAACCTGCAAGAGAGAGCGTGCTGGCTGCTCCTGGCCGGCGGGTTCCGCCCCTACCCCTCCAGCTCCAAAAGAGCAGCTCGCTGTGGAGGGGGGGCCGCAGTCCTGGGTTGGGGGGGGCTGCTCGCCGCTACCGCAGGGCTCGAACAGTTTCGGCATTACAGTGAGAACTATTAGTGGATGCGGTGGGAAATGGCTCACTTAAACAACATTGGTAGCAGTTCAAGACTCAAGACAGTTTAAATAATGCAATTTTACAACAGATGCAGCTTTTTGTTTTGTCGAACTCTTATAAAGCTACCGGATGTTGGAAAGCTGAGACAGGCGTGATCCGTATATGGTGTTTAGAGATAGATCAAAGGATGTGCTGAGCAGTTACAGAAGCCTTGATTTTGCAATCTGTGACCAAAAAAAAATCCTAATGACAACTATAGAATGAAATGGTGCGGTCTGACAACTCCTACAACAACAGCTGGGATTATTTACCTATCAAGCACAGTTGGTAGCTGCTGCCCTGATTGTAATCTGGGACAGTAATATGTTCTGTTAGAGGTGCGGCAAGAAAGTACATTTTAAAAGACTGCCACATGCAGTGCCAGGATAGACGGCCTAAAATCTGCCCTCGGTGTGGACAGGGTGAATTTTTTGCCAGTTGTTGTAGATCAACATGGGGTAAGAACGGGACAGTGTTGTCAGAAAACCAGGAGCAAAGCACGGTTCGGAGGCACGTACTGACACAGACGCCTCCACAGCAAGCAGCGGCTCTCACCTCAGGGCAAGAACCAGAGGCAGCACCAACACAGACGGGATTACCACCGTCGCAGTAGTGTTGCAATCGTCTGCCCTTCATACAATAACATGGAATGTAAAAAGACCATTGGGGTTGGCTTTACTGCCTTGTAATTACAATGATTATCAATAATTCGGTTGGGAATTTTTGTTTTACCTGGGATCATTGATACAGGCTGAACTGGAATCATTCAAGCAAGGGTATGCATGCTGTCTCCACTAATGTTATGAACACCATTTCCACTAGTGTTAATACCAAAGGATAGCCGAATCGTGTATTTAATTTTGTTCAAAGTGGCTGTGTTCCAAGCTGACTCTGTAGAGTATGGCTCACAGGGATTTGAGTCCATAAGAATCCCTGAAATACATTTGACTTAGTCCATACAAGCTCAGACTCTTCTCTTGAAGTGAACATTAACACAAAAGTGGGAAGCCAGGACATCTTAAAATGGCTCTAGTGTAACCCTTAGTTGTGCATGTTCCACTAATTTTGTGGGGGAGAGATGTGTTAAATTCAATGGGAATAGGCATTGAAACTATGAACAAGTGAAAACTTGGGTACATTGCGAAATTTGGTGGAGAGACAACTAGATCACAGGCCTATAGTCCCCTTTAATAGTCCTTGGAACACACCTGTCTTTATGATATAAAGAAAAACACAGGGAAGTGGCGATTGCTTCGCGATCTCCGAGCAGTGAATGCTCAATTGGGAGGTATGGGAGCACTGCAGCCAGAACTGCCTCGAGGGTCCATCATAAAGGAGGGCTGGCTGATCATCATCCTGGATGTGCAAGACTGTTTTTTCTCAATACCATTACACCCTGCTGATTCGGAGCGATTTGCCTTTACAATGCCCAGTACTAATTTGCAAGCCCCAGCTAAATGATATCAATGGACAGTATTGCCACAAGGCATGAAGAATTCCCCCACCATCTGCCAGATAATGGAATCTCATGCATTAGACAGCATCCGACAACATGCATTTGACACCTATATCCTACGTTACATGGATGACATTCTGCTGGCTGCCAAAGATAAGGGGAGCGTGGAGCAGCTATATGTACATGTCGCTCATGCCTTGGAGGATCGAGGTTTGTATATTACAGGTGCGAAGACTTAACGAGTGGGAGACAAACAGTATTTGGGAGCATATTGAACATTATGACCCACAGGCCTCGTTACAGTGGCTAGAGGCAAAAGGGGTAGAACTGGCTCTCCTTGCCTTCCCAGGTCAGCCACTAAATATAGCCATGGACTCGCTGTACGTCTTTACCATCTGCCAGAAACTTATCCATATGCATTTCACCACTACGGAAACAGCCGTGTTACTGAGCCAAGTAGGGCAACTTCGAAGTGAACAGGCAGCAGTTATACATACTCCTTCTCATCAAAAGCTCCCTGGATTGTATAAGGCAGGAAATGACTGAGCAGATGCCACAAGGAAGGTCTGGGCCTTGCATGAGGCAACACGGCTGCATGCTGAGCTGAATCTCGGTGCTGATGCATTGGCAAGGGCATGTAAAATTTCAAAACTGTATGCGCGAGTTGTTAAAGCTTGCCCTTATTGTCAAAATGGTCCCCTCTGGAAGCAGGCGTAAACCCCAGGGGTATTGAGGCAAACCAAATTGGCAAACTGATGTTACGGAATTTGTGCCCTTTAGGCCCCGGCGATTCCTCCAGGCCACTATTGACACATACAGCACAGTGATCATGGCCACCTCACATGCGAGAAACACCGCAAGAGCCACGCTTCTGCACTGGTTAACATGTATGGTGTGGCTGGGTAAACCAGAGGTTATAAAAACAGATAATGGGTCCAACTATACGGCGCTTTAACCCATCAAAGGGCAGAACAATGGGGCATTCAGTTGAAAACGGGCATTCCCGGGAATAGTCAGGGGCAGGCGATCATGGAACGAGCACATGGGACACTCTAACGTTTGCTGCTGTGGCTAGGGGAGGGGGAAGGACACCTCCCTGGAAGGGCAAATCCCCGGGCACAGCAGGATCTCCTTCTAGCAAAAGTCTTATATGCTCTCAACCATCATGAACGCGGCAAACACATCCCAATTTTCAAACATTTTTCCCTTTTGCAAGCAGAGACTAACTATCCCCAGGTGCAAGTTAGATTCCCGGGTGCTTCATTATGGGAACAGGGATGGAAATTGCGTGTCTTAGGGCGAGGATATGCTGCGGTAGAGAGACATGGAGAGATTAAGTGGATGCCTGCACGCTTAGTGCGCCCAGACAAGACCTTGGAGGGTGGCACGCCTACTGCTGCGTCAGAAGGGGGACAGGTAGTTGACTAACCATGACCTCAAGTGTTTTGTACGTTGGAGCCTAATTGTGGTTCTGCACTATTTGCCGGAAGCATACCTACTGATATATGGCCTGGCCCTGATGGCTGGGAACCTTTGAGAGCAAGACATTGGTGAAAACCGATGGGTGCAGTGGGCATGTGCAAGGAATTTGACTTAGATGTGCCTGTACCTGCCAGCAGTTTGTGCAGTAGGGCAAATGTGTGCCCTCTTCATACCACAGCCGACTACAGGGGGTTTACCATACGTGAAATCGATATAAGCCTTATTGGATAATACAGGTGCATATTTTAAGTGTTGTATGTTCCCGGCACCGCATAGCATTGTAGAAGTGTGGATCCAGTAGTGATAATCAATTGTATGAATGTATACGGCTAGCTGAGAAATGAGTGTTCGTGTGTGTGTGTGTTTGAAGTACTTCAAACATTTGTGAGACTTACAAACTGGTTTTGATTAATCTTGAAAATATATCTCTGAGACCTTTCAATCTCAAACGTCCACTAAGCCGGCAACCAGGTAGATTTACCTGGGGATCTTTGGAATGGAAGGCTTCAGAAGGAAAAAGTTTAAAATACCTAGCAAAACATACAAAAACTGCCTAATCTTGCAGCTTTATGTGTGTGAGCCCCCCACTCCCCCACCCTTTTCCTTCCTTTCTAATTTTTTTTTTCTTTCAGCTTTGGAGAAGTCCAGAGGAGTGAATGGTGTTATCTCTCTCGGGGAATGCCAGTTTGGGAGAACACTCTACATTCCAGGGTCACTTGTCAGTGACTCCTGGGTCCTAGTGCAGACAACCTTTCAGGGATAATTGATCCAATGATACAGGAAAATTCAAATGATTCCTTACAAATTATTGACTGGATATTTTACCACTTCAACCTTAAAAACAAGTGACAAACTTAAACATAGTCACTAGATTTAAAATTATTACAATGATAGTCACCGAGGGAAGAAAAAGAAGTATTCAGTTATTAGGTCAAGACTCGACAATCATTTATATCCCGATGACAAATTATGCCAAGTCCTGCATGGCAGGAGGGAATCAGGAGAGACACTACAAAACAGATTGATGAAGGTGCAATATGTAATGAATCTTTTGCGATTAGCAGGAGATGATAAAATTGTGCCAATGTTGAAGCATATGCAAACCATGTCGTCAAAATTAGAGTAAGTGCAAGACAATGTGAAAGTGCTATTGAAAAACAGTTATGGGCACTGGACAGGTCTGTATAAACTACTAACATGGGACGAGGTTATGCTTGTGTTTTCAGAGATACAGGACCAGTTTGGGCACCTGCAAGATGAAACAAGCAATGTTGCTGTGTGACAACTGTTAAGCCTCAACCACAAAAGCAGTTGATAAGAATGAGGGGAAATGTTATTCTTAATGGTGTTAATTGCTTTAACAATTATCCTGTGTGTTACAGTGTATACAACATCAAGTCAATCATATGTTTCACCTGAGCACTTTAGCCATCGGAAAACAAAAAGGGGGAATTATGGGAACGTATTTTCAGAGAAGAAGGCCTTGAAACAGAGAACTGAAAGATAAACAAAGGCCAGTTCGGTGAGGAGAAAAGACAGCCTTCTGATAAGCAGCTGGAAGTAATATGAGAGCTGGTTCAGTGAGAGTACCAGCTGACAGAAAAACAATTGAAGACAACTGTCATCATCGTTCATTTTACTGTAACTTGGTTTCTTGGCGTGTGCAGTAGCTTAGCCAATAATATGGTAGTACTAGCTTTATGGACAGTTACCTTTAACCAATAATACACTGTAGACTGGGGCCGGGTGCGACTCTAGCTATCTCGGCTTGGTGGCCAGGGAGCGATTTAGGGCGGGGGACGGGATGAGCTGGCTGAAGCTTTGCAGGGTGTATGGGACTGGTTTGCATCATTTAGTGTAAAGGAATGGATCCTATGGGGTGTTGCAGCTTTGCTTCTTCTATTATTGCTTCCAATGATTTGAGTTGTGCGTTTCAATGTCTCCTCGCATGTACGCATGGCATGCAGCATGCCTCTGCTGTTCAACGTGTGCTACTCCTGCAAGGGGAGAGGGATTTGTGGGCAGACTAGGTCAATAGGTTAATTATACCGAGGCAGAAGATACACGGGAAGTGATGGTAGGGGTCAGGAAACGCCCACAAAGGAGGGCCTCTTGTGGGACAGGGCTATAAAGGCAGACTGCACAATCAATAAAGTTGCCATTTTGAGCTTCCTCTATATTAGAGTCTGTGACTCAATGGTCCTCGCCGGAGTGGTGTGAGAGTCTGGTACAGGGGGGTTTTTGTTGAGATGCAACAAAACAATTTGCCATGCACCACTTAACATATTCCTTTGTCACTGGAATATATAAATGATTATTGGGTCTTTGCCTGATAACTGAACACTTCTTTTTGTTCCCTTGGTTATTATAATTGTAATCATGAGTCTAGTTACTATTGTTTCTGGGGTTGGTGTGGCAAAAAATATCCATTCAATAATTCGTAATGAATCTTTTGAATTTTCCTCTATCATTGGCTCTATATTCCTAAAGGTTGTTTGCACTAGGGCCCAGCAGTTGCTGATGAAGGACACTGGAATGCAGAGTGTTCTCAGAAATTGGCATTCCCCTAGAGAGATAACACAGTTAACTCCTCTGGACTTCAGCAAAGATAAAAAGAAAGAAAAACTTAGAAAGGATGGAGAAGAGGGGGGTACTCGCACACATACAGCTGCAAGGCTGGGCTTTTACCATTATTTTTTTGTCTTTCCTTTTTTTTTGTATTTTGCCAGGTATTTTAAAATTTTTCCTTCTGAAGCCTTTCATTCCAATGATCCCCAGGTAAATCTACCTGTTTCACAGAATCACAGAATCACCAGGCTGGAAGACACCCACTGGATCATCGGTCCAACCATTCCTATCAAACACTAAACCATGCCCCTTAGCACCTCATCCACCCGTGCCTTAAACACCTCCAGGGAAGGTGACTCAACCATCTCCCTGGGTAGCCTGTTCCAGTGCCCAATGACCCTTTCCGTGAAAATTTTTTTCTTGATGTCCAGCCTAAATCTCCCCTGGCGGAGCTTGTGGCCATTTGCCGGCTTAGTGAACATTTGAGATTGAAAGGTCCAAGAGATATATTTCCAAGATTAATTAAAACCAATTTGTAAGTTTTACAATCATTTGAAGCACTTCAAACACTCACACACGACCACTCATTTCAAAGCTAGCTCAATGCATCCATATAATGTTGGTTATGACAAATCGATAATAACAGAACAAGTATTTCAGTTCTGGTAGATATTGTTCTTCATTGCTCTGTGAGTGTTGTACTTTGCAAGTGTATCATTTTGTAGTTTCTTTGTTCATAGAATCACAGACTGGTTGGTCGAGCCAAAGCCTCCATCTCCCTGTGTGCGATTTCCTGCATGGGGTACAATTGCTGGAAAACAAATCAGCTGAGTAATTCTGGTGCCCTTTGATAGAAAGTCTGGAGGCATAGGCATCCAAGCTATTACTTACATTGCTCTTGTAAAGTCAGCATCAGTCAATTCTGGTAAAATAAGCAATCTTTGTAACAGATGATCAAGCAATTAACAGTGCAATAAATCTGTTTTTTTCCTTCTCTAAGACTAATTGTTTAAGCAAAACTTCTCTAGCGGCGATATTGCCTGCCTTCTTATTTAAGGCCTCTTTTAGTTTGTCTAGAAAAGTCATGTAATAAATGTCATTTTCCAGATTTCTTTTTTTATCACAAATACAGGTGTATTCCAAAGACTATTAATTGGGACTATATGCCCTTGATCTATTTGCTCCTCCACAAAATTTTTCAATGCACACAATTTTTCACTCGTTCATAGTTCCAATGCCTGTTCCCACTGCACTTAACACATCTCTCCCCCTAAAATTAGTGGAATGTGTACAACAAAGGGTTGAACTACAGCCATTTTAAGGTATTCTGCCTTTCCCCCTTTTTTTAAAATGTAATGTGCACTTCAACATAGGATGCTGAGTTTGTAAGTACTAAACCAAATGTATTTCAGGGATTCTTGTGGACCCAAAACCTTATGAGCCATGCTCTATAGAGTCAGCTTGGAACACAGCTGCTTTGAACAAAATTAATTTTAATATCTGGCTATCCTTTGGTATTAATACTAGTGGAGATGTTGTCTGTAACACTAGTGGAGTCGAATCCATACCTTTACTTGAATTATTCCAGTATAGCCTGCATATATGACCCCAGGTAAACAATGATTCCCAACCGAATTATTGATAATCATTCTAATTACAAGGCAGTAAAGCCACCCCATAATGGTCCTTTACATTCTGTGGTATTGTGTGTACTGCGGACAATTGCAGCACTACTGCAATTGTGGTTGGTCACGTCTATCTTGCTGCTGCCTCTAGTTCTTGCTCTGAGGTGAGAGCTGCTGCTTGCCATGGAGGCGTCTGTGTTGGCACTTGCCTCCGAACCATCCTTTGCTCCTGGTTTTTCCAACAATACTGTTCCATTCTTATCCCATTTTGATCTACACCAACTGGCAAAATGTTTACCCTTTCCACACCGAGGGCAGATTTTAGGCCCTCTATCCTGGCGTTGCGTGTGACAGTCTCTTTTAAAATGTCTCTCTTTGCCGCATCTGTAACAGAACGTCTTCCTGTCCTGGTTTACAGTCAGGGCAGCAGCCATCAGCTGTGCTTGATAGGTAAATGAACCCCAGCTGTTGTTGTAGGACTTTTCAGACCACGCCATATCTTCCTACATTTGTCATTAGGATTTTTTATCGCTGATTGCAAAATTAAGGCTTCTGTAACTGCTCGTTTGTCTACCTGCTTGTCGAGCGCATCCTTCAGTCTGTCTATAAATACCATATACAATTCGTGCCTGTTTCAGCTTTCTGACATCCGATATCTTTATAAGAGTTTGATAAGCCCAAAAGCTGTGCCTGTTGTAAACTTGTATTATTTAAACTGTCTTGATTCTTGAACTGCTACCAACAGCATTTCCAAAAACTGCTTGTGTTCTAGAAAGCAGCGGCAGCAGCCTCTCCTTGGCCGGGGGCAGTGGCCCATGGTGCAGTTAGTACTTTCTTTACAGTTTTTTGAGTCTCTGGCCTCCCACAAACAAATTATAGGGTAAGTTTGTAGCTGGTTAAGGTCACCGCACCTCTGCCGACGAAAATAAATCGAAGTTCTGTCATGGTCTTCTGGCCCTGGATCAAAGGGATTATCAGCCGTTTCTGATGGCCCTGCATCAGTCTCTGAATATAGAATATTGCTGTCCTGCTTTTTTCCTGGTTCCACTAAAACTTTGCCTGATCTCAAGTGTTTTGATGATTTGATCATTAATCTCCAGGTAGATAACAGGCTTACCACCCCAGGGTCTTCCCTGGTAGCCACATCCCACAATTTAAATCCTGCGGCATCCCAGACTTTTATATCATACGTAGGAATCAAATCTAAACCTGGATCCTGACCCTGTATCCATTTTAATAAAGTCCTGAGTCGTCGCTCAGCATAGTTAACATCCTGTTCTTCACTCTTGATTTTAAGATATCCAGTGTAGTCTGCTCTTCTGCAGACATCAAAGACCCCATTATTCCCGAGTCCCCAGTTGCTCACCTTTTTTTCAAGGATCTTACTCGTCCGAATTGCTTCAGTGCTCCACACTGGCCAATATTCGTCCAACTGGGCATCACTACGGCTGCTTCTATCCAGCGGTTCTGACCCTGAATATCAAGGTTTGCCCTGAGAGGTGTGCGTCCCTCTCAAGTTGGGCATCATTTGTAGTGATTAAGGCACGGACCTCGTCGATGGGGGCGACAATTGAGATCAACTTTATTTAGAGAATGCAATCTTTATATAGTGCCTCTGTATCCAGTAACAGCTATCCTAGTGAATTTCCTGTAAGAAGAGATGCTGAGCAAAAATAACCATGAATGCTGAGGAGCCTCTGGAGATAAGACTGCAGAGAGCTTTGATAACCAGCTAGACTCCAGCCTGAGAAAATTCAACATCAGTTTAACTGCCTTCAAAGAACAGAAACACGTCACAGTGCAGTTCAGCTCATCCCTATGGCAATTAAGGAATCCCTTAGGAAGCAGACTTAGCGCACTGTTAACTGGACGATCATCTAGCACAAAGCAAGGATTGTTTGTTTTACCGGACCAATTGATGTTGATTTTACGGGAACAATACAAGTAATGGCTTGGATGCCTCTGCCTCCCTGATTTATACCAAAGGGCACTAGAACTGCTCAGCTGATCTGGGTGGAACAGTGGCCCCTCAGCACCGAGAAACCGCACCACCTTAAAGCTTTAGTGCAAGAACAATTACAAGCTGGACACATTCTACCAACTGCCAGCCTGTGGAACACCCCAGTATTGGTAATACGGAAGAAAAGCAGAAAATGGTGTTTATTACAGGACTTACAAAAAATAAATGTGATTATTGAGCCTATGGGAGCATTACAACCAGGAATGCCCTCACCGATGTTACCACAAAACTGGGACATATCCGTTATAGATTTGAAAACCTGTTCTTTTACCATTCCATTACATCCAAAGTATGCAATTCGTTTTGCTTTTCTATTCCTTCTATTAATAGGGCAGAACCAAACCAACGGTATCACTGGACTGTATTGCCGCGAGGCATGTGTAACAGTCCAACAAGTTGTCAGTGGTTTGTAGCAAAAGCTTTATCACCAGTTTGTGAATTCTATCCTCAAGCCCTGATTTATCATTACATGGATGATATTTTAGTTGCAGCCTTGACACCAGAACAGACGGCTAAGGCTGTAGCAGCTGTAACAGCAGCAGTTACTCAAGTAGGTCTTTGTGTCACACCAGAAAAAATAAAAAAACTTCTCTGTGGAAATATTTGAGGTGGAAAATCCAAGAACAAACTATTCAACCACAGCAAGTTAAACTTTTATATTCTGTAAAGACATTGAACAATGTGCAAAAATTGTTAGGAGCCATAAATTGGGTACAACCTTTAATAGGCATCACTACAGAAGAATTATATCCTTTGTTTATGTTGTTAAAAGGGGATTCAGATTTAACCTCTCCCAGGCAATTAGACAAATATTCATTGGTTGCATTAGACAAGGTCGCTAAAAAGCTTAGTCAGAAATAAATATTTCACAAATGTTTAAATACTCCAATTGAATTATATATTATTTCAGCGAAATTCTAACCATTTTGATTTTTAGCCCAATGGGTAGCAGTTGTGTCTGCCACATTTAGACCTTTAGAATGGATATTTTTACCACATCAGTTTTCTAAAACAATAACAACTCAGCATGAAATGTTAGCTATGTTAATTCAAAAGGGTCACAATCATTTATTGGAATTGGATGGGATATATCCCTCGAACATCTATGTTCCCATGACTCAACAACAAGTAGACTGGCTTTTGCAACATTCCTTTTCTATGCAAATTGCATTAGCAGACTTTAAAGGACAAATTAGCATTCATTATCCTCTGAGCCCCCTTTTGATTTTTTTTGAGTGCTTAAGCTTAATTCCTGCCACAAAATTAAGTCATATGCCTCTTAAGGAGGCGTTGACACTTTTTACAGATGGATCAGGGAAATCTGGAAAATTTGGAGGACCAAACAAGGCATGTGGAAATCAGACATTTGTAAAGTGTCAGGATCACCTCAAATTGTGGAATTGGCTGCAGTTGTTAGATGCTTTAAGCTGTTTTCACAACCCATAAACATTGTTACTGATTCAGCCTATGTTGCTGGCATCGTTTCACACTTGGAGAATGCCTATTTAAAGTATGTAGTCAATGGACAGCTATATGCTTTTTTAAAGGAATTGAAATATCTGTTAGACAATCAACATGAACCTTACTTCATAATGCATGGATGTTCTCATACATATTTTCCAGGATATTTGGCTGAAGGCAATTGCCAAGCTGAGGCTTTGGCAGCCCCTGTAACCATTCCAGATACATTACTACAAGCACATATGTCACATGACTTTTATCACGAAGGTGGTACAGCCCTTAGGAAAATGTTTCAGTTAACTCATGAGCAAGCTCGGCAAATTGTACAGATGTGCCCTGATTGTCAACTCATCCCAAACACTACTTTTGATGGTGTAAATCCTTGTTACGACAAACTGATGTAACACACATCCCCGAGTTTGGACGTCTAAAAGATGTACATGCATCAATTGACACCTTTTCTACCTGCATTGTTGCCTCCGCACATATGGTAGAACGAGCAAAAGACGTAAAAAAACATTTATAATATGCAATTGCTCTTTTGGGGGTGCCAAAACCAGTAAAAACAGACAACGGCCCTGGATATGTTTCTAATATAACAAAATCCTTTTTTCAACAATGGGGAATCACACATGTCACTGACAGGGCAAGTCGTAGTTGAACGAGCTCATGGTACATTAAAAAATATGTTGTTAAAACAAAAAAGGGGGAGCGTGGGATATGTCCCTCAAGAGAGACTATAAAAGCTATGTATGTTCTAAGTTTGAGACAATGGGAAGGTCCATGGCCACTAATAACTTGGCGGCATGGGTATGCTTGTGTCTCTACATGTGGAAAATATAATCCATGTTTTTGTTCACTGATTAAAGGTTGTTCTAGTTTTTTAAAGTTTGTTCTAGTTTTAAGTCTCTAGGTACTTAAGTATGGCTATTCGCGGACACAGCTGCTTATTGAAGAACCAGGATATGGTCAAGAGCTGGGAAGTCGGGATGCGATGAATGGTTAAGATAAGACATTGTGAGAACAAGGCTGATAAGATTCCAGAAATTCCAGGAAGCTGCAGACCCAAGAGCGTATTGTACCGAAACCTGCATCACAAAGAAGATTGAAGGCTCATGGATATGCAGGCGCAGAGTACTAATGAAAAAGCACGTAGCAAGAAACAGAACTGTATAAAAAAGGGGAACTGAGACCTGGGATGGTGCGACAGTTTGAGGAGCAAGGGACTCCCATGTCGCCCAGCGCTGGTTTTGCCTTTGCCTTGCTTGCTATAATTTAATAAATTCTAATTGAACCCATACTGTTGTCCGCAGTCTATTACAATTTGGTGCCGTGACTCGGATGCCACCTGCACGATAGAATTCCGGTTTTACCCGGGAGGCGCCCCGCCGATTAGTCGGCGGCCCTGGTGATTCGGGCTTCTATCTCGGTCGCACCGATGAACCCAAATTCAAGGCAGTTGGCAAAAGGAAGCCGGCAGACCCTATAAATTTCGTGCACGAAAGTCCGGACGAAGACGCAGGACGCGTGAGTATCTGTGGGGGAATCCGTTCGGTCTGGGTCAGGTTATCCTGGAGTGTTGCGAATGTGTGAATGCCTGAGAGGGGAACCGGCAGCTCGGATTCCCTAAGCGAGTGCGGACCCTTTAGTAGTGCGGTTCTCACTATCCGCGAGGGTGTGAGCCACGAATAAGGGGAAGCGGTTGTGTTTGCATCACAGAACGAGTGAGTGCACTCCAGAAGATGGGACAGGGGAAAAGCAGGCCCCCTAATTCCATAAAACTCCCTCCGGTACCTAAGGATAGCCCGTTGGGATTTATGTTGGATCATTGGAAAAATTACCCTACCACAGGGGGTAAAGATAAGGCTAAAATGATTTATTATTGTATAGAAGTATGGGGTGGTAAGGAGGTTTCTCGAGGGGTATTTTGGCCCATTTTGGGATCATCAGAAGATTGGGTGAGGCAAAAACTCAATCTATGGGTCAATTCAAAGACCCCCTTTAGTCAAGAAGAGAGTGGCTATGCGGCTGTCTGGGCCATGAGACCCGGAAGCGATGTGCCCTTATTTCCCCTTAAAGAAAAAGAACAAAAGAAAAATAAGGAAAAGGAAGAAGAGGAGGCTTTATTAACTCCACCTCCTTATATACCCCCCCGGGACCCCCTGATCCCAAACGCACCACCAATGGAGCCTCAAAGGGCAAGGGAAAGTCCGGAGCCCCCTTCAGAGGTGTCGGGCCCGATTACCCGGGGGCGAGCAAGGCACCATAATTTATTCCCTTTGAGAGAAATGCCTATAGGAGGTCCGGGACCAAACCTAGTGATAGGATTCGTCTTGGTACCTCTGAGTTCAGGGGACGTTAGAGAATTCAAGAGAGAAATGGGAAACCTTCTGGAAGATCCCGTGGGGGTGGCTGAAAGGTTAGATCAATTTTTGGGACCTAGCATCTATACTTGGGGTGAGATGCAGGCCATATTGAATATCCTCTTTACTGCCGAAGAGAGGAATATGATTAGACGAGCAGGGATGCGAATATGGGACGCACAACATGCACAAGGGCCTTTAGCAGATGTCAAATGGCCCTTGCAGGATCCCAACTGGAATCACCAACAGCAGGATCACCGAACTAACATGCAGGATTTGAGGACAATAATAATACAGGGGATCCGGGAAGCAGTACCCAGGGGACAGAACATCAACAAAGCCTTTAACGAAAGGCAGAGAAAAGAGGAGACACCCACAGATTGGTTGGAACGCCTGAGAAAAAGTTTGCAAATGTATTCGGGCTTGGACCCAGGGACCCCACTAGGACAGGCGCTACTAAAAACCCAGTTTGTGGCCAAGTCATGGGAAGATATAAGGAAAAAGTTGGAAAAACTAGATAATTGACAGGACAGAGATTTAGATGAGTTATTGAGGGAGGCTCAGAAGGTATACGTGAGGAGAGATGAAGAGGGTCACAAGAGACAGATAAAGATGATGCTGGCAGCAGTGAGGGAGACGAGGGAGACTAATGTCTCTCCCAGGGGAGGTACTATGATCCAGAGAAATGGGGGAGGGTTTCCCCGGATAGAGAAGAAAGAAGTAGGTGCATGTTTTTATTGTGGGAATAAAGGGCATTTTCCGAGGGAATGCAGGAAACGACTGAGAGATGAGAAAGCGTTCAAAGAAGATTAGAGGGGTCAGGGGCTCTATTTGCTGGGGGCACGAAAACACCGTGAGGCCTTGATAAAATTAAAGATAGGTCCTCAGCAACAAGAGTTTGGATTCCTGGTAGATACTGGGGCAGAACGATCGTATTGCCAGAAGGATGTAAAATATCAAAAGAAACCGCTCAGGTAGTAGGGGCAAAGGGGGAGCCTTTTGAAGTTCCGATGATCAAAAGAGTAATGGTAGAGGCAGAATCTAGGATAGGGATAGGAGACCTCTTATTAGTACCCGAGGCAGATTATAATTTGTTAGGAAGAGATTTAATTGTAGAGATGGGCATTAATGTAGAAGTAGTAAATAAAGAAATAGAAATAAGACTTTGCCCCTTAAGGGTAGAGGATGAGGATAAGATTAACCCAGAGGTTTGGTATACGCCTGATAGTTTGGGGAAGCTAAATGTACCCCCCTTTTTGGTAACCCTGAAGGATCCTGATGTACCAGTCAGGGTCAAACAATACCCCATATCCCCCGAGGGAAGGAAGGGATTAAAGCCAGAAATTGAAAGACTTTTAAGTAAAGGACTTTTAGAACCTTGTATGTCCCCCTATAACACACCCATTTTGCCAGTAAAGAAAACAGATGGATCATATCGACTAGTACATGACTTGAGAGAAATTAATAAGAAGACAGTAGCCCGTTTCCCAGTAGTAGCAAATCCTTATACTTTGTTAAGTAGGTTAGGACCCGAAAAACAATATTATAGCGTAATTGATTTGAAGGATGCATTTTGGACATGTCCACTAGATGAAGAAAGCAGAAATTATTTTGCATTCGAATGGGAAGATCCAGACACACACAGAAGGCAGCAATTGTGATGGACTGTCCTTCCACAAGGATTTATGGAATCCCCAAATCTGTTTGGACAGGCCTTGGAGCAGATTCTGCAGGAGTATCAAACAGAGGAGGGGGTGGTACTTATCCAATATGTAGACGACCTTTTAATCGCGGGGGAAACGGAGGACAAGGTGCAGGCGGAAAGTATTAAATTACTTAACTTTTTAAGTACTAAAGGGCTCAAGGTATCCAGGGCAAAACTGCAATTTGTAGAGGAGGAAGTAAGGTATCTTGGGCATTATTTAAAAAAGGGTGAGAAGAAAATAGACCCCGAAAGGGTGAAAGGGATATTATCTATGCCACTGCCAAGAAGTAAAAAACAAATTCGGCAACTGTTGGGCCTCACGGGTTATTGCAGACAGTGGATCGAAAACTATAGCACTAAGGTTAAGTTTTTATACAAAAAATTGGGCCAGGAAGGGCTAGTAAAATGGGATGAGGAAGACGATAAACGATTACACACCTTACAACAGGATCTGGCCAATGCTCTGGTGTTGAGTTTGCCTGATTTAAAAAGACCCTTTTATTTATTCGTGAATACCAATGCTGGGTCAGCCTATGGGGTTCTAACTCAGGAATGGGCAGGAAAGAAGAAACCTGTTTGGATACCTGTCAAAATTATTAGATCCCGTAAGTAGAGGTTGGCCCACTTGTTTGCAAGCCCTAGTGGCCTGCACTTTGCTTGTAGAAGAAGCTAACAAGATCACTTTTAATGCAGAGTTGAAGGTATTGTCCCCCCATAATATTCGGGGAATACTGCAGCAAAAAGCAGATAAATGGATAATGGATGCCAGGCTTTTAAAGTACGAAGGGATCCTCTTGGATTCTCCAAAATTGACCCTAGAAGTAACAAATTTGCAAAATCCGGCCCAATTCTGTTGGAGAATGGCTTGCAGAGCAGGGGCACGGCTCTGTGCAAGAGCTGTGCCGTAGCATAAACTGTAAATCATGCTGATAAAGGGAGAAGCACAGGGGCATACCAACCTTGGACAGTTAGATAAACAACTGTGGGAAAGTTGGAGATAGAAGAGAGGAACAAGGCGTACCCAGGAGTTGACTTGTAATCTGTAACCTATAGTGAGCTCAGCTTTTGAAATATGTATGAGGCTAATTAACAACTGTATTTAACTAGCTGTGATCTCTAATAAAATTGAGACTTGCTGATGACCACCTGGTGTCTGCATTCTCCCTTCGCCGACAAATGGTGACCCCGACGTGATACTGCCACGGTCGACGAAGTTGGAGTTGGGTCCTGATCGCAGCCAGGACGGTGCCGAAGAACAAGGAGAAAAGCACCCCCAAAGATCACAATGGTGGTTTTGGGCCATACGTGCCACCGAAGCCTGGAGAGCTGCAACAGCGCTGACGAAAAACGGATAGGCAAGTGGCATATGATTTATTTACTCCTACTTTAAGGAGGACGGAAAAGCACTGGAAAGCAGCGTCCAGGGGGCAGAAGGTTGGACTCGCTGAAGGCAGCGTCGTTCAGCCCGTGCCTGGATTCGGGATAAAGAAGAGCGAATCCGCCGTCCGTCTGAATGCTATCCAGGGTTTAAAACGCTGCACACAAAGTCAAGCTCGCAATGGAAAAAGAGGTAGCATTTGATTTATTAAAGCGTTTTCTAGAAAAGTAGGGGGTGGGTCCGTTAAAGGACCTAGCAACTTTATTAGCTGTAGTAAAGACTAAGGGCTGTTTTAAAGACCCAGAACAAATGTTTGAGGAAGAGGAATGGAGAAAGTTGGGAGATAAGTTATGGGAGGCAGTCTTAGAAGATGATAAGGTCGTGAAGAAGTTAGGGAAGCTGTGGCGTGTAGTGCATAATGAGCTGTTACAATATCAAGCGGAAGAAAAGGCTGCGAGGCAGGTCAGCGCAGCGCAGGAGAATAGGAATTTGACTTGTCCTCTCCCTCCTGCCGTGCCCACAGTCAGCTCACTCCCACCCCATAGCAATGCTCCTGAGGATATTCCGGGAACTGAGGGTCGTCTGCCGCCGGCCCCGCCGCCGGAGCCACCCCCGCCCCCCTTACTTAATAATGAGTCGGTTCCCGAGCCAGAGAGTGATGTGGGGGGGGGGCTGTGGCGCGAGAGCGGTGGGAAGCCTAGGCAGAAATAGTGAAAAGTATTATAGACTCAAAAGATATTAGTGCAATAGAGTCGGTAATAGATATAGCGTGTCCTGTAGTTTTTCAAGCCCTGCTAGTTGAAGCAATCCAAAAGGTAGGGCAAGATTTAGTAACTGCACAAACCCAGGCATTTGCTGCCCTTGCTCCATTGCAACCTTTGACAAAGATGCAGCAGACAGGCCCGAATCGACAAGAGTATAAGTGTTTTCGATGTGGGCGTAATGGACACACGCGCCGTCAATGTCGGGAGCAGCAGGTGTGGTGCCAGAATTGCCAAACAAAGAATCATAGTACTGCTTGCCGCCGCCGTCAGCCGAGAAACTCCCAGCAGCGCGCAGACGCCAATAGCAGCCGCAGCGACTTACATGACTGCAGCCGCCCCAGGATCACAGACACCTCTGCCCAGCTTTGACCAGCCAGCATTTTGCAACCGGCAACCAGGGGCAGCCTCGGACTGGACCTGGCAACAGCAGTAGATACTACACGCATCGACAATCGACCACAAAAGATTGCCTCTGGGATTAAAGGACCGTTGATGATGAAGAGAAGACTTAGAATGGTGGTTGAGGAATTCAACAGCTTTACAGCTAGGTTTGCTATCTGAGGCTGTAGAACTTAAAGTAGAGTCACAGAAAATGCCTATATTAAAATGGCTTGGCAACCACGACTGGTTGCTAAAACCCAAGAAAAGTGAGACGCCACTCTCTAATGCTGTTACAGTTTATACAGATGCCGGAAGAAGATCACGAAGGGCAGCAGCAACTTGGTTTACCAAAAATCAGTAGCATCATCATCTTTTATCCGCAGAGCCAGGAGACTCTTTACAGACTCTAGAATTAGCTGCAGTTGTTTGGACATGCGCCCAGTGGATGCATGAAAATTAAACATCATAACAGATTAAATGCAACTACAATCTGCAATAAAACAACGATCTCAACCCTATTGCATAATGCACATCAGAAGTCATCAATGGACTGAAGGTTTAGGTGAAGGCAATGCGCGTGCTGATCAACTTGTGACTCTAGCAGCTCTCACCTCAGAGCAAGAACCAGAGGCAGCACCGAGATAGACATGATCACCACCATCGTAGTAGTGCTGCAATCATCTGCACTTCACGCAATAACAGGAAATGGAAAAGGACAATTGGGGTTGGCTTTACTGCCTTGTAATTAGTATGATTATCAATAATTCGGTTGGGAATCTTTGTTTTATCTGGGATCATTGATGCAAGCTCTACTGGAATAATTCAAGCAAGGGAAATGATATACAGGGAAACTGAGGTTTTAGCTCAACTGACCAGTCTGTAATTCTATCAACACAAAAACTACAAAACAAAACAAACAAACAAAAAGTATTACCATAAGTAAAAGATTTGTTAGACAATTGATATAAGTCTCACTTATAATGAATGTACATATTTTAAGTGCTTTTTGTTTTCGGTACCATGTGTAGTTTAAATATTCATAGCATGGAAAAATTGTGGATCTAATAGTGATAACCAACATTGTATGAATGTATTCGGCTAGCTGAGAAGTGTGTGTGTGTGTGTGTGTGCGTTTGAAGTACTTCAAACATTTGTGAGACTTACAAATCGGTTTTGATTAATCTTGAAAATATATCTCTGGGACCTTTCGATCTCAAACGTCCACTAAGCCGGCAAACAGGTAGATTTACCTGGGGATCTTTGGAATGAAAGGCTTCAGAAGTAAAAAGTTTAAAATACCTAGCAAAACATACAAAAACTGCCTGAACTTGCAGCTGTATGTGTGTGAGTTCTGCCCCCACCCTCTCCTTCCTTTCTAAGGTTTTTTCTTTCTTTCAGCTTTGAAGAAGTCTAGAGGAGTTAATAGTAGCACACGGGCACGGCTGTGAGGAATTTGCAGGAATGTGTTGTTTTAATCTAACTGATCGGTTCCGGTCCATCCACAGCAAGTTACAACAATTGACAGATAACATAAGAAAATTACAGCAATGGGAAAATCCTTTGGATGTAAGATTAATTTCACTGGGGATCGACGGGTTGTTGGGAACATTGTTGAAATATGGATGTGTAATTTTGATTGTTGTAATTCTGATCCTATCAATAATCCCATGTCTAATATCATGTCTACAGAATATGATGGCTAAGGCCACAGATCGATTAGTTATGCAAGCTATGCTGGTCCAAAAAGAAAAAGGGGGAATTGTTGGAGAATGGCTTGCAGAGCAGGGGCACGGCTCTGTGCAAGAGCTGTGCCGTAGCATAAACTGTAAATCATGCTGATAAAGGGAGAAGCACAGGGGCATACCAACCTTGGACAGTTAGATAAACAACTGTGGGAAAGTTGGAGATAGAAGAGAGAAACAAGGCGTACCCAGGAGCTGACTTGTAATCTGTAACCTATAGTGAGCTCAGCTTTTGAAATATGTATGAGGCTAATTAACAACTGTATTTAACTAGCTGTGATCTCTAATAAAATTGAGACTTGCTGATGACCACCTTGTGTCTGCATTCTCCCTTCGCCGACACAATTCTTATACGGGAAGCCTGTTGAGGGAGGGTTGACCCATGAATATCTATCTACAATAGAAACACAAACCAAGATACGACCAGATTTAGACGAAGAAGAACTAGAGGAAGGAGATAAGTTGTTTGTGGACGGATCTTCACGAGTGGTAGATGGAAAAAGGGCCTCTGGTTATGCAATAGTTGGAGGAGAAAGGCTGACAGTCATCGAATCTGGCCCATTAAGTAAAACATGGTCAGCGCAGGCCTGTGAGTTGTATGCTGTATTACGGGCATTACAACTATTAAAAGATAAAGTGGGAACCATTTATACGGATTCAAAATATGTGTACAGAATTGTACATACCTTTGGGAAAATATGGGAGGAGCGTGGACTAATTAACTCCCAAGGAAAGGACTTGGTTCACCAGGAATTAATCAAGAGAGTATTGAAGGCTCTGAGAGGGCCTAAGAAAATTGCGGTAGTCCATCTGAGGGGGCATCAAAGGGGACTAGACTTTAGGAGTAGAGGAAACAATGCAGCTGATCAGGAGGCTAAGAAAGCTGCACTGTTAACATTACAACATGTGTTCTCCAAACACAGAAACCCAATGGTTGAATGGAGAAGATGTGAGATTTGTGGGGAAGGTCTGCAGAATCTTCCTTGCTATATCTGTTGGAAGGACTGGGGCGTTGATGCTATAGAATGTGCCTGTCACAATCTACAGGCAGACCATTGCATACACCACGGAAAAATATGGAGGGTATATAGTTTTACTGCACAAGAGAAAGAGAAGATGAGGAAAATGGGCTTAAAAAGAGGATACCAAAGGGGACTGGCGACTTCCAGAGGATAACAGGACTGTATTGCCCAAGACTGTGGCTGCAGACATTATGAAGAGAATACATAGCAAAACACACTGGGGAGCACAAGCGTTAGTAGACCAGTTCGCGACAAAACACATGTGTATTGGTATGAACGATTTGGCTAAGCAAATAGTGAGAGGATGTGTCACCTGTTTAAAAGTAAATAGGGCAAATCTGAGGAAGCCACTAATGGGAGGGCAGCCCACAGCCCACCGACCCTTTGCGAATATCCAGTTAGACTTTACAGAATTACCAAAGGTCGGGAGGTATAAATATTTATTAGTAATGGTGGATCATCTAACTCATTATGTAGAGGCATTCCCTACGGCAAGGGCGACAGCACAAATAGTGGTCAAGACTCTCTTAGAACATATAATTCCCAGATATGGGGTTGTGGAAACTATTGACTCAGACAAAGGACCTCACTTTGCCTCCAAAATAGTAAAGGAAACCATGATAGCAATGGGGATACAATGGGACTACCATACCCCTTGGCATCCCCAAAGATCTGGCACGGTAGAAAGAATGAATGGAGAGATTAAAAAACAATTGACTAAACTCATGATTGAAACCAAACTATCATGGGTAAAATGCCTGCCATTAGCATTGTTGAATATTCGGACACAACCTAGATCCGATCTAGGGGTATCTCCTTTCGAGATGTTGTACGGAATGCCCTACAATATAGAAAAGCCTCAGGACCATCCGCAATTGAGGGACCAGGAGATAAATGCTTATATCACTAGTTTAATGAAATATAGAGAGGAATTATGGAAAAAAGGGAGGCTGGCCCAGAGACCTCCGTTAGACCTAAAGCTGCATCAGATACAACCTGGGGATTGGGTAATGATAAAGTCTTGGAAGGAGACAACCTTGGCTCCACAATGGGAAGGACCTTACCTTGTATTACTTACCACAGAAACTGCAATTAGAACCGCAGAAAAGGGATGGACCCACGCTAGCAGAATCAAAGGACCAGTATGTGAGCCAGTCCCCGAGTGGAAAGTAACTAGCAAACCTGGAGACCTAAGACTGCAAATTCAGAAGGGGAATCATCAATGAACAAATATTGTGTGGAGTATACAGCAGAGCAGCCACGTTATACGGAGGAAGGATTAATATGTTAAGATAAAACCCAGAGTGCGATTGTTATCCTTTTGTACGATATATTTGTAAAATCTGTACGGATCAGTGGTAGACTCATTGCAGGCAGGGAACTCCTCCTAAGGGAGTTTGCGACCCTTGAACTGCAGTGTGACACAACCAATTGGTTCCTAAAGTATAAAGTTCCGTTTATAGCCAAAATTGTAGATCGCATCTGCTGCACTCGCTTAAAGGGAATTCGATGTGACGCCCCTCCGATTAAACATTGTAACTGGGATCCCTACGTCAAAAGGCAACAGAATAGCCCACGGGGTCCTCCTGAAGAATATCCTTGCTGCCAAGAAGATGGTACCCCTCATGGCCCGAGGCAACCGGGTCGACGAGCGAGGCAGAGGGGTAAAAAAGGTGGAGGCAAGAAGCCCCAGGAGGAAACAACAAAAGAAATACTTGAAGAATTGCCCCAAGAGTGGGAATAAAAAAGGGGATCCCGGGCAGGAGGGCAAGTCACAGGCTGTAAACAGAAATCGACAGAGAAATTCCTATGCCTCTAATGAGGTTCACCCCTTGATCCAACAGGTTGTTTTGTTTATGCTATTTTTAGGGGAAATCAACGCAACAAACGCGCCATCCCATCAACCGTTCAAATGGTCATTGATACGATGGGATGATCAGCATGTAATCAAGACAATCATAACTCCTGGGGGCCCATCTTTCGAGGTCTATTTAACGGAGCTCACCGCTGTAGATGGGGGAGATAATCCTCGCGACCTTCTCAATCCATACAAGAGATATAGGGCATTTTATATGTGCCCTGCTGCAAACCCCGGGAAAGGATATTGTAATTGGCCTGGATATAATTATTGTGCATATTGGGGTTGCGAGACAATAGCCTGGACTTGGACTAGGAAAGCGGAAGACAAATTCCTAGCTGTGGGAAGGGGGTCTCCAGGGTGTATTCATCCCCGATATGACTATAGTGGCGGAGTGATCGGGGGACACAGCAGCTGGTGCCAATATCTCTATTTGAACGTTACGAACCCAGAAGATGCAGGATGGTCCATTGGGAAAACATGGGGAATTCAGTTTTGGGAGCCGGGAGGGGATAGAGGAGGACTAATCCTCATAAAGAAAGAACCAATCTCAACTAGCCCAGAAAGTGTTGGACCAAACCCAGTATTGGCAGCGGAACGCGAGGAAACGAACATTACCAACATCAGTAGCCCCAAAGGGGTAACTACACCCCAAGTTGATACCTCGGAAGAAACTTCAAAGAATGGTATACTTTGGAAAAGGATGAGAGCTAGCTATGGGATTTTGAACAAAACAAATCCCAACCTGACGAAGGGGTGTTGGCTTTGTTATAACATCCAACCTCCTTTTTATGAAGCAATTGGAGTAACGGCTAAAGCAAGAAAAATGAATGGAACTAATCCTAGAGAATGCCTCTGGAAAAAGAAAATACTCAGGGAATAACCCTCTCCTCGGTAACAGGGCAAGGACGATGTGTAGGCACAGTTCCTTCTGATAAAAAGCATCTTTGCAACATCACGGTAAAAAATCCAAGGCAGAACCAGGAAGCGGATTGGTTGCTTCCGGCTGCCAATACTCGGTGGGTTTGTCAGAGTATAGGAATTACTCTTGTTTATTTCTAAAAATCTTTAATTATACCCGAGATTATTGTATCCAAGTAACCATTGTACCAAAAATTGTTTATCATCCAAAGGAATATGTCCTTGAGCAAAACACAGCCCCTTACCATCACCTGATAAAAAGGGAACCTCTTACTGTCCTAACCATAGCAACTCTTTTAACTGTAGGAGGAGTAGGGGCTGGAACAGGAATTGCCTCATTAATCAATCAGCAAAGGGAATTCAGCGCGCTAAGAATTTCTGTGGATGAAGATTTGAGCAAAATAGAAAAGGCAATTGATGGTCTAGTAAAATCAATCAGGTCATTATCAGAAGTAGTGTTACAAAATCGAAGAGGGTTAGATTTGCTATTTTTGCAACAGGGAGGCTTGTGCGTAGCATTAGGAGAAGAATGCTGTTCTTCTGCAGACCACACAGGAGTAGTGGTTAACACCATGAGTGAATTAAGGAGGCAGTTAGAGCAACGGAAAAAAGAAAGAGAAGCACATCAGAGTTGGTATGAAAATTGGTTTAGCCACTCTCCTTGGCTGACAACCCTGCTTTCCACAATTGCAGGGCCAGTAATCTTGTTAGTGTTGGGACTTACCTTTGGCCCATGTATATTTAATAGACTAATCAACATAGTAAAAAGTAGGCTAGAAGCAGCACATCTCATGCTCCTTAGAACCAAGTATGAACGAATATCTGAAGAAGAAAATATAGGGATGTTAGAATTAGCGAAACAAGAATTGCAAAGATACAGTGAACAAAAATAAAGAAAAATAGAAATGGGGGAATTGTGGAAAATATAATCCATGTTTTTGTTCACTGATTAAAAGCTGTTCTAGTTTTTTAAAGTTTGTTCTAGTTTTAAGTCTCTAGGTACTTAAGTATGGCTATTCGCGGACACAGCTGCTTATTGAAGAACCAGGATATGGTCAAGAGCTGGGAAGTCGGGATGCGATGAATGGTTAAGATAAGACATTGTGAGAACAAGGCTGATAAGATTCCAGAAATTCCAGGAAGCTGCAGACCCAAGAGCATATTGCACCGAAACCTGCATCACAAAGAAGATTGAAGGCTCATGGATATGCAGGCGCAGAGTACTAATGAAAAAGCACGTAGCAAGAAACAGAACTGTATAAAAAAGGGGAATTGAGACCTGGGACGGTGCGACAGTTTGAGGAGCAAGGGACTCCCATGTCGCCCAGCGCTGGTTTTGCCTTTGCCTTGCTTGCTATAATTTAATAAATTCTAATTGAACCCATACTGTTGTCCGCAGTCTATTGCATACAGATCATGGACTGCAATGGATGCCAGCAAGATGTGTGCGACCTGGATTGCAATAATTGTGGGAATTTCATGTTGAGCAACCACCATTCCATGGATCCCTGCACAATCCATAGAAAACATCTAGGTAACCCTAGCCAATGAGGCACAGCAAGATTCATGAAAACAAAAAAGGAGGAGATGTCAGAAGAGATGCTGAGCAAAAATGACCATGAATGCTGCTGAGCCTCTTTAAACAAAGAAACTTATGCTTAACAGTTTAATTTAACCATTAAGGCAGGTACACTTTATTCAGCGCTGGAGAAGACTCCGGATTTGTCCTCAGAGTGCTTCTGCCGAGCAGTGACTTCACAGAAAATTTATACACAGAATTGTTTTCAAATTCAAAGTGAGAATTATACTTGTTCCGGGAACCTCAGATCAGCTCAGAGTCGTTAAGGTGTGGCCATATCTGAATGGTCAATCTCAACGACTCTGGGTGACAAAGGATAAGGGTCGTTAATGCTATCTTAGTTAATCTTGCTTTTAACACATTACAGTTGATGTTCCATCCCACCATTTACAAATCACCATTTCACTCTGGGGATAAGACTGCAGAGAGCTTTGATAACCAGCTAGCCTCCAGCCTGAGAAAATTCAACATCAGTGGCAAAAGCAAGAAGGCATAGAAACAATTACAGTGGTCACGAGGAGCTGGGAAGGAGAATAGCTGTGGAAATTTTTATGAAGGACTTGCAGGACTGTTGTTGACATTTCACTAAGGTATAAAGATGAGCTTGTAACAATAAACTTGGTCTTAGCTTGAAATGAAAGCAGAGTCTGTGTCTGTTAATACGACACATTTCCACCCATGAAAATCCCACAGTGCAGCGACAGAGTGCAATCCCCTGTTTTCCACAGATATGCCCCTTATCTTCATGTTTTCTACCTAGTGCATTCCTTTCCTATTAACCCATGGGTCTTAATAAAGATTCCAAGGTCTCAACAAGCTAGCAAGCATGAGAACATCGGCCGCTTGCTCTCTGCTTGTTGCTAATATCGCAGGTACACCAAGGCATCAGCCACTTGCCCCAGTATACACACAATACTGGAATCTTTCTGCCCACAGGAGGGGACCTTAAAGATCATCTAGTTCCAACCCCCCTGCCATGGGCAGGGACACCTCCCACTGGACCAGGCTGCTAATGTCTTTTCACAGTGTAATTTTGCTCTACTGTCTGTAAGACATGATCAGACCTATGAAGAGCACTCAGAGAAGAGCTGATGGAATTTATTAAAAGCATTGTTAATGTTAGCAAATGCAATGTTAATGCCCTACTTTACACTGTGGTCAACTGCTTTGCTGGCTTATGAGTAAATGTTATTGGAAATTATATTTAGCTGTGCCATTCTCCAGTGCTCTTTGGGGTAGCAGTGACTATGTCTTTCTATATTTTGAGCAGTATATAGCACCTGAAGTACTTGGGGTTTAACATATCATTACAAATTACAGACCAAAAAAAAAAAAGCTTAATACAATTTTAATTCTTTATGTTTCTATGTTTGATAATAATTTTCTGGGTTCTTTTTTAAATAGAAAGGCACAGTCTCTTTCATATCTTCTATAAAGATAAGTAATAATGCCCATTTTTTTTCATTATTCCTGTTTCAGTCTCAGGAACCATTAATATATCATCAATTTTTTTTTTAGCTCATTTCATATAGTACAACCCAAAGGCTTTTATAACTCCATCACTACCACCACTATGCAACCTTTGTGACCATAATGCACCAGTAATGCATTTTCTCTATTAATAACTGCATCATCTCCTTCCATCCACACCAAAAGATTATAGCATTATAAGAAAACACAAGAGACACTAAACATTTGCTAAACTGAAGCAGTTGCCAAGCTGTGCAACTGGAAAACTCTTCTTTTTTACTGTGTTGTAAATTTACAGGAGACAGAAAGGTTGAAAAAAGAATAAACAAAATGAGAAACAAATATTTTAGATTGCAAAAAGATTTTATGCATGTTCCAGCAAATAGACGGTCACTTAGACAAATCCAGAAAATGTAAAATATCTCTATGTAAGAATTTATGGTTTATGATAATGAACACACTACCATCACAAAAGCTTTGTTTAACATTTTATTATTCATAATTTTCTGACCATGTTACCATTTCAAAATAGTACATCTCATCCCTTGGGATGGTTCGTATATCAAATGAAGCAAAAGACATGTTTGGGGTTTTTTAACAGTGGTCGACTTTTTTCTACCAAAATTTATAAGCATCAATCCAAGAATTAAAGTAAGGGCTGTCACTGCTAATGAGTACTGTGTAAGTACTCCCTAGGCACTGCTCTGACAATTTGCCTGACATCCCATATTAGTGCAGATTATTAAATGCATACTTGACCACAGGGGAAAGAAAGCATGGTCATGACCTCAGAGAAATTATTTCTTATTTGACAGACAATAATAGCTCTAAAAAATAGATCAGTATAGCACATATCTGTTAAAGAATCACAATTCTTTCAAGTGTATGAGCAAAAACCTATCTCTGCTATTAATTAGTAAATTTTTTCAACAAATATCTGAATATCTTCACTTTGTTCTTGAAAGGTTATGCAACTTAACATCCCAGAAAACAACACTTTTTCCCATTTTGACTGACAAATACGCACCAGTGACAAAGGACTGATGCCTTTTGATATTCACTTCACTGTTAATCTGTTTCTTATATACAAAGTTCTAAATTTTAAAACCAAGCACAGATGTTTAATAAACACCAAAATGTTCTTTACAATTTTCTTACTACTGTTTCAGAAGTTATTTTATTTTTTTATGTATTTGAAACTCACAATCTTTTCATCACGCCAGATACACTTGATCCTAATTAAAAATAGCTCCAGACATTTAAGCACTGGAGTGTTGTCTAGCAAAGTGAACATTTAGATTCATTTAGACTTTAGACTGTCAACTCTTAGACTTGTCTCCTTTCCAAGTTGTTTTACTTCTCAAGATTCCCAAGAGGTTCTGTTACTTCATGAAAATTACAAGTTTACTATTGCTTCATTTGGTATCGTACAAATACATAAAGGGCATAGGGGTTATATGCATTATAAGTAACCCACATATTAAAAGTCATTAGTTCTTCTGGCATATTTTCCTCTCAGCCCTTACACTAAAATATAGATATGTAATTAATATGTAGCTTACATAGTTATGAGAAAAGTCATGCTCATGCTGTGATGTAACATTGACATGTATAATTTTCAAATAAGAAAAGAGATTAATTAAGAGACTTGAAGCTGAACACAGTTAAACCATATATGCTGTACAGTAGGAAAAGCAATAACTACATTTTAGACTCAGGGATTCTAAATCAAACCAAATTCCAGTCAGAATCTTTAGAAACAATTGAGAAAAAAATCTATGCCTAAAATAGTGTAGCTGGGAGAGGGGATTTTAATTCTGTTAATTTGGAAAATAACTATGTCACTGTTTCTCAGTTCTTGGATGTATTCTAAGCAGTAAGGTATGTGATATGTAAGACTGTACAAATTTCCCATCACCTACTGTCTCACCTCCTCAGAGTGGAATAGGTTTCTATGCACACAAAAGATGGAACCAGAGGTAGATGCCAGAAGAATTATTAGCTGAGAAATACACAGTCTGCTAGAGTTTTCAGGCCTCCATATGTTGGCAGTTATTGTGCTAAGCCTTTCTGCTTTTAGTTTAATAACCTTTATTAATTTAATAATCTTCCAGAATTCCATGTTAGATCTTATTTTGTATTTGACCCTCAAATTGCATTTTCACAGTTGATTTAAAACTTCACTGACAATCAATAAGAAAATGGTTTTGAGAATATGACACAATGTATATATGTGTGTCTGTAGCCTTGTGAGCAATATAATAGATTTGTGCCTAATTAATCTTTCACCTGAAGGACCTTTCTTTTTTTTTCCAGTTTATTTAGCCTGTAATCTATTGTAGCTCAAGAAAAAACCCACCCATCACCTTAATCAGTACTGTTTTCACTATGTGGTAAACAATCAAGTAATCCATTTCATTATGTCTGAAATACTGCAGCTCACAAGTTTAGAGATAACCATCAAAGTAACCTACAAGCTTCATTTCTGCTTAGGTCCACTGGAACCAAACAAAGAATTGCTACTCTCTGTGAGGCTGAGAGTACCATGGGTTAGATGATGGCTTGGGATGCTATGACATAGTTTCATGAAATTGTGTTATTGTAAGCATACAATGTAACATTTATAACATCACAGAGAGAAGGGGAAGGACTGAACTGTGAAATTATTAGGTTGCAGAATTTAAAAGGCAATCTTGAATTCCTGTGTCATGTCCTTTTATTTATTTTTAAAAGGGATATCATAATGGATTTACTTTTCTTTGAACCAAAATTTAGTTATAGTTAGTAAGGTAATAATATGTGATTATGCATGTGTAAATTTCTCTTAAAATTTATTTTTGTGCTACACCCCTTTTCTTGATAATTTAATTATGAACCAAACTGGAACAATTGCATGAATAATTAAGCTTCTGTCATGGAAATGCTTATACTACTTAAATGTAGTAGCTCAGGCCATTAGACAAGTGATTAAAAGATATGTCAGCATAAAAGAACAATTTGCAAGACAACAGTGCTCTAAAACTTCAAGATAGGTGACACAGTTACTGTAAGAATTGCTGTAGACAAACAATCAAATGGAATTACAAAACTGGACAGAAGCAAGCATCATTGCTTAAAAAGATTTGTCAGATTAAACCCAGTGTCATTAGGAACTATCAAACACAAAAGTGCTGATGATGAAGCTCTTGTAAGGGGAAGTAAAATATCCACAAATGTGTCAACATCAGAACCATAATTTCCAAATAATTGTTCTAATTAACTGTTTTTTATAAGTTGTTCATTTTCATTACTGTACTTGATGACTTGTGTCATTAAGATAAAGATTTAGCCAGACATCTTTACTCATCATTGCTTACATCTGCATTTACTTTAAGAGAAAACGACAGAAAAAAAATTGGACTGAACTAACTATACAAATGCTTTAATTTTGTATCTTCACTTTTAATAAAGTGAGTGTCTGAAGTTCTTCTAATAACAAAGAAACATTACAAAGAAATCAAGAAAGAACTTTGTTGCTTTATTATTTTTTTGCCAGTTCTTCTGTAATAGCAAAAAAAATATGATTACTTTTCTGTTCACATGAAGGCAGTATATTTCTAGTTAAAGTGTACACTTATAGAATGCTATGACTAAGAGAAATTAAGAATGCCATAGAACAAGAGGAGGGCATAAAAGATGATCATGGATGGGCCTGACTCTAGAAAACTCATAATGTTTTTTCCATTATAAGAAGAGTGCGAAGAATCCTTTGATGTATTTTAGCCTTAGGGGAAATATCTATTAAAACAGTTGTGGAACTGTGAGTGATCGCTTATTTTAAGAAAAGAGTACAGTTCTCTTAAGTTACAATAGCTAAGAACTTGGTTCAAGAAAAAAAGGCTAGATTTAAAGGTAGAACTGTTCTTAGCTATCGTTAAAATAGGACTGAGTCCATAAGAATGCTGATGTGACTAGCAACTGGCGGTGCTGTTCCTAGCAACTCCCACTTCTGTTGGTTTTATTAAACATCAAGTAAGCAAATTGTATGATTAGATATAAACAAGCTCTCAGTGAAATAAGACTGAGGTCAATGAAAGCAATGGACCACCTGCTAGCTTGAGATCCGAGTGCTTTTAGAAGTTTAGAGTGGTTGAAGTTTAAACATTCAGAGTAAGATTGATCTGCTTCAGCATAGGTGTCTAATCTCATTCAAGATGCCTTACAATATTCAAGGTATCTGCACAGGACTGGAAGATATGAGACCAAGGTGTGTGACCTTCTGGAGTGGCAGATGGAGAATAGCAAGGATATCTTATGGCATCTTAAAGGGACCTAGACACCTGTGAAAAGACAGGTAGGCTTCATTTAACCTGCTCTTAGATTCCTAGAAGTTTGAGGTTTAGGGTATATTAGTATATCTAGGTCTATAGCTGATAAAAAGAAAAAGACAACTTCAGAGGGAAATTTATCCCATTTACTTTAGACATGTAGAGCAGACTTAAGCTAGGTTAGGCAATACCTCTTTTTTTATGGTCAACTTAGGCAGGAAGTTTTTGTTGTTCCTTGGAATAAAACAGACAAAACCCAACTTTGCCTATATCCTTCTTGTTTTCATTTTTTGTATCGTAACCAGAAAGAGTTAGTCGACATCCCTGGCTTGTGATACATACTTTAAATGTATTTAACCCCTAAAGTAAAGGTCAATTTTCTACAGTTAACTCCATTTTTTGTCCTTTTATGCATGATTAAATGGTAATTAAGTTCTAATGAAAAGCACTAGACTGATTGCAATTAACATAATCACTCTTGTCAGTTTGTGTCCTGAGTGGGCAAGAAAAGCCACTTTTAATAGTATTCTAACATTTTTTAAACTTCAGCTATTTATATTTTTTTCATTAAAAATGCCTCTTGTTAGGTTTACAATCAATAGTAAGTAATTTTTACTACCTCACACTACCCTTTCACAGCACCCGTTTTTAGGCAGGTGCAGTAAGGACATTCTAGAATGCAAAGTATAGAGAGCAATCACATTCACAGCACAGTGAAACAGGTTGTCTAGCTGAAGGTTAGCATTTCAATGCTGCATCTTTAAACTGTCCATTTGACCTGGTACTCTCAGATGTCGGTCCTGTGTATGATCCCATCAGTGAGTGTAGAGACTCATCCAAATTGCATAACCCAATAGAGAAGTTACATGTGTAAGAGGTCCAGAGTAATGGAAATTTTCCAGTCCTGTGCAAATCTGAAGCTGAAGTTTACTTCTTGGATTGTATTTAAATAAAATTTATTCATCGATAATTGCAACACTTGAAAACCATTCAAGTGACACAAAGACACAAAACCTGAACAGTTACCTTCGTAGAACTTGTAATAACACACTTAGATCTTCTGCAAACACTAGAAAAAAGTTTAAGCAACTCAAAATTCCTTTATTCATTCAGTTAGAAACTACTAAAGTAGTGAAATTTCAATATTCTCCACAGCTTTGATATAAACTGGCTGACAGTTTCAACACATGATGAATATGACAGCATGTAAAGATCATCACTTAGCCATAGATTAATTAGTTTAAATCCTTTATAGATCAGGGCCATAGTGGTCTATCCATTACCCCAGGGAGACTAAATAAACTAAGTTCTGATTTTTAAATTTAAAAGTTTAACATTTATTTTAATATATTACCTAAATCATAGTTTTTAATCCATATAATTGAAAATTAATAAAACATTCTACTTGTCAGGCAGTGTGAATGAAACTTTAATATAATTTTCCCTTTACTTGAGCTGAGGCATTGAGTTCTTCAGCACTAATTCCAATTAATTCCAGTAAGACATAATCTGCAATTGCCAGTATGATCTGATGGAGTGGATCCATCAGATATTACCCTAAGATGACAAAATTGGTTCTTCTACCCTTAAAGCACTAAATTGACTCCTACTTGCTATAAGTATCACTGAAGGTCGAAGAACATGTTGACAAATCTAACTGCTTAAATGTTTTCTTCCTTTCAAAATTTATTCAGCAACCTATAAATATTTTTCATATACTATAATATTAAATATGTTTGTTCATCCTAACAGAGTAAAAAAAACTTTCATTTCCACAAATTTAACTTTTTTTCAAACAACATGAAAAGGAACATAATACATAGCACACTGGTCAGAGATTTTAGAATCATTTATCTTGCTCTTTGTCTTTAATTTATTTTGCATACTTTTAACTAGGTATCTTAGGGATGATGGAAGAGCCTGTGATTTTTTGGGGGGTAATATATTCAGAAAATTCACAGAAAATGGAGTAAACAGGTAAATACAAAATATATTTATTATAGACCGGGAAATCCCAAAGTGTATTTCCTCATGCAAATAATAATGACTGAAATTTTATTCGTGCCCTTCACTTCTGAATGACAACACTTACAGAAGGGGTTTTAAAAAATAATCCTACTCTCATACTGATTCATAATTTTCCTGTGTTCCTGAGCAGAAATTCACTTGTATGCATTACATTTAGCTATACAAGGATGCAGCGATTTGAGTCAAAAGTCTTCCTGCAGTCCTGCCTTCAGTTCTTAATATTTCAGTCATAACATCATAGAAATACTCCACAAACTCAGTTTTACAATATTGAATGCATGTACAATACTTAGCACAACTCTTCTGTATACAGAACTTTCACTTTAGACCTGAAGATTAATTTGGTTAGTTTAAAAGTAAATTTTTAAGTACATTTCAAAATGGTATGATATATTTTATTCTTCAGCATAGTCAGATACACAAACAGTGGTTAAGGTCATAAAAATGATGCATCATCCAATGTATTCATCCTTCCTGTTGGATTTACATTCTTTAGCTGGACTTAGTTAGGTTTAAAGTTCCTTATTATGGTACTACTATTTTATAAACTGTGTATTGAGATGGTATTTTTACTGTCTGGATTCCCTTACTTCTCCAAAATACATGAAATATTCTTACGTAATTTTTTCAAAACCTTCTTATAGAGATCTAGCACAGCTCATCTGATATACTCAAAGTATATAATTTTCCTGCAATTTTTACCTCTTTTTCTATATCTCGCAAGAGAACATGGAGATGTGAATCAGTCTAAAACCACATAGCTCCGTTCAAAGTTTTATGGAGTAGCAATGGGGATGCATTTTCAAATTTAGATATTTCTGAGTTTGTTGGTTCATTTTTGTCATCATTTTTCCAGGGTTTTCCCTTCTTGTTTTCTCTATAATGAGTCAATAAAAAAACAATTCTTGGTATTTCACACATTAAAAAAATATTTCCTAAATAAAGCTGCATCTTGGAAGAACAGTCTGTTTGGACACCAAAGCCAGTGTACATGACTTGTTCGTGCTGATATCTGGTTTGCTGAAACTTAATTGCCTTAATGTTTTAGATATTTTCTCATAATAATTTCAAGGTAAAACCAGATGAAATTTTATCACCTGGAGATGCTATGAAAATCTAACTGTAATCAACCTGTAGCATCTAAAAGTTACGCATTGCCATCTAACCTTTAAATAAGATAATTCAGTCTTAACAGTTTTGGTGCTTGTTGGGGTTTGTTTGCTACTAAAAATTGAAATTGGAATTGAATATGAATGGAGGATAAATTGTTATTGTAGTGTACCAAAGGACATTTTCAAGTATGTCACCTTTTTTTTTTTTCTGCATTTCTGGTGAACATTTTGATTGTATGGCCCGTAAAATTCATTGCAAGAGTTCATTGCACAACAAATGATTTATCAGTTGCAAATGGAGGCAGAGAGAGACCAGCATTGCTATTATAGCATTACTTTTTGCTAAGATCAAAGGAGAAAAGCCTACAACTAGACTTACCTGATGCCTTAGACTATTATTTTTGTGTGCAATGTAGACTTTTGTTAAATAAAAAGAAGCTACCTTGGTCTTAGGAAGTCCCTGACCCTCAAATTGGGGTTTGTATGACATCTGCTTTTTACATCTGACAGACAGATTACCTACCCAAGCAAATCACTCATCTTACCACTGATATTGAAGCAATGGAACCACTCAGGCATAACCACTTCCTGCAGTGATGCCAGTACTTATGGAATATAGTGAAACAAATAGCATTTAAAATTAAGTGATAACATTTAATTAAAATAAATGCAAACTGAAGACTTCACAAGTTTCTAAATTTCAGAATGGAGGTTAAACGAAGTTATATGGTGCTTTATCAATACTTTTTGCACCAAGCCTCGCACAAAGTACTGCTTTCAAAGGATAGTTCATTATAGTTAAACTGGTGTCTTAATTAGGTGATTAAACATCCTGAAAACTAATCCATGTTCAAATCACTGAACCTGAGTTACAACAAAGGTAGATTATAATAGATAAATAACAGGAGGGGTTAATAAAGAGTGAAAGATGATTAAAACCAAATGAATACAATTCCAGTGGGTACTAAGGAAATAAATTCTTGAGATTAACTGTAGAAATTAGTTTGAACAAATAGAACATGCAGCAGTGGAGAAATGCACCAAAAAAAGCCACAGTAGAACATTTTAACCAGTTGTTTTGAACTTATTTCTTAATTTAATTAACTATAATGTAGACCATTAAAAGTAAATATTCTGAATGATGTGCAAGAAATCAGCCTTGCCAGCCTCATTAAAACTAATAGAAATGTGGCAGTTACTGCTGTCTGTGTGGACATTTATCCCTGACAAAACTTCACTGGAATCACTACAGCTTCTTTGACGGAAAGAAAAAGCGAAAAAGCCTAGTTTTCTACTTTACAAATGTGTTAGTATTTGGTTTTGGTTTTAACTGGAGTGATTATGCAGATACTAATAGATAAGAGAAAATAGCTAGAATGCTGATTTTTACATGATAAAATTTAGTTTGCGTGACTACATGACTACACGTAACATAGTTATTGAAAATTATAATATGTTTTTTCCCCCAGGACGTTACTTCTTTATTTAAAAAAAAAACAAACCCAAACCAGCTCAATATTTCAGAAACTACAGTTAGTAATACAATTCTTAAAGTATATTATGGTGTTTCTGCATATCTATATGATAATATAAATTATTAAATTTATTTTCTATGCATTTAATATACTTGGAGCCACATTCTGCTCCAATGACATGCTGAAACAAATGCTACAAAATTAAATTTTTATGACAACCTTTCATATCCTGTACTTAGCTAACTGTATTCATAATACTGTACTATGGGGGTAAATGGTGTACTAACAGAACATTACCTGATTTGTTTTTCTATTTCTAATGGTTTACGGAAGAAACCAAAAATACCCATGTATACAATAAAGCCAAAAGAGTGGATATGACAAGTATTGAGCTTTTTCATATTAACAATAATAGCAGTATGTTAAAATAATTTGTCTTTCTCCATATCAAACCCAGAACACTAATATATTTGGAATAATTCCTATAAAACACTGTAGCAGAATACCACAATAATAAAAAACCAACTACCATATTTTTATGACTCAAGTATAGAACAAGCCACAGCGTATTCAAATCTTACTACTATTTTGTTTTTTTTTCATGGATAGAGTTTTGTGGCCCTTTCTGAAATTCCTGCCACAGTAAAATCAGAATCATAGTAAGCGTAGAAGTTCTCAGACTTCTAGGAAGTAAGAAGATAGTTCAAAGATTTGAGAAATTAATACCTTAAAGGAATAAAACATAAAAACTTGCTAGAAAGCTTACTCTTATATAATGATCTGAAGTTTACAGATATAGCTCTATAGAAAAGTATAAGGACAAATTGGAATACAGAACAAGAGTGGCTAAAATATCTGGAGCTACTGTTTAGCGGAATCAAACTCTATAACTCATTTAAGCGTTATAAAGTAGGTATGCGTTTATTTGCCGACGGGTGCGAGGGGGTAATCCTCCTAACTCGCACACCATATGGTCTAACAAGCAGATAGTTATAGTGTAAAGACATACCTATTCATAAACATCTATTACATATTCATGACCTTAACCCGCTTCCTATTATAATTAGGTTCAAGAAGCTTCTCCCATACTGGTGCAGGTGCAGTGTCTCCTGGTGGTCATGGTCTGGGGGATCAGGGCTGAAGTAGCCTTCATCTTCCTCATGAATCATCCCTGAACTCAATCTGTGTGCGGGCATAGTCTCATCCTGGTCGAGCTTGATATTATGGTCAGAAAGATACACATTTAGGAACTGAGCAGTGCAGATGATGGGTGATGGGTAGGATTATGGAGACGAGGCAGAGAGGGGATTCCATTGGTGATCAGCTCCTAAGTTCCTTGGTGCTCTTCTGTATCTCCATATGACCCTGGGTGTAATCTTAGGGTTGTAACCTCATTTGCAGAGGTAATAATTGTATTTATCAATAATTTGGTTGGGAATCTTTGTTTTATCTGGGATCATTGATGCAAGCTCTACTGGAATAATGCAAGCAAGGGAAATGATACACAGGGAAATTGAGGTTTTAGCTCAACTGACCAGTCTGTAATTCTATCAACACAAAAACTACAAAACAAAACAAACAAACAAAAAGTATTACCATAAGTAAAAGATTAGTTAGACGATTGATATAAGCCTCATTGATAATGAATGTACATATTTTAAGTGCTTTTTGTTCTCGATACCATGTGTAGTTTAAATATTCATAGCATAGAAAAATTGTGGATCTAATAGTGATAACCAACATTGTATGAATGTATTCGGCTAGCTGAGAAGTGTGTGTGTGTGTGTGTGTGTGTGCACGTTTGAAGTACTTCAAACATTTGTGAGACTTACAAATCGGTTTTGATTAATCTTGAAAATATATCTCTGGGACCTTTCAATCTCAAACGTCCACTAAGCCGGCAAACAGGTAGATTTACCTGGGGATCTTTGGAATGAAAGGCTTCAGAAGTAAAAAGTTTAAAATACCTAGCAAAACATACAAAAACTTGCAGCTGTATGTGTGTGAGTTCTCCCCCCACCCTCTCCTTCCTTTCTAAGTTTTTTTCTTTCTTTCAGCTTTGAAGAAGTCTAGAGGAGTTAATGGTAGCACATGGGTACGGCTGTGAGGAATTTGCAGGAATGTGTTGTTTTAATCTAACTGATCGGTCCCGGTCCATCCACAGCAAGTTACAACAATTGACAGATAACATAAGAAAATTACAGCAATGGGAAAATCCTTTGGATGTATGGTTAATTTCACTGGGGATCGATGGGTTGTTTGGAACATTGTTGAAATATGGATGTGTAATTTTGATTGTTGTAATTTTGATCCTATCAATAATCCCATGTCTAATATCATGTCTACAGAATATGGTGGCTAAGGCCACAGATCGATTAGTTATGCAAGCTATGCTGGTCCAAAAAGAAAAAGGGGGAATTGTTGGAGAATGGCTTGCAGAGCAGGGGCACGGCTCTGTGCAAGAGCTGTGCCGTAGCATAAACTGTAAATCATGCTGATAAAGGGAGAAGCACAGGGGCATACCAACCTTGGACAGTTAGATAAACAACTGTGGGAAAGTTGGAGATAGAAGAGAGGAACAAGGCCTACCCAAGAGCTGACTTGTAATCTGTAACCTATAGTGAGCTCAGCTTTTGCAATATGTATGAGGCTAATTAACAACTGTATTTAACTAGCTGTGATCTCTAATAAAATTGAGACTTGCTAATGACCACCTGGTGTCCGCATTCTCCCTTCGTCGACACTTTTGGTCTGAATAGTCTCCAACTTGGGTTATCCATAAATAAAGATAAGAAAAATTGTCATTTAGGACTCAAGGTGTTCGAAGGCAGGGGGGAATTCTTGGCATTTTTTAGAAGAAATCCATTCAATAATGGACAGTGTGTGCTGCCTTGCTGCCTTTTTTTCTCTTTGAGGATCCCAGAGGACACTGATTCAAATTCAGAAGCCTTTGAGCATTTCTTATTTGTAAGAGGCATAAAGGCATAAATGGGATATGAAGAAATCTCCTCAGTTCTGCAACTTTCAGCTCTAAAAATCCAAAAGAAGACAAAAATTCCTTATACTGGTTAAGAGCAAGAGTCTTGTTTATCCTACTAGGTATGAATCGATGCCTAGGAGAGGTTAGGAAAAGACAAAACATATGTGAAATCTGCACTCTGTAATCTCCCAGCCTCTCTGGTTTTAGCCGAAGAATTTCCTGCAGCTTAATATGGTTAATATTTAGTAAACAGATATTTCATAATCCTCAATTTATCCTTTTCATTCCTGCTTTGGAAGACTCCGCTTAAACACATGATGATATGTTGTATCCATGACATTCCAGGGGATACTTCCAGGACAGGTATTCTATAGGTTCACCTCTCATGACCCAAAGTCAAACAATTTGTCGTTGTTGAATTAAACTCATGGTCTCCTGTCTACCGTAGTAGCAAAAGTACCAAAAAAGTGGAAGCATTTGCTGTGTATGTTGCTTACATGTAGTGATACAAAGAGAAATTACATTTCCCCCACTCAACCCATTGAGTTTTTATGCATTATGTATGAAAAAGCACACCACAGAGATAGTCAGTGGTCTGAATCCAGGTGTTATTGGTTTCTTTCTCCCCTTGTAACAATTTCTTAATTAATAGCTTAAACAGTTGGAAGAATACTGTGATGATACAGTCTGAGCACTTGTATAGCTGAAACTATTTCCTAAATTAATTTTATCTAAATGAAGGAACAACTTTTAGTGAAAAAGATCCATTTATTCCACAACTGGAGTGCTGCAGTGAAGGGATGGAGGCCCGTTAGGAAGGAAAGACCAGTAATGTGAGGAGGGGGAGTTGCCTTTAATGAGAAAAAGCAGCTGTTGGTGGATGATGGGCTACATGGAAGCTTATGGCTCAGAATTAGTTGATGACTAGTGTGGACAACACTGTTGTCCGTGTCTGCTACAAACCACCTCATCAGGAAGGCCTTCTTCAGATAAGTTGAAAAAGCTGTGTGTTTGCAAACCTGGTCATCATAGATGACTTTAATCATCCTGATATTTACTGGAAGAGCAATAATAACAGAGATCAAGCAATCTGGGCTTCTGCAGTGCAGTTGTGACAATGTCCTAATGCAAATGCCCGAGGAGCTGTTGAAGAGACATGCTCTGGTAAGCCTCATGCTTTACAAAAAGCACACGAGGGTTGTGAAGATCAGGAGCTGTTTTGACTGCAGCAAGCACAAGATGGGGGAGTTCAGAAAACTGAGAGGACAGAGGAAGACAAAAGTAGAATCCTGAACCTGAAGTTGGGAAGAACAGACTTTGCTTTCTCTCCTCGGGTGAATCATATAGAATGTGGTCCTGAAGAGAATAAGGCACCAGGAGAGCTGATTGATTTTCAAGGAACACTTAATCCAGGCTCAACAATGGTCTACCCTGATAAGCAGAGAATAAGCAAACATGGCAGGAGGCTTGCATGGATGAACAAGTTTTTTCTTGACAAAACTCATAAAAAGAAGAAAAAAAGTATATAAGAGGTGGAAATGGGGTCAGGTGACCCAGGAGGATTGTAGAGATGCTATCTGAGCTTGCACACCTGGAGCTGAGTCTGGAGAGGGATAATAAAAGCAACAAGAAAGACTTCTACAGGTACAACAGAAGGAAGAAAGAGGAAAATATGGGCCTCCTGGTGTGTGGGGCAGGGAACTTAGGGACAGAGGACATGGAAAGGGCTGAGGTTGCAAATGCTTTCCTCACTTAGCTACATAGAGTTGGTGGGAAGAAATCTCATTTTGATTCATTAACATGCTGTATCTTTGTGTATTTCTTTTCAGTATATTGCTTTTATTTCCCTCTTATGTTTCTGTTAAATTTTAAATATGGTGCAGTCAGGAAATTGTCTATTGCAGCTAACATTTTATTGACTTGGTCAATAAAATCTGCTGTTCTTGTTGCAGGTGTTTTTGTTTAGAATCCCTACAGAGAAAGCAAGTGTAAACACCTTTGCCTGTGGTTTCCTTCTGATTTATCTAGAAATCTGAGCAATTTGTTAATCATGGGATATTATTTAATCAGCAGGGCAAATACTATGTGGGCATTGCATTTTTCACGAATTGCACATAATTGATATGGGAAAAGCGAAGCAAAACAACATCAGCATTGCTGGACTGAACTTGATTGAATTGTGAGCGACTGTGCCTTTTTTAAAGAACCAAAAAGATCAAGCTAATTCGGTTATGTGAAAATCCTATAACGTGACAAATGTTTAACCCATCAGTAATACATGAGATTACTTTTATGAACAGAATTTTCACTACCACTTTGAATTTCTGTCTCTTCTTTTTTTTCCATATTATTCCTTGATATGACCAGTTAGCTGGTAGCAAATATATGCTTAAGTACTCATTGTTCATTTTTATTGCCTTCTTATCAGCTGTATTTCTGATAAATATATTTCTGTAAATTCTGTATGAGATGTGCAGTCAGGGCTCTTGTGGATTTGAGTATTATAGACTTAAACACTGTAGCCTAAGATTAAAAATATAATATTAAGGATTATTTATTTATGAAGTTTAACATGTTATTTAAAGTAAATGTATCAAGTGTACGTATTTAATTAATAGCAAGTAAGCATGTAAAGAAATTCAATTTATAAGTAAAACTAAAATTATTAAGATCACAAAACATTATTAAGATCAGAAAATGTGACCTATAAATTTGTTATTATAAGCTTGTAGACTGGTGGATGGTATTTGTTGCATTGGTGATTTTCTCATTAAGGCTTTGCAGAAGAAGAATCATTGCCAATTAAACAGAATCACATGATCACACATAGTCACAGCATGATTAGGGTTGGAAAGGACCTTTGGAGATCATCTAGTTCAGGTTCACCTACAGCAGGTTGTACAGGAGCACATCTAGGTAGTTTTTCAATATCTCCGGAAAAGGAATTTCCACAACCTCTTTGGGCAGATCCAGTGCTGCATCATCCTCAAAGTCAAGAAGCTTTTCCTCATGTTGATGTGGAACTTCCTGTTTTCCAGTTTGTTCCCATTGCTCCTTGTCCTGTTGCTGGGCACCATTGAGAAAGATCTGGCCCCATCCACTTGACACCTGCCCCTTAGATATTTGAAAGCATTGATAAGGTCTCCCCTTATTCTTCTCTTCTCCAGGCTAAACAGACCCAGGTCTCTCAGCCTTTCTTCTTAGAAGAGGAAACAATCTCAAAGAAATTAGTTTAATAATTAGTGTGATAAAAGTATTTTCGGCAAAGAGTTTCTATTAATTGACTGTAGAGGCTGAACAAGTTTTAATGGGATCATCATGAGATCTTGAATCCTGCAGTGCAGCTATGGCCAAGTCATTTATATTATTCTGTGATCAGGTGTAACTGCTCATTGGCAGCTTCAGGCATTTGAGCTTTTCATTTAACAATATGAATGTCACTTGGATTGCCAGTAAATACTGGAAAATCCTGGAAAAGGTCAGATTGGTTCCATAATTCAAACACCTGTCTACTGCTAATGGCTTCTCACGGTTTTGTGTGAACACTTTAAAATAAACAGCCTTCCATCAGAATTCTGCAACTTTTTTTAGTGTAAGCCTCTCATATATATTTTTGTGTGTGTGTTTGCATTGCTACTGCTTTATGGATGTTGCAGTTTATGATTCTATGATTCTATGATTATGTTAAAAAAAAAGACATTGAAAGGTGGAAAGATAAATAAATATAAAGGGCTAAGCTAGCAAAGCTAGCATACTAAAAGCTGAATGTCCCGTGCCCAGACAACCCCCTTTGCACTACTGCTGCAAAAATTATTTCTGCAAAAATTATTGATCCTTTCCACCTGGCTTCATCTTAGTCCTTCGGCAATTTTTATTGGTATGTGCTCCATGCTGGAATTGAAAAAAACATTTTAAGACTTCAAGTCCTCTTCTTGCCCTTGCCTGAATTGTCTAAATTCAATTTTTTTGTTCATTACATCATAACAGAATAAGTAGATAACTAGACACATTAAATGTTTTTTAAATTATATTTATTACATATAAATATAAAACATTATATCTTTAAAGGGGCAAAAGATGAGTCCTGAAACTGACCAACACATGTATATAGAGAAATAAAAAAAAAATAAAATCAGAAGGTAACAACATGGTGTAAAACTAGCAGAGACATAATCTCCTTGGTTTTTCTTGCCTATCCCAACTGCACTTCTAAAAGAATATATGGGCTTAGCTTTTAGTTTCTATCTTACATTGAGAATTAATCTAAATTAGAAACTAATCACTGCCCTTACAATATTTTAAAACTAACCAATAATTGGAAATAATGTGGTTTTTATAGATGTCTCTCTTAAAGTATTTATAACTGAAGCATCTCTTCACTTGGTAGCTTTTATTTAATTTAATCAATTACATGGTTAGTGAGGATTCATCAGTTCTGAAAAATAAATAGCTAATCAAAAGGATATTTGTTTCTGCATTTTGTTCATTATGAGTTTTATAACAGAGGCGTATCAGACCAGAAAAGACAGCTGAAGTACCTGTAAGCTTTCCCTTAATGTGTCAACACAACTTTATTTACCCTGGGGAGAATAAAATCACTCAGACCTTGAGCTGATTCATTCACTGTTCTATTTTCAGCAAGAAATAACAATTATACATTATCCTTTAGCTTCTGTAAGTCTAACATTTTAGTTATATAAGCTACAAGAAAAGACTACATATGATCTTAAACAGATTTAAATATGGTATGATTTTGTTCTATCCCGAGTGTCTATGTAATGTCTACCAGAATTTTTACAAACTATTTGGAAAGTGAACACTATTCCCTGTGTTAGGTGATCTGAAGCCCTGTCTTCCTGTGTCTGTTGAGCTAAAATAGCAGATATTAAATGCACATTGTTGGTGGGGCTTTTTAGTCATCATTTCTTACCTCTTGCACATGGTTTTGGCATTTTGTCTTGTGGCTTAACTCATATTTAAATTAGCATTGCTGAGCCTTTTTTTTTTGTTCTGAGCTAAACAAGATGCTAATTTTGAGAACTAATTTTCAGACACTCTCTCTCTGTTTGGTTTAAGTGAGTAGAATTTTATGAGGTTACTCCTTACTTTTTGCCTAATTGCTTATATGGCCCTGTCTAAGATTTGTCTAAACATCTGTGCATTTTATACCTTTAGAATATCTGCGCTAGCTAAAACCATTTCTTACACTTTCAGAAATCTAAATGAGGGTGTTCTGGTCTTTATGGTTACAGAAGGTGAATCTGCACATGGGTACCTGCTTCTGCCATGGAGGTTAGTCAGGTCAGGAAATCCCGCAGTGGCATCTTCTTTCCCTTTTCTTTTCACCTTTCCTCTTGTAGTGGTCAGGGACAGACGAGAGATGCACTGTCACTGAGAATTTGTGTCAGAAATAGATTTTTTTGGAAAAAGAGTAAAAACATATATTTTTCAAAACTGAGTTTCTTTAAAAAAAATCTATAATACTATATGTTTTAAAGCATTACTGTGTGTTGCTACTACTGACTTACCATCAAACAACACTTAATTGCAGAATGAAATTATTACTTTGTCTGTTAGAAACAATATCTAATATTGGTTGAAAAAGTGTGCTAATGGACTATTGTTCTAGAACACAAATAAGACACATGACCTGAAAAAGAAAAAATACTCCAGTCATTATTCAGTTGTTGCTAATATTTCAGGTGTCAAAATGTATCACTATAGACTTCTGCTGACATCACAAAACAGTGTGAAATATAAAAATAAGAAAACTCATAAAACATAGAGTAAATGTCCAAAATTCTTGTGGTCTGAGTATCAGAAATAGATGTTATGAAACACAAGTGATCAACAATACATTTTGTGTAAAAGAAAAGTAAAGAATATTAGGTTATTTCTGGATCTGGAATAGTAAACAAATTCTAATGTCTCAGACATTTCTCGTAATATATTTCAGTTGTGTGAAAACACTTATCTTCAGAAACTTCAAAATTCCTTTTCCACTGCATCAATTTTAGTAATAATTTGTAGATTAAACCAAGATGTATGTTTCCTATGTTCTATTTGGAGAAATTGCATTTCCTAAAAATTATGCATGTTTTGAAATTTTGATATGCTGTCCAGCAGTGTTTTTCCTTGACTGAATTTAGTTCTGAAATACAAATTCAAATCAGAAAAAAACAAATGAATTAATGGCTCATAATTAAGTAGTAATCATTTTAGATATCTGAGAAGTGAAAAATCATAATAATAGAATCATAGAATAGTTCGGGTTGGAAGGGATCTTAAAGATCATGTATTTCTAACCCCTATGTGATGGTCAGGGACACCTCCCACTAGACTAGACTGCCCAAGGCCCCATCCAACCTGGCCTTGAACACCTCTAGGGATGAGGCAGCCACAACTTCCCTAGGCAACCTGTGCCAGTGCCTCACCACCCTCATAGTGAAGAAATTCTTCCTTATGTCTAGTGTAAATCTGCCCCTCTCCAGTTTATAGCCATTGCCCCCCATCCTATCACTTCAAGCTTTTGTGAACAGTCCCTCCCCGGCTTTCTTGTAGCACCTTCAGGTACTGGAAGGTTGCTATAAGGTCTCCTCAGAGCCTTCTCTTCTCCAGGCTGAACAAAATCGTCTCATAGAATGATTTAGGCATGAAGAAACTTCAGGTCTACAGTCCAATCTTCTGCTCAAAGCAGGGTTATCTATGGGGTCAGACAAGGTTTCAGAGAGTCAGGTGCATCTGGAAAATCCCCCAGGATGAAGACCACACACACTCTCTAGTTAACCAGTTTCAATGTGTAGCCTGTTGTGCATTTTTTTGTTGGTTTTTTTAATGAAAAATCATTTTATTTGAGATGCTGATGAGACTTTTGTATGTCCTGGAGGCCCTTTTGATAGTTACACTAATAGAAGTTGGGTTTTTTTCCTTTTGTTCCTTTTCAACCAGGAGCTAAACAATTCATCTCACAAATTTTATGACTCAACTGAGTCTTAAAATAATTTTTCTCTTTATATTGACTTAGACCAGAACTTTCACTGACTGCTAAAATGTGATCAGCCCCTTATTTCTCCCTTATTATTCAACCCAGTGAATTTGAGCCTTGGTAAGAAAAGGAATACTGAAAGAGTCAGGAATCTTTAAAGGTAGTAGACATTTTTGGACTGAAAATGAAGAAACTGTCATAAAATTATCCTGATCTGTATTGACAAAATTAGAGTTACAGTTTTGTTTAATATACTTTAGATATATTAATTTGGAAAATAGCTAGTTTTATTGCATATATGTAAAATCAAATTAAATCTCAACATAGAAAATCACTAATGCGTTAGTGTTACTTACCCCTTACTTAATAAATAAAATAATGGATTCTTTTCCTTCCCTCATGTATAACTTGTTTCATTCTTCTCCATGACAACACTCAGGTGAAGAATTTCTAATAAAACCTAATCAAGTCTGTTAAAATATGGGGAAGCTAGCAAACATTTTAATATTTAGGCAGGATATTTTAAATTCTTGTTTTACAAAGAAATCTCAGTTAAATGAAACATTTCAGGCATGCAAGCATCTGACACGAAAAGACTAGTTAGTTCTTTTTTTTTCTTTCATACTTTTGAGATATTTGCATAAGTACTTAGAAAGACTTTTAAAAAATAGAATTGCATTGCAAGTTTTTCTACAGAAAGTTTTTAAAAGCTTGTAGACCTAATAATAGTTTGTTTCTCCTATTTATTTTTCACATATTTAAGAATCACTTTGACACAATGTCTTATTCAGAAGATTGCACATGAGAATTGTGTTATTATAAATATTTTAAACATATATAACAGTTTAAACTTCCATTTAGTCATATTATAGGCTAAAATTGAATATTTGAATCGAGCTGAACAGGAACCAGGCAATTTTGCATGACTGTTTATCCAGCTTCTGTTAATATCAACAAGTATAAATGTGTCTCCAACAGTTATGGATGTGATAGCTCACTTCTATGGGATCTTTGTACTCTTGCCTTTGTCACCAAAAAAGGCCCTAGCCAGGGTGATAAAATCTACCTGTAAATTCTGTTTTACCATGCCAACTTAACTACTTCAGCTTTATTAGGTTTTGTAAATTTATTTTGTAAATCAGTACAGAAGATGTTAATTGATTTATTTTCCTTGTTTTAAATAGAGCAAATAAAAGGTCAAATTTAGAGCTTTGCATTTTCTTTTACACTATATATTTTGCATATGACAATCTGCTCTAGTGGAAGGCATTCAATTAAAGTACATGTCATATCCTAGTGTGTCTTGTAACAACTTGGCACAGGAATTACACAAATCAGAACACAAAAGAAAAAGCAATTTCTAAAATCTCGATAACAGTATAATATCACAATAATTCAAATAATGAGCTGGATACAGAGGTAACCCACATTAAAACATTTAGTTTTCATGAATTCTCACATTCTGCCTTGTTTTCATACACATTCATTTTGTTTCTTCCTTTTCGTGGCAAAGAGTAAGTCAAGGGCCTGCAGGGGCTCTTTTCTTAACTTACTCTTCCTATACTTTGGTTCTCCCGAGAGCAATGAGTTTTCTTGATATTGTTTCTAGGTACTTCCAAATGTATTTTAAAGCTTTTAGTCAGTGCTTTTGAAAAAAAAGACATTTTTTTATTATTTTGTAAACTAGGAACAAAAACATTCAGTCTTGTTTGCCTGCCTTTTCTTTCTTTCTTTCTTCCTTTCCTTCCTTCCTTCCTTCCTTCCTTCCTTCCTTCCTTCCTTCCTTCCTTCCTTCCTTCCTTCCTTTCTTCCTTCCTTCCTTCCTTCCTTCCTTCCTTCCTTCCTTCCTTCCTTCCTTCCTTCCTTCCTTCCTTCCTTCCTTCCTTCCTTCCTTCCTTCCTTTCTTTCTTTCTTTCTTTCTTTCTTTCTTTCTTTCTTTCTTTCTTTCTTTCTTTCTTTCTTTCTTTCTTTCTTTCTTTCTTTCTTTCTTTCTTTCTTTCTTTCTTTCTTTCTTTCTTTCTTTCTTTCTTTCTTTCTTTCTTTTCCTTACTTATTATTTTCTAGTGTGTTTGTATAAATATCATGCGATTTGAGACGGAGACACTATTATGAATGGAGCACTTTTCTTTGTTTTTGTTGTTTCTTTGTTTATCACCAGATAATAAATTTTCATTGCCTAAACTGCCCATTGGAGAAGGTGAAGGGAATATGCTTGACGTTAAGAATAAAGTAGTGAATTGATGTAGATTTCATTAAGACCTGTATAGTATCCAGAAATCAACTACGTGAATTTGTAAGAGCTGCTCTGGACTTAAAGGGGAGCAGTGCCTGCCCTGATAATGTAATGGTGTAGAAGACTGGATGTTAGTGTTTCAGGTCCATGCTGTATTTTAGGTCCATACTTTAACCTACCATTTGATATTTAGATTTAGGCTAGACATAAGAAAGAAAAATTTCTTCACCATGAGGGTGGTGAGGCAGTGGAAGAGGTTGCCCAGGGAAGCTGTGGCTGCCCCAACACTGGAGGTGTTCAAAGCCAAGTTGGATGGAGCCTTGGGCAGCCTGATCTAGTGGCAGGTGTCCCTGCCTGTGGCAGAGGGGGGTGGAACTAGATGATCTTTAAGGTCCCTTCCAACCTAAATTATTCTACGATTCAATTTTCTCTTTGTTTAATTTAGTAGTCACAGTGGAGGCTAAGAGATGACAGAATTACTTTTGGATAAAAAAAATGCCTTTGCATGAGTCAATGCTTGATAAAAGGACAAAGTGATTTCCTCTTTCTGACAAGCAAAACAGAACATTTAACATTAATTTAGCTTAAGAAAAAAAAAAACTTATAAAAAGTCAAATTTGTATAGCCGTTAAGATTTACCTTTGCAATGTACCCTATTACATATCTGATTAATTAATCCTATGTTGGGTTTTTTTGTACTATAATGATAAATGATAATTAACATTGGACAGTTATTTGAATAAGAAATTTGTGTATAAAAAATATTGAAAGACATGATTGTATTTAACAGGTGTAGCAAATGCATTGTTTGTTTTATCACAGAATCATACAATGATTTGGGTTAGAAGGGGTCTTAAAGATCATGCACTTCCAACCTCACTGCCACGGGTAGAGACACCTCCCATTTTAAGTAAGTGAATGCCCATTAGAAAGAAACAAAAAAGCTGACATTAAAAGTAGCATAAACTTACTCATGGGAAAAACCCAAACCTCTCTGTGAAGAAATCATAATGAAATAAAATTCAAAGTGCATTTGACATTGTGAGGTATTCCTATACAAGCTGGACTAATAATGAAGGATGGAATCCAATCTCCCACACATTACCAGAAGCTGTACGTTCTCACCCCAAACTGAGGATCTAGAACCAGCCCTAGCTAACAGGTGACCAATGAAGTTGTTAGACTCAGCAGTTTTGAGCTGGCATATACATATCACTGTAAACCACTGAAATAATCACATTTTGGAAGGGTAGGTGCTAATTCTAAATTTTGTCTAAGGGACAAAAATATAGTGATATTAGAGGAAAACTATGGGTCTGGGTTTTCTTTTTGAAATTTGGGATATATCAGTAATGACCAGAAATAAATATAGCAGATACCATGGTGTTTAGATCTCCCGCTAGTTCCATTTCAGCCTTCTGACTTTTAGTGTATATCATCATGACTTGATGGGTAGAGGAAACAGGAATATACCAGAGATTAATTATTTTTCAGTGATGAATGCAGAGTTCTAATATGCTGAGCAACTGCTGTGTCAACTGTGGCAAACATTTTTTTTCTCCAAGTGAATAAAGTAGACTATATTTAAAAAAAAATCTGATAAACATTTAATTTAATTTTTTAATTATTATTTTTTTTATCTTGCATTTGCTAATGTGTTTAAGGGTTGATTAGCTTAATCTGCGTCCAAAGCAACCAAATTTGCCACAGTGCTGAAGAATGGTTGGTTGCAATCTGGTTTGTTCTGAAGTATGCTATTTTCATGCCCCTAAAATGGAAAAAAAATGGTGAACAGACAGACATATTTAGAGAATGGAATGTTCATTCTTTCTTCCCATTTCTCCTGCACTTCCTTTCCAGTGGAGACTAAGCATCTGGGATCAACCTTTTTTTGTTATTTAATGCGCACTTTTTTCATTTGCTAATGTAAATTACAAAACGACTTAGAGGAGACCAGGGAAGTGGCAGAAGGCAAGGAACATGCATTAATAAACTGTCTTGACTGAGGAATTTTTTAACCTCAGTCTCTGTTTCACCAGCATTCAGTGAGCATATTTCTGTTTTGTTAAACCTACAAATTAAAAATTTCCCTAGAAGGTTCGAAGTGTAGAGAAGTTAAAGGAGAGTATTAATTCTGTTTCTCACTAGAATTACCTTGAGGTGTTCTTTTCTGAAGATAAATAGATTGAGATTAAAACCAAAACTGTTTTTTTCCTTATATAATGAAAAGAAAAAAAAAAGTTGTTTTTTGCTCTTTAAGACATAGAGAAAGATCAAAATGTTTCAGCTTAGGCTTAAAGAACAGAGTCCATTGAGGTTGTGGAAAACAGTCATCTCGCTGTTCTGCTCTCTATAATAATGTGCTGAATTGATGTTCTAGTTTGAAGTATCATATTTTAACATGTTATCTCTATAGGGAGATACTGGGTTATGAACAATTCTATTCGCATAAGAATAATGAGCACACCAGCTATTGTAGGGATTCCTAAACAGGCTTTATTAAAAGATGGGAGAAAGGATCCTTAAAATTTTAGGAGTGCCAAGTATTGATTTATCCAAAATTTGTTGTGTGATTATTTCTGCGCACAGTTTTATTGTGTATAATTGGGGAACAATATGTTCAGGATTGGTATATGTGTGCATATATTATGTTTATCAGTAATGTAAGAAAGGTTGAACTACTGCCTAATTGGCAAGGACAAAACTTAATGTAATTTAACGGAAAGTATGATCAGTAGTGGAAAAGAAAGTTTGGTTCCAGAAATCCTGGACCTTGAGGGGAAAGACCGGGAACAGGTTAAAGAATAGTGTAAAGAAAGGTTTTAGTGAAAACTGAGAAAGAGGTGAAACTAAGGAAAAGACAAACTAAAGAAACTAAAAATGGAAAACAAAAGAGCCCCCTGGGGTGTGTATTTGTTGCATCTCAACAAAGAGCCCCCTGTACCAGACTCTCGCACCACTCCGGCGAGGACCATTGAGACACAGACTCTAATATAGAGGAAGCTCAAAATGGCAACTTTATTGATTGCGCAGTCTGCCTTTATAGCCCTGTCCCACAAGAGGCCCTCCTTTGTGGGCGTTTCCTGACCCCTACCATCACTTCCGTGTATCTTTCGCCTTGGCATAATTAACCTATTGACCTACTCTGCCCACAAATCCCCCTCCCCTTGCAGGAGTAGCGCACGTTGAACAGCAGAGGCATGCTGCATGCCACGCGTATGTGCGAGGAGACATTGAAATGCACAACTCAAATCATTAGAAGCAATAATAGAAGAAGCAAAGCTGCAACACCCCATAGGATCCATTCCTTTACACTAAATGATGCAAACCAGTCCCATACACCCTGCAAAGCATCAGGCAGCGCATCTCGTCGTCCCCCCCCCCCCCCCCAAATCGCTCCCTGGCCACCAAGCCGAGATAGCCAGAGTCGCACCTGGCCCCTGTTCTACAGTGTATTATTGATTAAAGGTAACTGTCCATAAAGCTAGTACTACCATATTATTGGATAAACTACAGCACACGCCAAGAAACCAAGTTACAGTAAAATGAACGATGATGATAGTTGTCTTCAATTGTTTTTCTGTCAGCTGGTACTCGTTCCCACTGAACCAGCTCTCGTATTCCTTCCAGCTGCTTATCAGAAGGCTGTCTTTTCTCCTCACCGAACTGGCCTTTGTTTATCTTTCAGTTCTCTGTTTCAAGGCCTTCTTCTCTGAAAATACGTTCCCATAATTCCCCCTTTTTGTTTTCCGATGGCTAAAGTGCTCAGGTGAAACATATGATTGACTTGATGTTGTATACACTGTAACACACAGGATAATTGTTAAAGCAATTAACACCATTAAGAATAACATTTCCCCTCATTCTTATCAACTGCTTTTGTGGTTGAGGCTTAACAGTTGTCACACAGCAACATTGCTTGTTTCATCTTGCAGGTGCCCAAACTGGTCCTGTATCTCTGAAAACACAAGCATAACCTCGTCCCATGTTAGTAGTTTATACAGACCTGTCCAGTGCCCATAATAACTGTTTTTCAATAGCACTTTCACATTGTCTTGCACTTACTCTAATTTTGATGACATGGTTTGCATATGCTTCAACATCGGCACAATTTTATCATCTCCTGCTAATCGCAAAAGATTCATTACATATTGCACCTTCATCAATCTGTTTTGTAGTGTCTCTCCTGATTCCCTCCTGCCATGCAGGACTTGGCATAATTTGTCATCGGGATATAAATGATTGTCGAGTCTTGACCTAATAACTGAATACTTCTTTTTCTTCCCTCGGTGACTATCATTGTAATAATTTTAAATCTAGTGACTATGTTTAAGTTTGTCACTTGTTTTTAAGGTTGAAGTGGTAAAATATCCAGTCAATAATTTGTAAGGAATCATTTGAATTTTCCTGTATCATTGGATCAATTATCCCTGAAAGGTTGTCTGCACTAGGACCCAGGAGTCACTGACAAGTGACCCTGGAATGTAGAGTGTTCTCCCAAACTGGCATTCCCCGAGAGAGATAACACCATTCACTCCTCTGGACTTCTCCAAAGCTGAAAGAAAAAAAAAATTAGAAAGGAAGGAAAAGGGTGGGGGAGTGGGGGGCTCACACACATAAAGCTGCAAGATTAGGCAGTTTTTGTATGTTTTGCTAGGTATTTTAAACTTTTTCCTTCTGAAGCCTTCCATTCCAAAGATCCCCAGGTAAATCTACCTGGTTGCCGGCTTAGTGGACGTTTGAGATTGAAAGGTCTCAGAGATATATTTTCAAGATTAATCAAAACCAGTTTGTAAGTCTCACAAATGTTTGAAGTACTTCAAACACACACACACACGAACACTCATTTCTCAGCTAGCCGTATACATTCATACAATTGGTTATCACTATTGGATCCACACTTCTACAATGCTACACGGTGCCGGGAACATACAACACTTAAAATATGCACCTGTATTATCCAATAAGGCTTATATCGATTTCACGTATGGTAAACTCCATGTAGTCGGCTGTGGCACGAAAAGGGCACACATTTGCCCTACTGCACAAACTGCTGGCAGATACAGGCACATCTAAGTCAAATTCCTTGCACACGTCCACTGCACCCATCAATTCTCACCAGTGTCTTGCTCCCAAAGGTTCCCAGCCATCATGGCCAGGCCATATATCAGTAGGTATGCTTCCGGCAAATAGTGCAGAACCACAATTAGGCTCCAACGTACAAAACACTTGAGGTCATGGTTAGTCAACTACCTGTCCCCCTTCTGGGCGCACTAAGCATGCAGGCATCCACTTAATCTCTCCGTGTCTCTCTACCGCAGCATATCCTCGCCCTAAGACACGCAATTTCCATCCCCGCTCCCATAATGAAGCACCCGGGAATCAAACTTGCACCTGGGGATAGTTAGTCTCTGCTCGCAAAAGGGAAAAATGTTTGAAAATTGGGATGTGTTTGCCGCGTTCATGATGGTTGAGAGCATATAAGGCTTTTGCTAGACGGAGATCCTGCTGTGCCCGGTGAATCACCCTCCCAGGGAGGTGTCCTTCCCCCTCCCCTAGCCGCAGCAGTAAATGCTTGAATGTCCCGTATGCTCGCTCCACGATCGCCTGCCCTTGACTATTCCCGGGAATGCCCATTTTCAACAGAATGCCCCATCGTTCTGCCCTTTGACGGGTTAAAGCGCCGTATAGTTGGACCCATTATCTGTTCTTATAACCTCTGGTTTACCCAGCCACGCAATACATGTTAACCAGTGCAGAATCGTGGCTCTTGCAGCATTTCTCGAATGTGAGGTGGCCATAATCATTGTGCTGTACGAGTCAATAGTGACCTGCAGGAATCGCCGGGGCCTAAAGGGCACAAATTCCGTAACATCAGTCTGCCAAATTTGGTTTGCCTCAATACCCCTGGGGTTTACACCTGCTTCCCAGAGGGGACCATTTTGACAATAAGGGCAAGCTTGAACAACTTCTTCGCATACAGTTTTGAAATTTTACATGCCCTTGCCAACGCATCAGCGCCAAGATGCAGCTCAGCATGCAGCCGTGTTGCCTCATGCAAGGCCCAGACCTTCACTGTGGCATCTGCTCAGTCATTTCCTGCCGTATACAATCCAGGGAGCTTTTGATGAGGAGTATGTATAACTGCTGCCTGTTCACTTCAAAGTTGCCCTACTTGGCTCAGTAACACGGCCGTTTCCGTAGTGGTGAAATGCATATGGATAAGTTTCTGGCAGATGGTAAAGACGTACAGCGAGTCCGTGGCTATGTTTAGTGGCTGACCTGGGAAGGCAAGGAGCACCAGTTCTACCCCTTTTGCCTCCAGCCACTGTAACGAGGCCTGTGGGTCATAATGTCCATATGCTCCCAAATACTATTTGTCTCCCACTCGTTAAGTCTTCGCACCTGTAATATACAAACTTCGATCCTCCAAGGCACGAGCCACATGTACACATGCTCCACGCTCCCCTTATCTTTGGCAGCCAGCAGAATGTCATCCATGTAACGTAGGATATAGGTGTCAAATGCATGTTGTCGGATGCTGTCTAACGCAAGAGATACCATTATCTGGCAGAAGGTGGGGGAATTCTTCATGCCTTGTGGCAATACTGTCCATTGATATCGTTTAGCTGGGGCTTGCAAATTAGTACTGGGCACCGTAAAGGCAAATCGCTCTGAATCAGCAGGGTGTAATGGTATCGAGGAAAACAGACTTGTACATCCAAGATGATGATGGGCCAGCCTTCAAGTATGATGGACCCTCGAGGCAGTCCTGGCTGCAGTGCCCCCATACCTCCCAATTGAGCATTCACTGCTCGGAGATCGTGAAGCAATCGCCACTTTTTTTGTTTTTAGGGACCAAGCCAAATGTATTTCAGGGATTCTTATGGACTCAAATACTTGTGAGTCATGCTCTACAGAGTCAGCTTGGAACACAGCTGCTTTGAACAAATTAAATACACTATCCAGCTATCCTTTGGTATTAATACTAGTGGAAATGGTGTTCATAAAATTAGTGGACACAGCATGCATACCTTTGCTTGAATGATTCCAGTACAGCCCGTATCAATGACCCCAGGTAAAACAAAGAGTCCCAACCGAATTATTGATAATCATTGTAATTACAAGGCGGTAAAGCCAGCCCCAATGGTCTTTTTACATTCCATGTTATTGTATGAAGGGCAGACGATTGCAGCACTACTGTGATGGTGGTGATCACGTCTATCTTGGTGCTGCCTCTGATTCTTGCTCTGCGGTGAGAGCTGCTGCTTGCTGTGGAGTCATCTGTGTTGGTACGTGCCTCCGAACCATGCTTTGCTCCTGGTTTTCTAACCACACTGTCCCATTTTTATCCCATGTTGATCAACACCAACTGGAAAAATGTTTATCTTTTCCACATCGAGGGCAGATTTTAGGCCGTCTATCCTGGCATTGCGTGTGGCAATCTCTTTGAAAATGTACTTTCTTGCTGCGTCTCTAACAGAACATATTTCTGTCCCAGAGTACAGTCAGGGCAGCAGCTACCAACTGTGCTTGGTAGGTAAATAATCCCAGCTGTTGTTGTAGGAGTTTTCAGACTTTTTTTTTGGTCACAGATTGCAAAATCAAGGCTTCTGTAACTGCTTAGCACATCCTTTGATCTATCTCTAAACACCACATATGGATCCCGCCTGTCTCAGCTTTCCAACATCTGGTAGCTTTATAAGAGTTCGACAAAACAAAAAGCTGCATCTGTTGTAAAATTGCATTATTTAAACTGTCTTGAGTCTTGAACTGCTACCAATGTTGTTTAAGTGAGCCATTTCCCACCGCATCCACTAATAGTTCCCACTGTAATGATGAAACTGTCCGAGCCCTGTGGTGGCAGTGACGGCTGTGAGCAGCCCCCCCTCAGCCCTGGATAGCGGCCCCCCCAACACGGTGAGCCACTCTGCGGGAGCTGGAGGAGTGGGGGCGGAACCCGCCGGCCAGGAGCAGCCAGCACGCTCTCTCTTGCAGGTTTTGGAATTCCCTTTATCACTTTGTAACTAATTAGTTCCTAGTGCAGATCGCCATCAGGCGCACAAATCAAAGCTTGCAGTATTTCAACTTCTCCCTGCTGCTGTGCCTCCCTCCTGACTTGTGCTCATTGGTCAGAGGGACAGGGGCAGGGGGGTGGGGGTGGATCAGGCTCCTTCTCGGTGTCTCTTGGACCCAGATCAAAGGGATTGTCGGCCCTCCCGTGGATTTCACAATGACATGCGAATGCCTGGGGCCGCTCTGCAGTTGTTGCTTCCAGCCCTAAATCAGCCTGTGCTTGCTGTAAAACCGATTTTTCCTCTTTCATTACTGTTACCAATTTCATAAGTTTTCCTATATCCTTTAACTTCTCCCTAGAACCCAATAGCGCTATCTCCAACATCTCCGGCTTCGCCGTCTCCCACATAGCTATACCCGTCAGCTGCTTACTTCAGCCTTCCCGCTGCATCCTTAGGATCATCAAACGCACTCCCGCAGACTTCACCCGCATATCCGTACAACATCCGTACTCCTTCAGGGCCCACACAACCGTCTCCAATGTCTTCTCAGCCATGGCTATACTCACGCTCCCAATTCCAGTCGGGGCCGTCCGAGTATCAAATTGGGGTCACCATTTGTTGCATCTCAACAATAACTCCCCTGTACCGGACTCTCGCACCACTCTGTCGAGGACCATTGAGACACAGACTCAAATATAGAGGAAGCTCAAAATGGCAACTTTATTGATTGCACAGTCTGCCTTTATAGCCCTGTCCCACAAGAGGCCCTCCTTCGTGGGCATTTCCTACCTCTACCATCACTTCTGTGTATCTTTCGCCTTGGCATAATTAACCTATTCACCTACTCTGCACACATATGTTAACACATCGGAAGTATGTTGTTTGGAACTGGGAGCACTGAAAACAAAAAGACCCTTATTAAATATTGTAATCAATGGTGGCTGCTTTACAAATTTCATGGTGAGGCAAAGTGGCCACTTATTGAGACAATAGACTATAAAACCCTCTTGCAATTAATATTGGTTTTGAGGAGAGAAGGAAAGTCGGATGAAGTGTCTCACGAGGATTTGTTTTTAACCCTCCATAACAATCTGGAGTGATAAAGGGACTGTGGAATTGTGTCCCCACAGGACCCTCTGGCACTTGCCCTTGAGCGAGAAAATAACAAGGAATCTGGAGGTAAACTGAGGCGATGTTGTTCAGTGTGCAGCATCAGACAAAAGTGCACAAAGTTAAACAAAACTCGCCAGGCACCAGAACAGGATCTGACTGATCTGTTTAAGCCTCCCCCTCAATCACAGGAACAAGATGCCAACTCGGAAAGGACCCCTATGCCTCTGGATAGCCCTGTATCCTCCCGCATCAGAAAAAGTCTGCTCCAACGGTCCTACAGGCAGCTCTCTGGGAGGCAGTAGAACCTGATGGAGAGCCAATGCTAATCAAGGTATCTTTTCCACTGTTGATTTAAAAGCATGGAAAGGGTTGCCCAAGACTACCAGAATGATCTGTATTATATGTAGTTAAGCAAGGTCCTTCCGAGTCACCATCTGAATTCCTGGATTGATTAAGGGACGCAATGTCCCACAGCACACTGCTGGATCTTGGGTCGGAGGTAGGAATACAACAACTAGTTTCTTTGTTCATGGGTCGCTCAGCAGCTGATATCAGGCGTAAATTTCAAAAACTGCATTCCATAGGAGATAGGAACCTGCAAGTATTGTTGAATGAAGCGAAAAAGAAATGAAAGAGAGCAGAGTAATCAGAAAGGACAGATAGTGGCCCATGTGAAGGAGGATTGATGGAGATCTGGGAAATCCATCCTAGCAGATCGTCTGGTTATAATGAAGCTAGGGAAAGAGTAAAATAAGGTAGAATTTTAATTGATGCCGGGGCAACATATTAAGTTTTAAACCAATCTTTGATACCCCCGGGAAATGACTACGTTGTGGTAAAGGGAGCAACTGGCCAAAGAGAAAAGGCATATTTTTGCAAACTTTTGAAATACAAATTGAGGAAACAATGGGGTATACACCAATTCCTGTACATGTCCCAATTCCCCGAAGGCACATTTGGGGAGAGATTTATTAGAACAATTAGGGGTTGTGATTAAATTTGAAAAAGGAGAAATTACTCTGGAGGTAAACTATCAACAATACATACAGATAATGAGCTTATCTCTAGCTAATGTGCCCACAGGAGGAAAGGTTGACGAGGAAATTACAAACCAGGTATACCCTGGGGTATGGGCCACTGATGTGCTCAGAAGAGCAAAGAATGCTCCACCTGTTGAGGTCAAATCAAAGAAGGACAGCAGCCAGTAAGATTTAAATAAGATCCCCTAAAGAGAGAAGACAGGGAAGAAATTCGGCCAATACCTGTCTATAAGCCTGATGGATCATATCAATTGGTCCCCGACTTATGAGCTATAAATAAAATAATAAAGACCTCTATCCGGTGGTTGCAAACCCATATACTCTATTGACTGTACTGACACCTGAACTAACCTAGTTTACCATTTTAGACCTGAAGGGTGACTTCTTTTGCCTCCCTCTCGATGAGGCCAGCCAGAAAATATTTGCATTTGAAGAGGAGAATCTCAAAAGAGGATGCAGAAATCAGCTTACTTGGACAGTATTACCGCAGATTTCAAAACAGCCCTACTATATCTGGCAATCAACTTGCAAAAGATCTTGAGTCCTGAGAAGCCCCATCTGAGGAAGAAAAACTGTTACAGTATGTGGATGATATTCTGATTGTCACCAGGACAAGGAATGCTTGTGTGACGTGGACGGTGAGTCTATTGAATTTTCTAGGACTCCAGGGATATCAGGAACCCAAAAAGAAGGCCCAGATAATGCAGCGCAAGATGATTTACCTGGGCTACAAAGTCAGTGCTGGACAGAGGACTTTGGGACAAACCCGAAACGAGGCAATATGCAAACTCCAAGACTGCAAACAGTGAGAGAGTTATGAATTCTTCTGGGAGTGACAGGGTGGTGCTGACTGTGGATGGACTGCTTGTTAAACTCCCGTACACACTAACAACCACTGAACAGAAACACCATCAGAGGAATAAATAAGCTATACAGGCCTCTGAACTACTGAAAAAGGCCCTAAGTCGGCTCCAGCCTTGGGACTCCCAGATGTGAGTAAGCCATTTTTCCTCCTCTAATATTGGCACAGGATCTGGGCCCATATCACTGAGCAGTTGCATACTTTTCCAAAATTTCAGGAAAACAAACTTCCAGCTCTTCAACAAATTACTCGGTAGGACCCCCTGGGACATGGTCCTCAGGGACAAGGGAGTGTTATAGAGCTGGCAAATATTTAAAGATGTTTTCCATAAAGCACAAGAGCGCTCAGCCCCCGTATGTAGAAAATTACGCAGGGAAGGGAAGAGACTGGCATGGCTGAGTTGAGGCCTGCTGGTTAAACTAAAGAAGAAGAGGGAACTGCACAGGCAGTGCAGGCAGGGATGGGTAACCTGGGACGTGTCTAGGGATTCTGCCCTGTTGCGTAGGTGTGAAGTCAGGATAGCCAAGGCACAGATGGAAATAAACTTGGCACGGGAAGTAAAGACTAACAAGAAAGGCTTCTACAGGTATGTCAGTCAAAAGAGGAAGGTTAAAGAGAACGTACCCCCACTGATGAACAGGAATGATGACCTCGTATCAACAGATGCAGAGAGGGCTGAGGTACTGAACAGCTTTTTTACTTCAGTCTTCACTGATAACCTCTCTCCTCAACCCTCCTGAGTCATGAGACAGCAAGATGGTGACCAGGGGGATAAACCCCCTCCCACTGTAGAGGTAATGTTGTGCCCTTTTTTAAAAGGGGTAGAAAAGACAACCTGGAGAACTACCAACCTGTCAGCCTCACCTCTGTGCTTGGGAAGATCATGGAACAGATCCTCCTAGAAACTATGCTAAAGCACATGGAGGACATGGAGGCAATTAATGGCAGTCAGCATGGCTTCACCAGGGGCAAATCCTGTATGACCACTTAGTGGCTTTCTATGATGGGGTAACCACAGCAGTGGACACAGGTAAAGCAACGGATGTGATCTGTCTAGACTTCTGTAAAGCCTTTGACACAGTCCCCTACATCATTCTTCTCTCTAAATGGGAGAGATATGGCGTAAAGTCAGACTGTTTCTCTCTTTGCCTTAAACATTTTGTCTGAAAATTGCCTGCTTGTGTGCCAGGTTCAGCAGAAGGGCAGTGTAGGAGCGGGCACCGCTCTCCCTTGCTTTGCTGAGCTTGGGACCCAGAGCTGGCTGCGGTTGGGTGGAGGTGATGCAGCGGCGGGTTAGACTGAACAAGTTGCACCCTCAAGTGTCACCACTATAGACAGCATGGACTCGATTTTTCGATTTGAGTTCTGTGACAAATGTTTAAGTCAAGTCACGGGGTGGAATGTAAAGTCAGACTATGTTTATCTCTTAGCCTTAAACATTTTGTTTGAGGAGTACCCATTTGTGGCACCAGCTTGACTGTAGTGCCGGGTTCAGCAAAAGGGCAGTGCAGGAGCTGGCACCGCTCTCCCTTGGTTAGCTGATATCGGGACCCAGAGCTGGCTTCGGTGGGGGGAGGGGATACAGCAGTGGCTGCTGCCCTCACTCCCCACTCCTCCCTTCCTCGACCCGCCAGACAGCCCAGGCTGGACCCACCAAAAAGACACATGCAGGAGTCCTTATAAAAGGACTCTCAAGGAACCAGGCGGGGCAGTCGGTCGATCTCTCTCACTCCCACACTTCGACCAGCCTAGCCTGGACCACACAGCCTGGAAGAAGCTGCTGCTGTCACCGGATGTTCCTGAGGTCTGCTGCTGCCATCGATGTGTTGATATCTTTCTTTCCCCTTCTCTCTCTCTCTTTCTTTCTGTCTCCCTCCTGTTATCTTATGGTGTGCGTATCAGATTGGATCCAAGGGACCTGGGTTGTGTACGGGGATTCATCTCTAACTTTGGGTGGTTGCACCCCCCACCCCTCCCCTGCCATGTCTCGGCTGTGCACCCCGGTATCTTGGTGTGTTTAGGTTTGCCAGAGCCAGGAATAAATACTGCTTTTGATATTCACCCTGGGAGTGACCTTATTGGCCTCCGGATCGACACACAGACAAACAAATCCAATTCCTCCCCTCCAGTCAGGGCCGGACACGAGCGCGTGGCTCGTGGGTCTGGGTTGTGACACATGGATTTGATGATGTTTGGATGGTATGGTGGATAAGAAACTGGTTGGATGGTCATATTCAAAGAGTAGCAGTCAATGGCTCAAAGCCCATATGGAGATCTGTGACAAGTAATGTCCCTCAGGGCTCCGTACTGGGACCGGTGCTGTTTAATATCTTCGTCAATGATATCAACAGTGAGATCGAGTGCACCCTCAGCAAGTTTGCAGATGACACCAAGCTGAGTGGTGTAGTTGCCACACTGGAAGGATAAGACGTCATCCAGAGGGACCTGGACAAGCTGAAGAAGTGGGCCTGTAAGAACTTCATGAGATTCAATAAGGCCAAGGACAAGGTCCTACATCTGGGTCGAGGCAACCCCTGTTTTCAGTATGCGATGGGGGATGATGTTATTGAGAGCTGCCCTGCAGAGAAGGACTTGATGGTGCTGGTCAATAAGAAGCTGGACATGAGTCAGCAATATGTACTCGCAGCCCAGCAGGCCAACCATATCCTGGGCTGCATCAAAAGAAGCGTGGCCATTGATCGAGGGAAGTTATTCTGCCCCTCTATTCTTCTCTTGTGAGACCTCATCTGAAATGTGCCCAGTTCTGGAATCCTCAACATAAGAAGGATATGGAACTGTTGGAACGGGTCCAGAGAAGGGCTACAAAGATGATCTGAGGGTTGGAGCATCTTCCATACAAGGACAGGCTGAGAGAGTTGGGCTTGTTCAGCCTGGAGAAGAGAAGGCTTCAAAAGAGATCTTATAGCAATCTTTCAGTACCTGAAAGGGGCCTACAGGAAAGCTGGAGAGGGACTATTAATTAAGGCTTGTGGTTATAGGACGAGGTGGAATGGGTATAAACTGGAGAGGGGCAGATTTAGGCTTGATATGAGGAAGAATTTCTTCACCATGAGAGTGGTGAGGCAGTAGAAGAGTTTGCCCAGGGAAATTGTGTCTGCCACATCCCTGGAGGTGTTCAAGGCCAGGTTGGATGGGGCCTTAGGCAGCCTTATCTAATGGGATGTCCCTACCCACGGCAGGGGGTTTGGAACTAGATGATCTTTAAGGTGCCTTCCAACCCAAACTATTCTATGATATTTTATGGTAAAACAGTGTGCACAGTTTGTCACTCCTCCTTCTGATGTTACATGTGTTCTAACAAAAGCAGCCTCAGTGTCCAGGCCTGGAAGATACTGAACACTTTACATTCCCAGTGAAGTCTGCTGCTGAGAACAAATTATGTCTTACAACTATTTACACACTTTGGCATAAGTCCCTTAGGAGCCTTACACTGCATGTCTGTGTGTATGTGCAAACAAATTCAAACGCACTTGCAAAGTGCATCTTGCTGTGTGATACTGCTCTTGCATCTTGCCTTTGCTTGGCTTCTTCCGTGTGTCCAGTCCTGTGGGTGCGGTAGGTCGCAAGTGACTCCTGAGGTGATCTGGGAATTCTGTTGACTACAGTCATCTTCAGGTGACCTCTAATACAGTTTCTGAAATATTTTAAGGGTTTGTCAGATGCATATTTGAAGGACACAATACATGACTGGCTGACTTCGTGACCATTAGATTGGTTTATGTTTTTAAAGACGTGGGATGCAATTTGTGGCAGACGCTTTTATACTTTTTCTTATTTTCAAATTTTCTGGTAACTATTTTTACAGAAATAATTTAATTGGAAAACATGTTCTGTTATAATCAAGTTATATTTCTGCGTGATCTGCTTTCAACAGTAGTTACTATTTTCCTCATTGTTTGTAGCCTTCGTAACATAGTTTTCAACCACAAGAAGATTTTATGTCTTTTTTGAAATAAATTTTATGTATGCAGTCTGACACTTTCCTAATGTTTCAAAACCTTTCTTACCCTGATTGTTCATGGAGCTGGATTTTGAGTAATATTCATTATGTAAGCAAGATTTTCTTTGTGTGAATTGCCTAGCAATTGCTCTTGATTTAAATGTATATATTAATCATTTGTAAATATTCACTGAGTAGCGCATGAAAAGTTTTCAGCTAATGAGTGGATAGTGAGAGGCTCACTTTGGCTTTGTGTTATGCATGGCCAGTCTGTGAAAACAGATGCAATGCTATTACATCCTCCTTCCTCATTGTCAAAGATGTGGAAGATAATAAGGAGGATAGATTCGTAAATGACTATTTTTTACTGATGTAAACTCAGAGATGAATAAGCTAGAATACAATTAAGTAAATTAAGAATGGGATGGAAAGTAGTCCAAAGGCTGTGGGAGTAGTTAAGGCAGAGGAGAGAAGGGATTGGATAAGTAGGCAAAAAAAAGGGAAGCAGGGCCAATGAACCAGGGACAAGGAAAGATGGAAGAAAAAGATCTGACAAAGAAATCAGAAAGTTTGCTTATTTCCTGTTGATGAATTCTACCTTACTTCACATAACACAACCTAAGTACTTTTATGATTCCTACCATACACTTTTTAGTTAGTTTCGTAGTAAATACGACTTGCTTAGGGGCCAGGGCCTAAGAAGTCACTCATCTTGCAGTAATAGAGACCAGACTACAGAAGTGGATGTGTTTTAACTAAAAGGGTGTTAGCTGCCAAAAGAAATAAAATAGATGTGAAGGAATAACTGAAGTATTTAATAAAAACTTAAACTGTGTGAATGTTTTTAAAAGTACAGTATTAGATATGTGGATGCATGTGTTCCTGTGTAGATCTGGGGAAGTATATGCCCATAATGAATACTTGGACTCTGTAACTTTCCCATGGAAATGGTAAGCTGTAGGCTAAAGTCATATTGACTTGAGTTATGATTTCACCTAAGAATGACATCAGGGACTCAACTAAACTAATTTTTATATTAAAGGAAGTATTTGAGATCTGTGGCATACCAAACTTGAATTTTTACTAATTACCATGGTTGTCACATTTTTAATAAATAAATAAAATGGTGAGATAATTTAAAAAGTCTCCACTGATTCAAGGTCTTGTAAAAGTAAAGAACAAATCTTTGCCAGCAGAAGTGCAGTAGTTATTGCTGTTCAGTCTGTGTTTACATTATATAATGAGTGCATATTCATCATGGAAGCATTGGAAAATCCGTAGCTTATGATGTCTTCCAATGTTTGGTCTTCACAGATTTAAACAGTATTAAAAAAAATTCCTCATTCTTGGCACTTTTTTTTTCACTTGAGTCTTCTTTTCTATGTTAAATAATATCTGCAAAAATTCTTATATTCCATATATTTACTTTGATAAATTCTATGTATCAGCTAGAGCATTAAGGAATGACTGTAATGCCTGTCGTGTATCTCTGTTCTCAGTCTCCTTCCACAAAGGTGTCACGGTCCACTCATAAGTGGACGCGTGATGGTTTGTTTCATTTATGATTTCAGAGTGCAAATAATTCAATGAGTCATTGGAGTCAAATTTCGATCTAAACTGGCACATTATTAAGTATGCCCATAAAGTGACTTACGATAGAAAGAGATAGAGAACAAGGAAAGAGATGGGGAGAAGAGGGAAGAAAAAAGGGTTTATAGCTACCACCACGGGTCCACAGATGTCCGGCATCTCTGGGAGTCCCGGTCCAGAAGGCGTTCTGCTGTTTCGGTCTTTGATGGAGGTTATCCCATGGTGCGGGGGGTCTTCTTCTGCCTTGGTCTTCTGTTCCCCCTAATTCAGTTGCTCTGGAGCTGTCTTTTATGCTAGTCAATACACCTGTGACCCACCTTTGCCTGTGGAGATGTGCCAATCTCCACCTAGCAGGCCACACATGCCAAGAGAGGAGTGTCTGCAGGTCTCCTCCCCTTGCGCATGCGCTCCTTCTGGCGGTGGTGGTCGACCTGGGGTCTCCCGTTGAAGGCCAGTAGTCATCATCACCTTGTGCGCATGCTCTGTTGGCTATGGGTCTGTGGTAAGTCCCGTCATTAATCTTCCTATCTTTTCCTCCTTGCTTCATGGATCTTTCACAATGGTAGGGAGCAGGGAGGCTTGAAGACAAGTACAAAACATTTTTGATATAAGGAGGCAGGTACAGTTAGTTAGGTACAAAGCATTCGTTCCGTAACAGCTCTGGCCGTTTTCTGAGGACTGCATTTGTGATTTCTACAGTCAAATTCTGAGGCTAAAAATGAGAAAATGTTGAGACAGAAATCGATCCTTTGTCCGACTCTTACACCACCCGGTGGCTCAACATTTGTCTTCAGGATCAGTTGTCTTCATGACAAGTTGTCTTCAGGACCACATGGCGGTAGCACTCAGAGAGACAAAGAGAGAGAGGGAAAGAGGGAGAGAGAGGAAAAGGGAGGAAAGATTTTTACATTGCTTTTTGCCTCACAACCCATTCAACATCGATAAATTTCAGGATGTCTATGTTGGATATGACACTCAAGGACCTTTGTGTGACACTCAAGGACTTCTGTGTGTTGAATGTAGATGAAAAAAGTCTTATTTACTTTATCATTTGCCAATTAAGAATATACACTATCACGGACAGAGTGATACTGATTAGGGAAAGAATCAGGAGAGCGACAATAGGGTGACACAGCTTGTTCAGGATGCCTGTAGCAGTAGGCAACCACCCGAAAAGCATATCCCACCAATTATGTTCTCCATCCCTTGTCACTCTTTTCACAATTTGCTATAATTCATCCACACTATGGTGAATTTTTATCAGAGTTATTGTCCGTTTTTCTTAATCTCCTCTAATATTTGTATATAATCTTGATGCTGTAATAATTCCTTTGTTTGAGTTACATTCATTCCAATAGGTATGGGCATTAACTCATGAATCAATGTGAGGTTAGATTTTAGAATTTGGTGGGAAGTGACTGGAGCTGAGTAGGAAAAGTCATATCCTGTGATTTCAGTAAAATTACAAACACAAAAATTTGTGTGATTATTGGTATAAGCTATTGCATTCTCTACTGTTATATTATTACAAGCAATTTTCAAGCATATACAACCTTTGCCAATGTAAATGATTACAGTTTTAGGGTCAAATTCAGGACAAACTTCAAAATGGCAATCCTTTTGGTCAGTGTCTAGGCAAAAATCTTGTGTTCTGATGGCGTTACTTCAACAAATAAATCCTAGTTGTTTCCACACAATGCAGGATTCCAGGTCTACTGTTTCCCATTTATCATTCACCTTTTGGGCCCGTGCTCTGTGCTCAAAAGGATAGAGTATAGTCCCATTGTGATTCAAGCCTAATGAGAAAACAGGATAAATCAAAGATACTGAAGCATTGTGAATGGTTAACACATAAGCTGTGACAGTGTTATTAACAGGATCATAGGTAAAATTTAACAACTTCCACCAAGATAGGAGGTTCTTTTCAAAATCATTAGCATTATCCCAAATTATTTTTTCGGATTTCTGTAGCAAAAATGCCTTCTTCGCCTTCTCTAATGATTGATGCAGCCACTGATTGCATCCACAATTGAGCCTGGATGCAACTGAGAGCCAAAGAAATATTACTTTGGGCTACACTGAATGTGTCTAGAATTAGTTCATGATCTCTTACATTCGCCTTTTCCCATTTTGGTAATACGTTGGACAGCAGCCAATGATGCGTTCCCAAAGCCAAAAGGGAAGATTGTAAAGGCTGTTGTATTTTTGCCAAATCAAAAGTTGTAGCAGCCAATTTGTTTAATAATACCTCTGAATCAATGCTATTCAGAACCCCCAATCCAGTTCCCAAAACACCAGTCAGGTCTCTTGATATTCGTCTTCGAGAAGATCTACGTAACCATGTGGTCCATCCCTCATAAGAGGTGCGTAAGAAGGGAGAACAGGCAGGTTGAATTTCTGAAACATTATTTTGCATCAACAATTCAACCATTTTGAGAGACCATTCTGGTTTAAATAACATTTGGTTTTGGCCGATGTTTCCAATTACAAATGTTCCAACCTCATAAATCATTGGCCGAAGTGTTGATTTGGGAGGAACTGTAGGTGTTAAAACTTCTATAATTAATTCCCCCCAATGTCTGGTGTTATTTTTTCCACACATGACCTTATGAGAAAATTTTACTGTGGTAAAATTTAACCAACAATCCAAATTTTGGGTTCTGCATGGTTGAATAAGACCATGTGGTCCAATACTATAACTGTTTGCTGGCTCAATGAGGGATTCAGACATTAATTGGCATCTTATGTAAGTGTCATCACCTCGAGTAACGGCAAAAGGAGAAACTGTTTCCTTGTCATTTAAAATGAGGGAAGTGTCTCTGCCTTGGTGTGTGAGTATTGCAACAAGTTTTGGTTTAGTTACAACATTCATTTTGAATTAGTGAATTAAACCTAATAATTTTGGTTGAGTTTTTAGGTCAGCTTTCCAATAGCACAGCAGAGACAGAATTAACCATAGTAAAATTGAGCCAGCAATCACTTTGTTCTTCTAACAAGATTTGGTAACTTGTACATTCACATCACTCGGGTGCCAGCAAATTTCTTGCGGCAACACAAAATAAACATATTTTGCCTAATATATTTCCAGTTCTTAGTAGGACATATTTCTTTTGAAATGGCAGGGTGAATTTTGGATGTCAAATTGAAATCTAAAAAACTGCCAACGACTGTGATAACAGAGGCCTTTTCAGGTTGAAATCCAAGTTCCACTTTTCTGCACCCCACCTGAATCTCTTCATCAATGATAGCGGGAGGGTTCTAATCCACTCATTCTTATCCCAGCACCACTCAGATGAATGGTAAACCTTGTTTTCATGCATTACTACTACAGACAAATTTGGATGGCTATCTTTGGGATAATTTCCAAGGGAACTAGAATACCCTATGATGGCTTGGGACCAAGGCCATTCAATATTGTTTTGGTAATAAATAGTACGAACAACCCAATCAAAATTTTACAGGTCATCTTCCCATTTAAGTTTTCAACTTTTATTCATGTTTCTTCTGTAGAAATTTTCAATGTCCCACAGGGTTCTCCTGAAAAAAACCCCAAAAAATAAAACTTGCCCTTTTCAGGCAAAAAAAGAATTAAAATGATGGAACAATCCAACGGGTATTAGTTCTGTGTTCCTTTCCCAGGGCATTGGTGGCTATCCATGCATATTTATTTAAAGGAGTTTCTAGTACCAATGGCACAGTTCCCAAAGTAGGAAGTTCCACCAGAACTGGTTGTCCTGAGAAATAAGATGGTCCTTTAGAATCATCAGGTTCTTTTACAGAAGGAGTAAGAGTAGGAGCCTTTGGGAAAAAAAGCAGTGATTTTTGGGCATCCATTTACTCCCCAACGGTTGTTCACATCTTTGACAGCTTCGCACAGTCAAATATCCCAATTCCCCTCATGGGGTTTCAGGAGTCGTTTTAGGCCATTGGTCCTTTCTGCTATTCCATTAGCTTGTGGGTAGTAGGGGGTATGGAAGACCCACTTAATCCCTTCAGCCTTTGTCCACACTTGTACAACCTTAGCAGAGAAGTGAGAGCCATTGTCAGACTGTATTTCCTGTGGTTTTGGAAAAGTTCTAAACCATTCTTTCAGTGCTTTCACAGTGTTGTCTCCTGTAGCCCTATTAAAAGCTTCAGCATGGACTAAATCTGATGTTATTTCAATGCCAACCAGGACAAAATGTTTTCCCCCTGATCTTTTAAAGGGACCTATATAGTCCACCTGCCAGGCATCCCATAAGCCTTTACCCTCTCTCAAATGCAAAGGATCATCCTCTAGTGGATGTCTTTCAAGTCATGTGCGACATTGTTCACAGGCTGATATACAGGTTTTACACATTTCTCGGGTAATTGGCCAGCCACAAGTGAGGGCTTCTCGATACAGGTCTTCTGCACCAGTGTGTTTACACTTAATGTGAAGCCACTCAAGCAAATGCTCCAAATTCTCAGTGGTTTGATCCTTTTGCACAGGAGCAAGTCTAACCAGTTCATCAGCTCTGTTATTCCACTCTCCAGCTATACCCCCATCTATCTGATGTGAAGCAGCCCAGCCAACAGCAAAGTTTCCTTGGCTTGCAATTTTTAGAATTTTTAGAATCTCTTGCCACCTTTATTTTTGCCACACTTGTATTCTGTTTACATCCCATTCATTTTACTCTCAAAAGGGAGCCATTCAGTATATCCTTTAAACACAGCATACGAGTCTGTGTAAATATGAACAGGAGAAGTAGTTTGGGCTTCTCATTGGAAAACACTCTATACTGCAACCAATTCACCTACTTGGGCACTACCCAGTCCTTCGGTGATAATCTGCTCATCAGAGGAAGTGTGAAGAGCAACTGCTCGGTATTTCCATACCTTCCCATCTCTTTTAGCAGAAGCGTTGGTAAACCAGGCATTTACTGTTTGGTCTTGGGAAAAAGGAGGGGCCACCCGGATGACTGAGACAGGTTTATCTTGGCTGATATCCAGGCTGTCTGTTTCTTCGATAGAAAGGTTTTTTGAGGCTCCTTCTGTTACAGAAAAAACATTGCAATAATGGTCAATCTGCATGTACCATTTTCTCACAGAGGCCTTCTGTGCAACTCTGTCAGGGGGAGGAGTTCCGGCAGTGATTGTTTTTATCACTTTGAATGGGCCTCTCAACACAATTGGTTGATTGTGCACTGTTTTTTCTACTTCAATGAAAGCCAGGCTTACCACAAACAAACCTTTCTCCCAAGTAGTATATCTTTTCTCAGCATCCTTAAAACTGTGAGAATAAAATCCCAAAGGGCAGGTTGGACCCTTGGGACCCTGTTGCCATAGGTGTACCGACAGCCCTGATGAGGAAAAACCCCATTCCACCTGGAAAGGGTCTGTAGGATGGACAGGACTGGTGTGCAGTAGCTTCAAAACCCAACAGTCTCAGTGCCTTCCCTTGGACAGAAATCCATTCCCATTTGGCACCTTTCCTGAGCAAATCATAAAGAGGTCTAGCAATAATGGAGAAGTCAGGGATGTGCTTTCTCCAAAACACTAAAAGACCTATGGCATGTTGTAGCTCCTTTTTTGACTCAGGCATTTTAATTTGTTCCAAGGAGGTGAGAGTGTCAGGTGGGATAGAGATCATTCCCCCTTTCCACCATATACCCAGAAATTTTACCTCTTGGGAGGGTTTTTGGATCTTCTCTGGGGGAATTTGCAGGCCCAGAGTTTCTAAATGGGAAATTATAATCTGGTGGATTTCCTCTACCTTCTCTTTTTTATCTCCTCCTATTAATATATCATCGATGTACTGATAGACGGCGATGTCCTCAGGTTTTGGTATTTGCTCTAGCTCCAAGACTAAAGCATGATGGGCCAATGCAGGGGAATGTTTATATCCCTGGAGGAGTCAAGTGAAAGTATATTGCTACCCTTCCCAGGTGAAAGCAAAATGATCTCTATCTTCTGGTCTCAATGGTACCATAAAGAACATGCCTTTGGCATCTATTGTTACCATAAACTAATGAGCTTTTTCTTGAATAGATATAATCAGTTCTGCTAAATTTGGGACTGCGGCTGTCAGAGGGTCAGTATTACCATTTAGCTTCTGAAAATCAACTGTAAGCTGTCATTTTCTGTTAGGCTTTTTCACTGACCATACGGGGGAGTTGAAAGGAGAATGAGTATTTACCACAACTCCATGTTCTTTCATCTCCTGCATAACGGGTCTTATACCCTCCTTAGCTCCCAAATGAAGGGGGTACTGCTTGACGTTAGTGATCTTGCTAAACAGTAGTGGTGGAGCTTCTTGCAACAATCTGATGTGTAGTCGGGGTATTCCGAAAGACCAGAGTAATCCTTTGGTATCCTCCCACTTTTTTCCCTTAAGAACATCCATTCCTAATAAGTGTATATCACCAATTGCCATTACGATCGCAATTGGGCTGTCTCCCCCCGGCAGGGTTAATTTTAGCAGAGTGATGGTCACGATTTCTGTTGATCCTAAGGCATTTAGCATGGATAGGTTTTGCCTTAAGGGAGAAACTCCACACCTTTTAGCATCCTCCTCAGTCAGGGCAGAAATCTGTGTACCTGTATCAATTAAAAAGGTCACTGGTGCATGTTTGGGTCCCACAATCACTGTGATTAATAGATCTCCTTTATCTGTTTTAATGAGATGCCGAATATAAATCCATTCTCCATTTCCCTGCCCACTATTAGGAAACGGAGATTCTAGTTTCCCTGCTCTGGGGAAGAAATTCGCTTTGATGTGTTGTCTGCACCGTCAATGAGAGGGGGGCTGAAGCCATGACAGATGCACTTTCTTCCACAGAAGGAAAGGAATGTGGTTTTGGCACATGCCACTATGTTACCAGTTTGCTCAATTTTTCTAAAGGTAAACCATCCATTTTATCCTTAGGAATTCCCCTTTGAAGCCCTAAACACCATCAATAAAGTCAGGCTGAAACAGGTTTAGATCGTGACTGTTCTTTGGCAGCTTCTGCAGTTTTACTGGGATGGGGGAGTGTATTTTTAACTGTTACGTATCGGATGCCCTTTGATCTTTCTTCCAAAGGCTTCACAAGACAATATTTCCTACTGTAATCAATTAATTCTCATGCTACCTCCCCCCATGTCCAGACTTTAGGTCTAGTAAAGGTTCTATTACCTGGTGCAGCCAGTGTAGAAAAGTCAGAGGAATTAGTGTAAGAATCTGTCATGGTACTGCCTACATTTCTGCTATTATCATCTTTGTGCAGAAAAGCCTCTAACCTCTCCACAGGACCCACTGATGCTATGGCTCTCTTGATACCTATCCCTGTGGGTTTAAGTGATTTGGGGAGTCCACTTTTTAGGGGAGTCATAATTTCTGGGTTAACGGGCAACATCATTGGTGATTCATATCCGGGAATTAATTTTCTCTCGTGTATCATTTGCAGGTAAGCAGATTTGTGTACACTTTCTAGTAATTGGTCTGCTGTGCCTGTTATTGGCAATGGGTCTCCTGTATCCAGAGGGTTTAACCCTCCAGCCCAATAAGCAGCACGCTGAGTTAAGGACCATGGGGCCTGGCGATCACCTGTTGTTAAGAAAACTCCGTGGCCCCAATAACCCTCAGCCTCCTTTTCGCTCAACTGAATTTGATCACTGCCAGTTAAAGACACACACCACACATATTCTGTTTCAGATTCTTTGATAAGACACCCATACACCTTTTTTAACTTTACCAATTCAGTGGCAGAATAGGGCATTTCTTTTGAGCATATATGGGGGTCTGTAATGATGTGTGGGCATATGATATAGGGGAAAAGTTAGAAAAACTTAGAAGCCTTAGCTCACTGAAATATGCACTGTCTGCTAGAAAAGACCTTGAAGATCCTGGATGTTGATAAGTGAGGAGCTCATTCACAGACATTCACTGATAAGGGAAAGCTGGAATGTGAGCAACAGCAGAAAGCTGACTGCACCTGTCTCTGCAGTCTTAGAGCTTGACTAGGATGAGAACGCACCTGCACACAGATTGGGCTCAGGGACAATTCACAAGGAAGATGAAGGCTACTTCAGCCCTGAGCCCCAGACCACGACACTGCACCTGCATGCGTATGGGAGAAGCTTTTTGAATCTAATTATAATAAGAAGCGGGGAAAGGTCATGAATATGTAACAGACATTTATGAATAGGCATGACTTTACACTATAACTATCTGCTTGTTAGACCATGCGGTGTGCGAGTTAGGAGGATTACCCCCTTGCACCCGCTGGCAAATAAACGCATATCTACTTTATAACCTTTAATGGAGTCATAGAGTTTGATTCCACAAAACAGCATCCTCCTCATTAATATAAGAATATTCAGTTTTTATTAAGGGTCTTAAATGAAGGGGATTTTTATCAAGTTTTCTTATTTCTTCCAATTCCTTCTGTGGATACATCGGGTTAATTTGACAGATAACTTTTTCCTCAGATCCTGATGATACTATATCCAGTGAATTAGTCTTCTGCGATTTAGTGCTGCTGCTGATATGATTCAGTTCGAGAGCAACTTTTAATGAATGGTTTTCATTTTTCCAGATTAGAAATTGTCATTTGGTGACAGTGCACCAGGCTTTCTAAGGTCTCTGTTTCCTTTTCCTGATTGGAAATAGTCTTTTGGTGACTGTGCACTAAGTTTTCTAAGGATTCTCTGATATTTTCTTCATCACTACACTGCCTATGACGGTCATTAATTACTGCGACCAAGCTGGCACCCAAAACAGCGCAGGCTATCGCCCTATTTTTTCCTGGTAGAATGAACTTGACCTCATTCTGCAATAAAGAAATCCAGTCTGTTATACTCTGCAGATCTTTCTAATTCTCTCGAGCCCACTCTTCCCCAGTGGGAGAGGGTTGAGCACCATATTTAGCCAAAAATGCAAAAAATGTATCTCTCTCCTTAATTAAATAAGACTCTCTATTCTCCTGTTTTCCTGTCATCTTTCCCTCATCCAGGGACTCAAAACAAAAATGGAAAACAACTCAAAATCACTTGAGAAAGTCACTCACCAACACGGTGATTCTCCTAACCTTCCTCAAGGGTCACAAAATCCACAACAACTCAAAATCACTTGAGAAAGTCACTCACCAATATAGTAATTATCCTAATCTTCCTCAAGGGTTACAAAGTTAAAATTCAACTCCCCTTTTTGCAATCTAAAATCCTGTCCATAACGCCAATTTATGTCACGGTCCACTCATAAGTGGATGTGTGATGGTTTGTTTCATTTATGATTTCAGAGCGCAAATAATTCAATGAGTCATTGGAGTCAAATTTCAATCTAAACTGGCACTTTATTAATTATGCCCATAAAGTGACTTATGATAGAAAGAGACAGAGAATAAGGAAAGAGATCATAGAATCATAGAATAACCAGGTTGGAAGAGACACACCGGATCATCGAGTCCAACCATTCCTATCAAACACTAAACCATACCCCTTAGCACCTCGTCCACCCGTGCCTTAAACATCTCCAGGGAAGGTGAATCAACCACCTCCCTGGCTAGCCTGTTCCAGTGCCCAATGACCCTTTCTGTGAAATCTTTTCCTAATGTCCAGCCTAAATCTTCCTGGGCGGAGCTTGTGGCCATTCCCTCTCGTCCTGTTCCCATCACTTGGGAGAAGAGGCCATTACCCTCCTCTCTACAATCTCCTTTCAGGTAGTTATAGAGAGCAATGAGGTCTCCTCTCAGCCTCCTCTTCTCCAGGCTAAACAACATGAGAAGAGGGAAGGAAAAGGGGTTTATAGCTACCACCATGGGTCCACAGATGTCCGGCGTGTCTGGAAGTCCTGTCAGAAGGCATTCTGCTGTTTCTGTCTTTAATGGAGGTGATCCCACGGTGGAGAGATGAAGGCCAGTAGTCATCATCACCTTGTGCGCATGCTCTGTTGGCTATGGGTCTGTGGTAAGTCCCGTCATTAATCTTCCTATCTTTTCCTCCTTGCTTCATGGATCTTTCACAATGGTAGGGAGCAGGGAGGCTTGAAGACAGGTACAAAACATTTTTGAGATAAGGAGGTAGGTACAGGTAGTTAGGTATAAAGCATTCATTCCGTACCAGCTCTGGCCATTTTCTAAGGCCTGCATTTGTGATTTCTACAGTCAAATTCTGAGGATAAAATGAGAAAATGTTGAGACAGAAATTGATCCTTTGACCGACTCTTACAAAAGGGTATTCCTTTTTGGACTTTCATATAGTTTTATAAACACACACAATGAAGAAGCTATGTATTCATATTACAGAAGAAGAAGGTAAAAGTTAACCATAAGGTAATGAAAGCAACTATTGAAGTCAATGTGATTTATTTGTATTTATTATAATGTAATTAGAGTTAGACTAGTGATTCTGAAAATCCCATCTTTCTGCTCGATTTATATTAATGTGTATTTTAAAACAAGTTAAGTTTTTAACAGCAAGAATATCTCTTTGGTAACTGCTCCTTCTCTTTTTTGTTTTTCATCTTTTTGGCTCTTTCTTTTCTTTTCCCACATTTTTACTACAAATACTTTTAATGTAGTAAACCACTCATCATTTTTTCTCCTACTTGTAGAGAATAAAGAGTGAAAACAGTATGTATCACAGTAATAGAAGAGAGAAATTAAAATATTTTTCCTGTTCCTAATTACTGAGCTCTTGCTTTTCACTATCATTTATGGTAAAACATTTTTTCCTTTGGTACGTCTTCTACAGGTCTATCTTTAATTCTTGTTTCCATTTTCTGTGTTTCCTTTACTGCTGGCAATGTTTCTACCAAGTTTCTCAGCAAGTGGAACTACTTCCTTAAATGTTTCAGTTTAGAATCACTTTTCTTATTACAAGCAGTAGCCCTTTTTGACATGAAAATTCTGTTAATTTATACCATTTATCAAAACCAGCATACCTGTAAGTGAGACTCTGTTCAGCTTCACCAAGGGAAAAGGAGATATTTCAGAAATTAAGGTAAAATAACTGGATGACTGGGGGTACTGGAGAAGAGGAAGCAGGGAGAAGACTTTTACTACAGCAAGCAGTACTTTGCTTAGCAGAGTGGGAGATATGCTCAGTCCACCTTTATGTGATTACTTGTGGGAGACTGAACCCGTGCAGGTACCCCAGACAAGATCACAGACAATCAATATGATTGGAAATCAAGTCATTTATTAGCAAGCAAGCAAGCCTTTTGTACTTTTTGTACTGCTATCTTGTCTAATGTTTACGTAATGCTTGGCTAAGCCCAAAGTTCTCCCTAGTTTTTGTAGAAGTAATATTGCACGTAGACTACCTTCTTGTTCTCATTCTGTAGCTGCTTCTCAACCCTGATGAATTCCAAACTTCTGCCTAGCAACCTGATAAGGCCACATCGTTAGACCAGCATACATTCCCACAATTCTCCCCTTTCTTTTTAGAACAGAATCCATGCTATTTTCCAAACAAGTCTGGCAGCATCATAATAAAATAGGAAAACAACAAATTAACAGGACTATCGCAATTAAAGGTACTAAAATTGTGTGTAGCAAACTAGTTAGCCAACTCGGCCATCCTATAGTCGCTAAGAATTGATCAAAAGGCAAAGAAACCAGAGTAATTTTGTGCATATTTTCTGCAAGTTGCTGAAGCTGCTTCTGGATAGATTTAAAGTGATCAGAAAGACTCACAGAATCACAGAATCACAGAATAACCAGGTTGGAAGAGACCCACCAGATCGTTGAGTACAACCATTCCAACCAATCTCTAAACTATGCCCCTAAGTACCTCATCCACCCTAACCTTAAACACCTCCAGGGAATGCGAGTCAACCACCTCCCTGGGCAGACCGTTCCAATGCCTAACGGCCCATTCCGTGAAGAATTTTTTCCTTATCTCAAGCCTAAATCTCCCCTGGCAGAGCTTGAGGCCATTCCCTCTCATCCTGTCTCCTGTCACTTGGGAGAAGAGGCCAGCACCCTCTTCTCCACAGCCTCCCTTCAGGTAGTTGTAGAGAGTAATAAGGTCTCCTCTCAGTCTCCTCTTCTCCAGGCTAAAGAACCCCAGCTCTCTCACTCGCTCCTCATAAGACTTGTTCTCCAGCCCCCTCACCAGCTTCATTGCTCTTCTCTGGACTCGCTCCAGAGCCTCAACATCCTTCTTGTGGTGAGGGGACCAGAAGTGAACAGAGTACTCGAGGTGCGGTCTCACTAGTGCCGAGTACAGAGGGAGAATAACCTCCCTGGACCTGCTGGTCATGCCGTTTCGAATACAAGCCAGGATGCCATTGGCCTTCTTGGCCACCTGTGAACATTGCTGGCTCATGTTCAGTTGGCTGTCAACCAACACCCCCAGGTCCTTCTCCTCCTGGCAGCTTTCCAGCCAGGCTTCTCCTAGTCTGTACCTCTGCATAGGGTTGTTGTGCCCCAAGTGCAGGACCCGGCATTTGGCCTTGTTAAACCTCATGCCGTTGGTCTCAGCCTAGCAGTCCAGCCTGTCCAGATCCCTTTGCAGAGCCTCCCTTCCCTCCAGCAGATCGACACTTCCACCCAGCTTGGTGTCATCTGCAAACTTGCTAAGGGAGCACTCAAGGCCTTCATCCAGGTCGTTGATAAAGACACTAAACAGGACTGGACCCAGGACTGAGCCCTGGGGAACCCCACTTGTAACTGGCCTCCAGCTGGATTTAACTCCATTTACCACCACCCTCTGGACCCGGTCATTCAACCAGTTTTTCACCCAGGAGAGCGTGCGCCCATCCAGGCCAGAAGCCGACAGTTTCCGAAGCAGAATGCTTTGAGAAACTGTACCAAAGTCATTACTAAAGTCCAGGAACACTATAGTCACAGCCTTTTCCTCATCCAAGAGTCTAGTCACTCAGTCATAGAATGTGATCGGATTACTCTGGCAAGACCTGCCTTTCATGAACCCGTGTTGACTGGGCCTGATCACCTGGTTCTCTTGCAAGTGCTTCTTGATAGCACTCAAGATCACCCACTCCATGACTTTCCCCGGTACCGAGGTCAGACTGACAGGCCTGTAGTTTCCCGGATCCTCCCTGCGACCCTTCTTATAGATGGGCATGACATCAGCCAGCCTCCAGTCCAGCAGAACCTCCCCAGTCATCCAGGACTGTTGGAAGATGATGGAAAGGGGTTTGGCCAGCACATCTGCCAGTTCCCTCAAAACTCTTGGGTGGACTCCATCCAGCCCCATAGACTTGTGGGCGTCTAGCCGGGCAAGCAAGTCTCTAACTACCTCTTCTTGGACCGTGGGAACCTCATACCTCTCTTGCAACCCTTGGGGTTGTGCACAGAGGGGACAATTTTCCTTACTGTTAAAGACAGAGGCAAAGTACGCAAAGTACGCATTGAGTACTTCAGCCTTGTCTTCGTCCCCTGTTACTGTTGTTCCCTCTGCATCTACTAGGGACTGGAGATTCTCCCTAGCCCTCCTTTTGCTGTTGATGTATTTGTAGAAAGACTTTTTGTTGTCTTTCACAGTCTTGGCCAGTCGCATTTCTAGTTGGGCCTTAGCCCTCCTGATTTTACCCTGAACGTTCTCACTTCCTCCCTATAGTCCACTCAGGATGCCTGCCCCTTCCTCCAAATGTCGTAGACCTTCCTCTTCCTATTGATGTCTCTTAGGACCTCCCTACTCAAACATGCTGGTTTCTTACCCCAACGGCTGCTTTTCCAGAATTTGGGGATGGCTTTCTCCTGAGCTGCTAGGAGTTCCTTCTTGAAGAGCGCCCAGCCCTCATGGACACCTTTGCCCTCAAGGAGCACCTCCCATGGGACTTTTCCGACCAGCCTTCTGAACAGTCCTAAGTCTGCTCTCTGAAAGTTGAGGGCGACTGTTCTGCTAACATCCACCTTCTTCATCTCACCCTGCACCGAGGACTCTGTCATCTCATGATCGCTTTGCCCCAAGCGTCCTCCAACCCTCACATCCCCCACCAGTCCTTCTTTATTCACAAACAACAAGTCCAGGAGGGTGCCGTCCCTTGTCGGTTCGCTCACCAGCTGTGTGAGGAAGTTGTCTTCCACACACTCCAGGAACCTCCGTGACTGCTTCCTTTCTGCTGTATTATACTCCCAGCCTATATCTGGGAAATTGAAGTCTCCCACAAGGACTAGAGGTAGCGATCTTGAGACTACTCTCGGTTGTTTTTAGAAGAGCTCATCAGCTGCTTCTTCTTGGCTGGGTGGTCTATAGCGGACTCCCATCACAATACCTGCCTGCCCATGGGCTCCTCTGATTTTCACCCACAGGCACTCAGTCCCATCCTGACCGTAGTCCAGTTCGAGGGTATCAAAGCCCTCTCTAACATAGAGGGCTACCCCGCCTCCTCTTCTGCCCTTCCTGTCCTTCCTGAAGAGTTTATACCCCACCATGGGTACGCTCCAGTTGTATGAGTCATCCCACCACGTCTCCGCGATGGCAACAACATTGTAGTCTCCTTGCCCTACCACAGCTTCCAGCTCCTCCTTCTTATTTCCCATGCTGCGTGCATTGGTGTAAATGCACTTCAGCTGGGCAGGCGTAGCTACAGCCTTCGTGATAGGGTTTCTCCCCAACTGAGCAGTCCTTGAGTTAACTAAGGCCACAGTGCCAGTTTGCTGCCTACCATCCTCAGCTGCACTCGCCCCCTCTTGCTTAGTGGTGATATACCGGCAGGCGTTGCCAGCACACCACCCCTTTGCCTCTGAAGTCTCACCTCCAGGCTCACTCCCATCTGGCCTGGCCTCCATCCCCTCCCCCCTCACATCTAGTTTAAAGCTCGATTTATGAGCTTATCTAGGTTTTTTGTGAGGGTTTTTGTCCCCCTAGGAGACAGGCGTGTCCCATCCCTGGTAAGAAAGCCTGGGGGTGCGTGGGCCTCTCCATGATTAAAGAACCCAAAGTCCCTCTTCTCACACCAGTCCCTAAGCCATTCATTAACCCGTTTCTTATTCCTCATTTCCTGCTCCTGATTCCTCAGTATTGTGATGGAGTTGAATATTACCTGTGCCCCAGAGCCCTCGATCATTCTCCCAATTGCCTTGAAGTCCCTTTTAATGGCTTTAGGCCTTCTACGTTCTATTTCTTCATTACCAATTTGAAAAACTAAGAGCGGGTAGTAGTCCGTATCTTTGACCAGGGAAGGGAGCTTTCTAGTAACTTCCCTCACTGATGCTCCCGGCAAACAGCAGACTTCCCTATGGAGTGATTCCGGCCTACAGATGGGACCCTCCATTCCTTTGAGAAGGGAATCCCCCAAGACAATCACCCTCCTCTTCTTTTTAACCGAGGATGTTTTTAAGGCTGTGGGAGGATGATGGAGTTTTGGAAACATTTCCAGGCTGTGGGTGCAGCCCTCTTCATCTTTAGGGATTGGATGCACCCTCAGCACCTCATATTTGTTCCCCAGAGAAATCTGCGGGTTAATTGCCTGGGTAGGGGGAGCAGGTTTCCTTCTCCGGACAGGAACCTGTTGCCATTCCCCATCTCTTTCTCTCCCAGCCTTACAGCTTACCGGTGGGTGGTGCTCAGCTTCACTAGCTGCGGCAGCCTGTGAGAGGGCCCTGCTCCACTCATCTGTCTCCCTCTCACATTCCCTGATGGTCCTCAGCCTAGCCACTTCCTTCCTCAGCTCTTCCACCATATGAAGCAGTTCCCCTACCCGAGCACAGCTTCCACAGGTGGAGCCAGTGCCAGAGGCATGAGCCACTATGGGAGGGGGGCACTGCCTGCAGCCCAGGGTCTGGGTAGCTGCATGTGCCCACCAGGGCTCCGTCTGGGTGGCAGCCTCCATCACGCTTGGTGCGGCCTTAGTCTTTCGTCGGGTATCCACCATTTTCCTCAATCTCTTCCAACCGTGCACCAGCCCCTCCCTGCTCGCCCTGCCTGCTCGAACTGTCGCTCAAACTGCCTTGTTTAATGTGCCCCGCACTTCTTTGCCCCACTCATCTTCGCCTGTGCTCCAGTCGCTGTGCTCCCTAAGGCCCGTTTAAATCCCCCGCGGAAGCTTCTGGGACTGCCCCCTCCCTTCAGGCACCGAGCAGGAACGGCTGCTGCCCAGGAGCCCAGCACCGACCTCCTGATCGAGTTTTTTTAGGCTTTTCCCCCTTCAGGGAAGTGCCCAGCCACCTTTGGCCACCCCTACCACAGGACTCACCGTCCTGTCGCTGGATGCATCTGATTGATACAACACATACCTTCAAATTCCTGGCAACCATGGCCCTGTGCTGGCAACAAAAATCTATGGCTGCTCTGTTTTGTAAAACAGCATGTCTCATGCTATTGACATTCACTAACAAGTTAAATATCATTTTAGAAGTCAGATAGAATTGCTTGATACTCCAACAGGCCTTTTTTCGTAATGTGGTTAAGGCATGAGCTACTCCCGGGGCCAACATGGCCTCAGCAAGAATCTCGTCCCTATTCAACAATTCCACATTATCTTTACACTCAGATGTAAGCTCTGTGTGAGAAAAAGCTCGCTTCACATGAGGTCATCTTGAAATATTGAAATGATCCACACCAGGAGCAAATAGGGTCAATTTGCCAAGATAACATGGACCCCCTACGGCTTTACTGGGGATTCCTGCCCAAGCTCTATCACCACAGATCAAAAATAGCCTGGTGGCAACAATTTTGCAGATCCATTGTTTCATATTCCCTTTTCTGTCAAATACATTCCAATTGCATTTCCATAACCATTTCCTCCACAAAACCAACTTTCATTGACAGGGATAAATGAGGGAGTTGCATTTTGCCACATCAGCCAAATAGATTGATTATACCAACCATACTGCATGAGGGTGAAAATCAATTTGCCATTGTTGTCCAGGCCCATTGCCTTTCCCGATTTGGCCCATTTCCAGTGAATTTCCATCCGTGAGAATCCTGCAGTGCAGCAACAGAGTGCAACTCCCTGTTTTCCACAGATGTGCCCCTTCATGTTTTCTGCCTAGTGCATCCCTTCCCTATGAACCCACGGGTCTTAATAAAGATTCCAAGGTTGCAACAAGCTAGCAAGCATGAGAAGATCACCCATTTGTTCCATGCTTGCCACTAATATTGCAGGTACGTCAAGGCATCGGCCACTTGCCCCAGCATAAAGAATCACAGAATCACAGAATCACAGAACAACCAGGTTGGAAGAGACCCACTGGATCGTCGAGTCCAACCATTCCCACCAATCTCTAAATCATGCTCCTAAGTACCTCATCCACCCTAACCTTAAACACCTCCAGGGACGGCGACTCAACCACCTCCCTTGGAAGACCGTTCCAATGCTTAACCAACCTTTCTTTGAAGAATTTTTTCCTAATCTCAAGCCTAAATCTCCCCTGGCGGAGCTTGTGGCCATTCCCTCTCGTCCTGTCCCCTGTCACTTGGGAGAAGAGGCCAGCACCCTCCTCTCCACAACCTCCCCTCAGGTAGTTGTAGAGAGTAATAAGGTCTCCCCTCAGCCTCCTCTTCTCCAGGCTAAACAACCCCAGCTCTCGCAGTCACTCCTCATAAGATTTGTTCTCCAGCCCCTTCACCAGCTTTGTTCCTCTTCTCTGGACTCGCTCCAGACCCACAACATCCCTCTTGTGGTGAGGGGCCCAGAAGTGAACACAGTACTCGAGGTGCGGTCTCACCAGTGCCGAGTACAGAAGGAAAATAACCTCCCTGGACCTGCTGGTTACAAGCCAAGATGCCATTGGCCTTTTTGGCCACCTGGGCACACTGCTGGCTCATGTTCAGTTGGCTGTCAACCAACACCCCCAGGTCCTTCTCCTCCTGGCAGCTTTCCAGCCAGGCTTCTCCTAGTCTGTACCTCTGCTTAGGGTTGTTGTGCTCCAAGTGCAGGACCCGGCATTTGGCCTTGTTAAACCTCATGCCGTTGGTCTCAGCCTAGCAGTCCAGCCTGTCCAGATCCCTTTGCAGAGCCTCCCTTCCCTCCAGCAGATCGACACTTCCACCCAGCTTGGTGTCATCTGCAAACTTGCTAAGGGAGCACTCAAGGCCTTCATCCAGGTCGTTGATAAAGACACTAAACAGGACTGGACCCAGGACTGAGCCCTGGGGAACCCCACTTGTCACTGGCCTCCAGCTGGATTTAACTCCATTTACCACCACCCTCTGGGCCCGGTCATTCAACCAGTTTTTCACCCAGGAGAGTGTGCACCCGTCCAGGCCAGAAGCCGACAGTTTCCGAAGCAGAATGCTATGAGAAACTGTATCAAAGGCTTTACTAAAGTCCAGGAAGACCACATCCACAGCCTTTCCCTCGTCCAAGAACTTAGTTACTCGGTCATAGAAGGTGATCAGATTAGTCTGGCAAGACCTGCCTTTCATGAACCCGTGTTGACTGGGCCTGATCACCTGGTTCTCTTGCAAGTGCTTCTTGATAGCACTCAAGATCACCCGCTCCATGACTTTCCATGACAGGCCTGTAGTTCCCCGGATCCTCCCTGCGACCCTTCTTATAGATGGGCATGACATCAGCCAGCCTCCAGTCCAGCAGAACCTCCCCAGTCATCCAGGACTGTTGGAAGATGATGGAAAGGGGTTTGGCCAGCACATCCGCCAGTTCCCTCAAAACTCTTGGGTGGACTCCATCCAGCCCCATAGACTTGTGCGCGTCTAGTTGGGCAAGCAAGTCTCTAACCACCTCCTCTTGGACCTTGGGAATCTCATACTTCTCTTCCAACCCTTGGGGTTTTGCACAGAGGGAACAATTTTCCTTACTGTTAAAGACTGAGGCAAAGTAGGCATTGAGTACTTCAGCCTTGTCTTCGTCCCCTGTTACTGTTGTTCCCTCTGCATCTACTAGGGACTGGAGATTCTCCCTAGCCCTCCTTTTGCTGTTGATGTATTTGTAGAAAGACTTTTTGTTGTCTTTCACAGTCTTGGCCAATCGCATTTCTAGTTGGGCCTTAGCCCTCCTGACTTTTTCCCTACACATTCTCGCTTCCTCCCTATAGTCCACCCAGGATGCCTGCCCCTTCCTCCAGAGGTCGTGGACCCTCCTCTTCCTATTGATGTCTCTTAGGACCTCCCTACTCAAACATGCTGGTTTCTTACCCCGATGGCTACTTTTCCGGAATTTGGGGACGGCTTTCTCCTGAGCTGCTAGGAGTTCCTTCTTGAAGAGCGCCCAGCCCTCATGGACACCTTTGCCCTCAAGGAGCACCTCCCATGGGACTTTTCCGACCAGCCTTCTGAACAGTCCTAAGTCTGCTCTCTGAAAGTTGAGGGCGACTGTTCTGCTAACATCCACCTTCTTCGTCTCACCCTGCACTGAGAACTCTATCATCTCATGATCGCTTTGCCCCAAGCGTCCTCCAACCCTCACATCCCCCACCAGTCCTTCTTTATTCACAAACAGCAGGTCCAGGAGGGTGCCGTCCCTTGTCGGTTCGCTCACCAGCTGTGTGAGGAAGTTGTCTTCCACACACTCCAGGAACCTCCGGGACTGCTTCCTTTCTGCTGTATTATAATCCCAGCCTATATCTGGGAAATTGAAGTCTCCCACAAGGACTAGAGGTAGCGATCTTGAGACTACTCTTGGTTGTTTTTAGAAGAGCTCATCAGCTGCTTCTTCTTGGCTGGGTGGTCTATAGCAGACTCCCATCACTATCCCTTCCTGCCCGTAGGCTCCTCTGATATTCACCCACAGGCACTCAGTCCCATCCTGACCGTAGTCCAGTTCGAGGGTATCAAAGCCCTCTCTAACATAGAGGGCTACCCCGCCTCCTCTTCTGCCCTTCCTGTCCTTCCTGAAGAGTTTATACCCCACCATGGGTACGCTCCAGTTGTATGAGTCACCCCACCACGTCTCCGCAATGGCAACAACATTGTAGTCTCCTTGCCCTACCACAGCTTCCAGCTCCTCCTTCTTATTTCCCATGCTGCGTGCATTGGTGTAAATGCACTTCAGCTGGGCAGGCGTAGCTTCAGCCTTCGTAATAGGGTTTCTCCCCAACTGAGCAGTCCTTGAGTTAACTAAGGCCACAGTGCCAGTTTGCTGCCTACCATCCTCAGCTGCACTCGCCCCCTCTTGCTTAGTGGTGATATACCGGCAGGCGTTGCCAGCACACCACCCCTTTGCCTCTGAAGTCTCACCTCCAGGTTCACTCCCATCTGGCCTGGCCTCCATCCCCTCCCCCCTCACATCTAGTTTAAAGCTCGATTTATGAGCTTATCTAGGTTTTTTGTGAGGGTTTTTGTCCCCCTAGGAGACAGGCGTGTCCCATCCCTGGTAAGAAAGCCTGGGGGTGCGTGGGCCTCTCCATGATTAAAGAACCCAAAGTCCCTCTTCTCACACCAGTCCCTAAGCCATTCATTAACCCGTTTCTTATTCCTCATTTCCTGCTCCTGATTCCTCAGTATTGTGATGGAGTTGAATATTACCTGTGCCCCAGAGCCCTCGATCATTCTCCCAATTGCCTTGAAGTCCCTTTTAATGGCTTTAGGCCTTCTACGTTCTATTTCTTCATTACCAATTTGAAAAACTAAGAGCGGGTAGTAGTCCGTATCTTTGACCAGGGAAGGGAGCTTTCTAGTAACTTCCCTCACTGATGCTCCCGGCAAACAGCAGACTTCCCTATGGAGTGATTCCGGCCTACAGATGGGACCCTCCATTCCTTTGAGAAGGGAATCCCCCAAGACAATCATCCTCCTCTTCTTTTTAACGGAGGATGTTTTTGGGGCTGTGGGAGGATGATGGAGTTTTGGAAACATTTCATACACACAATACTGGAATCTTTATGCCCACATTTCCCCCTTCTTTTATTTATTAACATTATAAACTATATAAATTACCTATTGTTTGTTGTACCTTTCACGGAAAACATGATTGACACATGATTAATCATAGAAATATGTTACTACTGATACACAGAAGTATACTAATGCAAGAAAAGCAATTTTGATTAAGGCCTTTAGCTAGCTTTCTGACTTAAGAATCCTTTGTAACAATTTCTTTTTCTTTCAGTCATCATTCATCTTCAAGCTTCTCTGCCCCGTCCATGAGTGCTGATATAGCCCCAGCATTATTGCTGTCTGTATTAGCATCATTGTCATCTTTGTTATAATTGCTATCTCTGCTCATATACGGACAGACACATCATGCTGGCATCCACTTGGGTGCTTGACCTATGGAAACACAAGCATATCCTCGACCTCATGTTATTAACTGATATGGCCCTTCCTCATTGAGCTGCTGACCCTCTGTTAGTAAAGATGAAAAAAACAAATGCCTTACTATAGGTGATTTTCCTATTAACTAGTTCTCTCTCACATTTAAGCATACACACACAGCTGCAAGGCTGGGCTTTTTCTATTTTTTTTTGCTTGTTTTTGTTAGGTATTTTAAAATTTTTCCTTCTGAAGCCTTTCATTCCAAAGATCCCCAGGTAAATCTACCTGTTTGCCAGCTCAGTGGACATTTGAGATTGAAAGTTCGCAGAGATATATTTCCAAGTTTAATCAAAACCAATTTGTAAGTCTTACAAACGTTTGAAGTACTTCAAACACACACACACACACACGACCACTCATTTCTCAGCTAGCTGAATACATTCATACAGTGTTGGTTATCACTACTGGATCCACAATTTCTCCATGCTATGGATATTTAAATTACACACGGTACCGGGAACATACAACACTTAAAATATGTACATGCATTTTCTAATAAGGCTTATATTGATTGTCTAACAAATATTTCACTTATGGCAATACTTTTTTTTTTTTTTTTTTAGTTTCTGTGTTGATAGAATCATGGACTGGTCAGTTGAACCACAGCTTCTGTCTCCCTGTATGCGATTTCCTTCATGGGGTAGAATTGCTGGAAAACAAATCAGCTGAGTGATTCTAGTGCCCTTTGATATAAAGTCTGGAGGCATAGGCATCCAAGCTATTACTAGCATCGCTTTCGTAAAGTTGGCATCAGTCAATTCTGGTAAAACAAACAATCTTTGTAACAGGTGATCATGGAATTAACAGTGCACTAAGTCCGTTTTTGCATTCTCTAAGGCTCATTGTTTAAGCAACACTTCTCTAGCAGCAATATTGTCTGCCTGCTTATTTAAGGCCTCTTGTAGTTTGTCTAGAAAAGTCATGTAATTAATGCCATTTTCCAGATTTCTTTTTTATCACAAATACAGGTGTGTTCCAAGGACTATTAAATGGGACTATATGTCCGTGATCTATTTGCCCCTCCACTAAATTTTGCAGTGCACCCAATTTTTCACTCGTTCATAGTTCCAATGCCTATTCCCATTGCATTTAACACATCTCTCCCCCACAAAATTAGTGGAATGTGCAAAACTAAGGGTTGCACTACAGCCATTTTAAGATGTTCTGGCTTTCCACTTTTGTGTTAATGTTCACTTCAACATAAGAGGCTGAGCTTGTAGGGACTAAGCCAAATGTATTTCAGGGATTCTTATGGACTCAAATCCTTATGAGCCATGCTCTACAGAGTCAGCTTGGAACACAGCTGCTTTGAACAAAATTAAATACACTATCCGGCTATCCTTTGGTATTAATACTAGTGGAAATGGTGTTCATAACATTAGTGGAGACAACATGCATAACCTTGCTTGAATGATTCCAGTAGAGCCCGCATCAATGACCCCAGGTAAAACAAAGATTCCCAACCGAATTATTGATAATCATTGTAATTACAAGGCAGTAAAGCCAACCCCAATGGTCTTTTTACATTCCATGTTATTGTGTGAAGTGCAAACGATTGCAGCACTACTGTGATGGTGGTGATCACATCTATCTTGGTGCTGCCTCTGCTTCTTGCTCTGAGGTGAGAGCTGCATACATTCCCGCAGTTGCTTCTCTCTAGCCATAACTTCCCAATGGAGACATAGCTGGTCAGCAGTCCAGGTTGTATTACAAAGCGTTAAACCACACCCACCACAGATGGTCACTGAAGGCTACCTGGAACCAACAGCCAGAGCAGCCCTGGCAGGACTGAACTGTTGTTCACTGTCTGTCTCATGTGTGTGCTAGCTTGGGTCTATTTCTGAGATTTTATTTTTCTTCTTAGAGTCTCTTATTGAATGTAGTCTTTCTTATCTCAGTGATCATTGTCCTCATACTTTCTCACATCAGCTACCTTCTGCAGCAGCATTTTTAGCTCATAATTCTGTTTTTACTTATTCCAGGTAGGACTTCCCCTGGGACAGATGTTAATAGGTCTATAGACCTATACAGGCAAAGTCATACACAAGTGAGGAACATTGTACATTAGTGACAGATGTATCAATCCTGCCGAGACTGGAACTATTCACTAATTCTTGGAAATAATTATATCCCATGAGCAGTGGCACTGGATAGGAATTCAGCAAAACAGCCTAGGTGGTACTCATTATTACAAATATACTGTCTATACTTAAGCACTCAGATTCTCAAGTGAGATTTGCAAAGCTGACTCCTGATACTTAGAAGAGATTGGTAGGAAATTTTGACTTTAGACTGGTGCTCAGACTGATGCTGCACTCTAGATGTCAAAGCCAATGAATAGGAAAGTGAAGGGACAGGAAAAGCTGGAGCCTAAACTTGTGAGTTTTCAGTTGCTTTTCATGCCTCTCGATAGTCACCTCTGGGAAACTGAAATGCATAGCCAAAGACCTTTAAGTTGAGACCACATGGGTTCAACATGAATTGAGAAGACTGATCAAAGCAATCTCTGTGCTGGATATTACTTACTTGAACTTGGGACTCAGTGAACTTTGGAAAAGGTACCTAAGCAGTCAGCAAGCTGGAAATAATACAAAGCATGTCCAGTACTGTAACTTGAACACAGAGTATCTCATCTTAAAGGTTCTCGAATCACTCTTCTGAATTTAAGCAACTAAAATTCCATGCAGGCAGGACTTTGATTAAGTGGTTCACTGAGTGCTTGACTTCGGTATTTCTTAATGCTATTTAAGCGCTATATAAGATCTTGTGATATAATGCCATCTACTGGCATTTTGTTTGCTATATATGTATATTGCTTAGGGTTATGGAAGATCCACCAGCTTTCTGGAGTGGCTACTGCAGATTATCATGGATACCTCAAGCTACTGCAAATGACACTAACAGGCTGATTTATTTGTCAACACATAGCTGCAAATAGAGCCTTCAGAAGGTCATAGGGCTCCCAAAGTTCTCATGTTAGCTCTGTAAAACCCATGTAGATAGTTTGGATAGCCTAGAATATCCAAAATTTCCCTATGTGCTTAGTGGTATGTAGGAAACTGAAATCAGCCCAGATCTTCTCTAAATGTAAATAGAATCTTAAACACCTCTTCAGAGACAACCTGCAAACTAAATTTAGTCCCCTAAATCTCAAAGTAAGCAAAGGGCTCTTGGTTTTCTAACAGTTGCGTGGGGACACCAGGGCAAGTGCCTCCTCTTTGCTTCCTTTCACACAGTGGAAGTCAAATTAGGTAGTATTGGCAGACATCTAACTTTAATATGCCTATTACCAGCAAAAAAAGAATCATCGTGTAGTTCAAACAGTTCCAGCATACTTAAATTTTATAGGTAGACAGAGAAAAAGAATAAATAGTTTCATTATTTTGAAAGTGCTCAATTATACAGAACAGTTTAATGACAATTTAGCCTGTCAAATACTTGATGAATTTAGTTAACTATAATTACATTATTTTTTAAACTATATCTTTTCTTTAGTTTAAAGAATTTACTGCTTTGATATTGGGCTTTCCGATGGCTTTCCCACTATACACTAATCTGGATAAAAAACTTTTGCTGTGCCTTTTTCTTCCATTGATACTACTAATTCTATTGACCAAATGGGATTGGTCAACATGATTAGTAGCATGAATGCAACAAAAAAGCATTTTAGAAGACATATTTGTAGAAGTGTGCATTTTCACTACTCAGCAGGCCAGCTCGATACAGTTACTTCTCCAAAACCTAAAATTTACATTTTCTATGTACATTTATTAAGGAATTTCAGAATTGCTTATGTATTTAATTTAATGACTATCCCTTCTTACAAGATGTCTAAACAAGCTGTGGAGCAGAGACTCAAAACCAAATCCTATTTTTGGCTGCATTAGTTTATTTTTTTATGTTTATCTTTAATCAAATAAACTTTATTTTTACTATTTGAACTCCTAAAAATTCACCAGGAAATATTGAAAGCATTCTTACATCAAAACAGTTAAAACATTTGGGGGGAAACTTCAAATCTGGGTTTCCCTCAGGCACAAAAAGAAATTTATTCAGATTTGCTACATCATAGTGTTGTTGCATAAAAGCAGCCATACCTTCCTCTTTACATGCTTTGAAGGAAAGCTGTGGCTCTAACTGCAGTTTCTGTGCACTTAAGACCTAAATGATAGAACAACTGTTTCTTGGACCATCACTGAATGATCTGAGTGCCAAGTTGTTAATTGGTTTCTAACACTGAGGGCTTACACAGAAGCAGGATGTCAGGTGAATGCTCAAGTAAAATTAATTAAAAAATAAATTAAAAAGAAATTAAATAAAATAAAAGCCTTTTTAGCATTTCAATGGTCGGCATTAGCGTACACAGATTTTTAATACCGGGCACTGGGTATTTAAATTCCATTGAAGTCACAGATGGGGTACTTTGTGCTTTTTCTTGCATTTTAAATTTATGTAGCTGTCCTACTAATGCAATCTTTCAGAAACAAAAGTTCACCTAGGGTTTTCTAAATCTTACATGAGTATCATTACTCCTTAACCATCCTTCCTTAGTCATGAATGTGCAGTTTTGCTTGAAGTTTTATGTGTCAGGATAATCATTTATTTGAACTGATGTTTTCAGTCTGGCACATTCTTCCATTCTTCTTGGGAAAATTAGCATAATGTCTTTGAAAGATATCCAATAGAATCCTTAATTTATCGTGTCCCTTGATTTTCTGGTTTTTTTTTTAAAGCTCAGTTCAGTGCTAGAAGCAGTACAAAATAATATATTAATTCTCTAGTAGTATGAAACTGGTAGGATAAAACAGATAGGCAAACTTTTTATGTATTTCTACCTAGAATCATAGAATAACCACATTGGAAGAGACCCACTGGATCATCGAGTCCAATTTACATATCTGCATCAATATATTAATGCAGATCCTTTTCTCTATGTTTCATGCTTTTTTTTTAATTCACTCCTTTATATAATTATATATTGAATGAGTCTCTGTTCTAGATATAAATTACCTCTTTAATCCAAACAAATATATAAATTTGGCACTTTTGATAGGAAACATTTGTCTTTTAACCATGGTTTGGATAATTCGTTTTTACTGTGTTGTAATGTAAAATTGGGTTTAAACAATTTCTGACACTTATTCTAATGAAAAAGCAACTCCAAATTCAAATCTTTATTAACAAATAAACCGAAAGTGAATTCTGCAATATCTTCTTTCTCAAAAGAAAAATAGATTCCCCTCCCCCCAAAAAACCCCAAAGTATGTAACATCTAGAGTTCCTCACTACAAGAACAAGGTAAAATGAAACTCACTCTTCCATTGACTCCAAAGAATAGGGGAAACCAACATTATATATTTTTATTCATGTTATTTGATGATCAAAGGAATGGAATACTTTCATATAAGGAATGACTAAGTTTGGAGAGAGAAACACTTTCATCTGGAAATTAGATGCTAGAGACTAGACTTAATGGAAGTCCATAAAACCTTGAACTGACAGAAAGACGGAGGTGGGGAAGTCAGGGAAGGGAGAAGTGGTAAAGAATTGAAGTGAATCATAAAAAGTAGGAGTTATGGGGGGAAAACCCAAACCACAACACCCTACAATATGCATTATCAAGGCATGAACTACTCTGGTGCTGAATAACTAGCCTGCTATTTTCTCCTTAAACAGGGCAACTCCTAAGTTATAAGTGCTAATGTACAGTGTTTTTTCCCTTTTAAAATTAAGTCCGATAGTGCTGTGTCACTGTGTCAGAGCCATAAATGTTTGGTTTATATTTCCTATGATCCCTAGGATTTGAGAAGCTTCTTTTCATCTCTAGGTCTTGTAGTTTTCTCAAAAAGCATTTGAATGAGTGTTTGGAGAGAGGAGGCTGGAAGGTTTCTTTCCACATACTCTCGCAGATCTTCTTTTTGGTTTTTGCCACAGGAGGATATGCTTGCACATCAGTCAGCTTTGTGTCAGGCCACACATAACCAATTGATTCAGCTTTGTGACTATGTATATTCATAAAAACTTTGTCACACCAGTCACAGGTGCACAATACCATATTCATGTTCATAAAAGAACATGAACATATATGGCCACTCTCTGAAATACTAGCCATGACATTCTCATTATAACGAGCCTCTTTCTCCTGACAGCATGGAGTGGTACCACCTGTCCATATGAATGATATCATGGCTATTAGTCTAATGGTTTATGTTTAAAAAAATAACAGAATGCTAAAAGAAAGACTGATGCAGGGCTTAGGGGAAGTAGTGTCCATCTGACATGAAGACAGATTGTATTACAGCAGGCTTCTGAGCAATGCATAAAGATAATCTGAAGTGAAAATGTATATATTTGCAACAGAGAGTTCTTCCCTCAGGCTATTCTATATCAGCCAATGGATATCATGCAAAATAAACTGCACCATGAAGACAGAAATCTAAGAGTTGACCAAACCCATAGGAAAATAAAAGCACCCAAAAATGCATCCTGTGCCTATTTTATCTAGAGCAAGTGAATAGCTGGATATGCAACAGAAACAGTGAATTGTTGTGAGATTGTCCTTTTTTTTTTTTCATGTAAGCAACATTATTCTCTTTCTTTCCACTTCCAGAGAAGTGATTAAGTCTATATTATTCATGGAACATAATCCAAAATGCAGGATCTTACAATGTGACATATAATGATAAGGTGATTCCTGCAATAACTATAATGATGTCTGAAAACAAAGTATCTCAGTAACATTTACAAACACAAATGTATAACTATTTCAACATTTGTATAAATTAGAACAAACCTCAGACAAAGAAGCATTTTTTTTTACTACACATCTGTTTACTGATTTTTGTTATCCCTGTGTACAGAATTATATATCTATTGGAAGATTTTATTCACACTGTTAATTTATCCGATGTCTAATCAAGGATTAGTCTGATAAAAGTGAGCAGTGATATCCATAAATAGTAAATATATTCTAAATAAATTGAAACATCATACTACAGAGAAATATGAATAATTAGGATCTAATTTTAGGCACCTAAGTATTTAGATGTAGAGGTTAATTTTTCTTACGCTTCCAATGTTGCCAGTATAGGGAGATCCCCAGGTTGTGAGTCACCATCTGTAGGAGCCTTGCTAAATTATTACCTAAAAATGTGTTAGTATATCTCTTTTATTTTAAAAATCTTAGAACCATATCACAGAATCACACAGAATCACAGAATAACCAGGTTGGAAGAGACCCACTGGATTGTCGAGTCCAACCATTCCCACCAATCCCTAAATCATGCTCCTAAGTACCTCATCCACCCTAACCTTAAACAACTCCAGGGACGGCGACTCAACCACCTCCCTTGGCAGACCGTTCCAATGCCTAACCACCCTTTCTGTGAAGAATTTTTTCCTAATTTCAAGCCTAAATCTCCCATAGCATGGTTTTGGTTGGAAGAGACCTTAAAGATCATCCAATTCCAACCCCCCTGCCATGAGCAGGGACACCTCCTACTGGATCAAGCTGCCCAAGTCCCATCCAAGTTCCATCCAACTTCATCGAAATTCTTCCTAATGACTAGTCCAAATCTTCCCCTCTCCAATTTATAGCCATTCTATCACTCCCTGCTCTTGTAAGAAGTCCCTTTCTCCTAGGACCCCCTCAGGTACTGGAAGGTCACTATAAGATCTCCTCAGAGCCTTCTCCAGGCTGAACAAGTCCAACTCTCTCAGTCTGTCCTCGTATGGGAGGTGCTCTAGCCTTCTGATCATCCTTGTAGCCCTCCTCTGGATCTGTTCCAACAGTTCCATATCCTTCTTATGTTGAGGATTCCAGATCTGGACACATTCCAGATGAGGTCTCACAAGAGAGGAATACAGAGGCAGAATTACCTCCCTCGACCTGCTGGCCACACTTCTTTTGATGCAGCCCAGGATATGGTTGGCCTGCTGGGCTGCAAGCGCACATTGTCGGCTCATGTTGAGCTTCTCACTGACCAGCACCCCCAAGTGCTTCTCTGCAGGGCAACTCTCAGTCATAACATCCCCTATTCTGTATTGAAACTACAGATTTCCCCAACCCAGGTGTATGAACATGCACTTAGCCTTGTTGAAACTCATGAGGTTCACACAGGTCCAATTCTCCAACTTGTCCAGGTCCCTCTGGAGTATATTCTGTCCTTCTGGTGTGACAACTGTACTGCTCAGCTTGTCATCTGCAAGCTTGCCAAGGCTGTACTCGATCTCACTGTCAATATCATTGATGAAGATATTAAGCAGCGCTGGTCCCAATATGGATCCCTGAGGGTCACCACTTGTCATGGATCTTCATGTGGACATTGAGCCATTGACCACTACTCTCTGAATGCAACCATCCAACCAATTCTTTATCCACTGAACAGTCCACTCGTCAAATCCACGTCTCTCCTATTTAGAGAGAAGGATGTTGTGGGGGGCTGTGTCAAAGCATTACAGAAGTCCAGATAGATCACTCCCATTGCTTTTCCTGTGCCCACTGATGTGGTCACCCCATCATAGAAGGCCACTAGGTTGGTCAAGCAAGACTTGCCCTTGGTGAAGCCATGTTGGCTGTCTTGAATCACTTCCCTGTCCTCCATGTGTTTTAGCATAGTTTCCAGGAGGATGTGTTCCATGATCTTCCCAGGCACATAGGTGGAGCTGGCAGGTTGGTAGTTCCTGGCATCATCTATTCTACCCTTTTTAAAAGTAAGGACAATGTTACTCTTTTTCAAGCCACTAAAAAAATAATATTGAAACAATACATTGTAGTATTTTCTAAAATAATCTAAATAATTTTTGTGTAAAAAATGGGAGAGAAGTTAAGGTGCTGAATGCTGAAATCAAAATAGATATTAAACAGTTTTTGAACTCAATACACTTTCATGAACAGGAATAAAAAGCTGTTCTGTGTCACATTAGTTTAAGTTACTTACTTCCTGCTTTCCCTTTTTACTCATTTTTGGTTCAAACTTGAGAACTCCTGATGTTCATCAATGACCACATTGAGCTGGGTATCATAATCTCACTTTGAGCAAGTACAGGATCTCTCAAATGTATCAGCTATTATTTACTTGGGTTTCACATAGAACTCTAAAGAAATCACAGAACCACAGAATGGTAGAGGTTGGAAGGGCCATCTGGAGATCATCTAGTCCAACCTCCCTGCCAAAGCAGATTTACCTACAGGAGGCTGCACAGGAATGTGCAGGGCAAGTATAAATATCTCTGGAGAAAGAGACTCCAAAACCTCCCTGAGCAGCCTATTCCAATGCTCCATCATCTTCCTTGTAAAGAAGGTTTTCCTCATGTTAATGTAAAACCTCCTGTGTTTCAGTTTGTGCCTGCTTTCCCTTGTCCTCTTGCTAGGCACTATTGAGAAATGTCTGGCCCCATCCTCTTGACATCTGCCCTTTAGATATTGATAAGCATTGATACGGTCCCCTCTCAGTCTTCTCTTCTCCAGGATAATCAGATCTAGGTCTCTCAGCCTTTCCTCATAGGAGAGATGCTCTGGTCCCTAAATCATCTTCATGGCCCTCCACTGGACTCTCTCTAATAGTTCATTTTCTTTCTTGAGCTGGGGATCCCAGAACTGGACACGACACTCCACTAGGGCAGAGTAGAAAGGAAGGATAACTTCCCTCAACATGCAGACCTTCATCTTCTTAATACACTCCAGGATACCATTGGCCTTCTTGGCCATAAAGGCATATTTCTGGCTTATCGTCAATTTATTGCCTACCAGGACTCCCAAATCCTTCTCATCGGATCTGCTTCCCAGCAGGTCAACCCCTAACCTGTACTGGTGCATGAGGTTATTCCTCCCTAGGTACAGGACCCCACACTTGCCTTGGTTTAACCTCATTAAGTTCCTCTCTACCCGGCTCTCCAGCCTGTCCAGGTCTCGCTGAATAGCAGCACAGCCTTCTGGTATCAGTCTCTCCTCCCAGTTCTGTATTGACATCAAACTTGCTGAGGATACTCTCTGTTCCCATATCCAGGTCACTGATGAATATGTTGAACAAGACTGGGCTGAGTATCGACCCCGGGGGAACATCACTAGCTACAGGCTTCCAACTAGACTCTACACTGCCAATGACAACTCTCTGAGCTCTGCCATCCAGCCATTTCTCAAGCCATCTCACTGTCCCCTCATCTAACCCACAGTTCCTAAGCTTGCCTATGTGGATGTTATGGAAGTCAGTGTGCAAAGCTTTACTGTAGTTAAGGTAGACAGTAGTCCCCCCTCTCCCCTTCTCTATCCAGCCAGCCATGATGTCATTGAAGGCTATTAGATTGGTCAAGCATGGTTTACCCTTAGTGAATCCATGTTGACCACTTCCCATATCTTTCTTTTCTTCTGGATGCTTGCAGGCAAGCTGTTCCATCACCTTTCCAGGGATGGATATTGAAAGAAGAGTAGATCATAAATATAGTTAAGAAATCCCAAATTTAAAATATTTTAATATTAAACAGTCATATTTTGTAGCTACTGCATTCATTGAGAACAAAGGGAGAAAATTAAATTTTAAATTTTGCTTCAATATTATTTATCCCGGGCATGCATTTTGGAAAAGAAAAATTTAGCAAGGTTATGGAAATTCTACCAATCATTAGCAAAATTTTTAATTTTTAAATATAAAATAACAATTTTTCTTTGTTACAGCTACCTGATTAGATTGAATTTTTCAAGGAATAGGAAGACGAGCATTAGAAAACCTGCATATTCATGTAATGAAATGCTCTCAGGAGCAGACTAAAGTCTAAGTACCTGAGGTGAAGGAACAGCACTAGGATACACAAGAGCAGTGTAATGTGTAATTTGTCAGCCATTTCAACAGTTTTGTATGCTCAGGAGTTCTTCCTGTAGGTTACTAATAATTTCCAGCAGTTGTGCATACTGAACACTTGCTGATGATTTATCAGCTGGTGACCCTTTGTGAGCCATTATTACAGATGCAATTATGAGTAAGATGTTGAACTGCCAGCATATGAACCAATTCAGATAGCATCCTGAAATAGTAGCTTATCTTCATAGTCATAATTTGCTTAGGCTCTCCGATCTATAGCAAAAGGTGATATATCAGCTCTTTCTAGATGTCCTTGACATCCCATGCTATCTCATATGGTGATACATGCCTATGTTTAATCAGCTGAATCCCACCTAAGGTGTCTACTTCAAACTGAGCTAAATCTATTTCTGGGCTGTTTTGCCTAAATCATCATTTATTAAAAAGGGATTTTATAAGCTGTTTCAACAACATTAAGTTACAGAAATTCATTTTTTTTCAATCTAAAATAAAATCCCCCCCCCCTTAGTGTTTTTATGTGATATACATGGTGAATTTTATTAGTGCTTTTGGCAGCTATGATCTTTTTGCTTGACTAATTACAAGCAAAACTGCTTTTTATTATGGGGTGAACTATGACAAAAGGATATTTCTGAGACTGTAAAGCAAGGGACAGATCCTTCGTCTGTGTGAATATATGAATAAAAATAATGAAGAGTGGTGAGGTTGGATGGGGCCTTCAGCAGCCTGATCTAGTGGGAAGTGTCCCTGCCCATGGCAGGGGGTTGGAACTGGATGGACTTTAAGGTCCCTTCCAACCCAAACTATTCTACTTCTAAGGGATATTAAACTCGAAGGATCATCAGGTTCAACCAAAACTTACAATTCAGTTGAAGATACTGAGCACTGCCAGTCTGGCCTGTTCTCATTGGGATTCATTTAGGGCACTGAATCAATTATAAGGGTTTGAATTGATTATGAGTATGGGGTTTGTTTTATTTTTTTGTTGGTTTTGTTTTGTAGTAAGCATCTAGTAAGTTTGTGCCACTGCTTACTGTTAAAGTCTAGTGCCAACTGAAAGGGCTTATGCTGTACTTCTGAGGTCCAAGCAGTGAATGCCTTTGCATTTCTTTTCGTATTCATTGTTATGGAGCACTTTGGCTGTGTCATGGAGTACTGCCCAGGCTAAGCCATTCCAGTCCAAGTGAAAAGCTTACAGCCGTGAGTCAGTCTACATTTGAAGGCAGACTGCGATTTAAAACAGGGCAAGTCAACATGTAGAACTATATTTGAATAATCAAAATTGTTCTGAAAACTGTACTTGCAGTAGTTGTCAGTTCTTTGAATCTAATGTTTTTCAAGGTCCTAGTTTATTTTGTATTGCTTTTTAGATAATGGACAGTTTACACTGTAATTTTTTTTCTGGTTTTCTGTCAAAACTGTAGTGACTGCTGCATGCAAAATACACTATTACATAAACTATCCAAGATTCACAGCAAAGAGCTAGCGTACTGTTTAAAGGTACCACAGCTTCCAACTCCTCCTGCTTAATGCCTATGCTGTGTGCATTGGTGTAAATGCACTTCAGCTGGGCTGGCGAACCTTCAGCCCTCATAAAGGGAATAGAGTTCATTCCCAATTGACTGGTTCTTGGAATATCTAACCCACCAGTGCCCATTTCATCTTTACCATCACCAGATGTCCTCGCCCCCACTTGCTCTGTGGTGACATACTGGCGGTCCTTGTCAGCACACCATCTCTCAGGCATTGGAGTTCCACTTCCAGGCTCACTCCCAACTAGCCTGGCCTCGTCCCCTGTAGCGATTAAGGCATGGACCCTGCCGATGAGACAACAAGCGAGATCAACTTTCTTGAGAGGGTGTAAACCTTATATAGTGCCTCTGTATCCAGTAACAGCTATCCCAAAGAATTTCCACCTGTGAGAATCCTGCAGTGCAACAACAGAGTGCAACACCCCTGTTTTCCACAGATGTGGCCCTTATCTTCATGTTTTCCGCAGATGTGGCCCTTATCTTCATGTTTTCCGCCTAGTGCATTCCTTTCTTATTAACCCACAGGTCTTAATAAATATTCCAAGGTCTCAACAAGCTAGCAAGCATATGAACATTGACTGCTCTGTGCTTGCCGCTAATATTGCAGGTACACCAAGGCATTGGCCGCTTGCCCCAGCATACATGCAATACTGGAATATTTATACCTGCATTTCCCCCTTATTTTGTTTATAAACTATCAATTGCTTGTTGTACCTTTCACGGAAAACATGATAGACACATGATTAAACATAGAAATATGTTACTACAGATACACAGAAGTATACAAATGCAAGAAAAGCTATTTTGATTAAAGCCCTTAGCTCGCTTTCTGACTTAAGAATCCTTTATAACAAGTTTTTTCAATCATCATTCATTTTCAAGCTTCTTTGCCCCATCCATGAGTGCTGATAGAGCCCCAGCATTATTGCTGTCTGTGTTAGTATCACCATCATCTTCATCATAATAACAATCTCTGCTTAGAGACGGACAGACACATCGTGCTGGCATCCACTTGGGTCCTTGACCTGTGGAAACATAAGCATATCCTCAACCCCATGTTATTAACTGATATGGCCCTTCCTCATTGAGCTGCTGACCCTCTGTTTGTAAAAATGAAAAAATATACTATAGGTGATTTTCCTATTTCCTAATTCTCTATGACATTTAAGCAATTCAATACATATAGTGCCTTCCTTAATCTGTTCTATGGTATTTTACCCTTCATTCCTCCTTTTTGTTTTAATAACATTTTTTTTAGTGTCTGATGGGCTCATTCTACTATCTCCTGTCCTTGTGGAGAATGTGGTATGCCCCGACACGTTATTCCCCAGGTTTGAAAAAACTTCTCAAGTTGATCACTTACATATCCTGGCCCATTGTCTATTTTTACCTGTGCGAGTTCAATATTTCCCTTAAAGGTTCCCCTGTATGTGCCGTTGCCCATATTGCATTTGAATACCTGTCAATCAAACCACGTACATATCTCAGTTTTCCAAATTCATGTATGTGAGTAATATCTTTTTGCCAAATTTGTAAAGCACTTAATCCCCTCGGTTTTGCTCCTCTAGGCTGTAATGGTGTTATTTGTTGACAATCTGGGCATATTTTATTATGTTCTGGGTTAATTCTAATGAAATTTTAAATTGCCTACATAGTGTCTTGGCAGACTGGTGATAAGATTATGATGTTAGTGCTTGTTGAATATGGTTTAGTAGTGGGCCTTGGACTGCCCCTGCTGTCAGTCTGTCTGCTATTCTGTTCCCTTGGAAGTGATGTGTGACTCCGAATATACATCACGTAAAAGTCCCCCTCCCCCTTCACATCTAGTTTAAAGCTCTATTTATGAGCCTAGCTAGATTTCTAGTAAGGACTTTAGTACCCCTAGGAGACAAGTGTGCCCCATCCCTAGTAAGGAAAACTGGGGGGTGTGTGGGCCACTCCATGATCAAAGAACCCTCACACCAGGCTTGGAGCCAGGTATTAATCAAGTGATTCTTTTTGACCTCTTGCTCCTCATTCCTTAGTGTTGCAATGGAACTAAATACTACTGGTGCCCCAGAGCCCTGAAGTCTCTCTTAATGGCTTTCAGCTTTCTGCGCTGTGTGTCATCATTGCCGATTTGAAATACTACCAGAGGGTAATAATCTGTCTCTTTGACCAAGGAAGGAAGTTTTCTAGTTATATCCTTCACTGATGCCCCAGGTAAGCAGCAGACCATCCTGAGGAGCAGGTCCGGTCTGCAGATGGGTCCCTCTGTTCCTTTTAGAAGGGAATCCACTAAGACAATCACTCTCCTCTTCATTTTTATGGAGGATGTTTTTATGGTTGTTTGCAGATGGTGCAGCCTAGGGAATGCTTCTAGGCTGTGGGAGCCATCCTCTTCATCCTTGGGGATGGGTTCCACTTGCAGTGCTTCATATTTATTCTTAAGGGGAATCTGGGGATTTATTGTCTGAGTGGGGACAGCAGGTTTCCTGCGCCGGGCAGGAACTTGCTGCTATTCCCCATCTCTTGTTCCCCCAACCTTGCATTTGGCAGGTGGGTGGTGCTCAGCCCCACTAGCTCCGGTAGCCTGATGATTTTGTGAGAGGGTGCTGCTCCACTGATCTGTCTCCTTCTCACACTCTCTGATAGTCCTTAGTCTCTTTACCTCCTCCCTCAGCTCTGTCACCATGCAAAGGAGTTCCCCCACGCAAGCATAGCTTCCACAAGTGAAGCCAGTACCGGAGGCATTTTAATGATAAAGGATAAAATGATTAAGGATAAAGAGAGAAAATGTGATTGTTTATTGTTTTACATACAAACTACAGTTAATTTTCATACTGCTAATAACCAGCAGAGATGATTTATATTTAATAAGATGAAAGTATTAATAAGTAGATGGAAAAGTAGATGCAACTGGAAATAATTTTGAATGAAAATTTAACTACAATTCTACATGCACAAAATTATAACAAATCTGTATATATATATGAGTTCTGTCATATAACTAATGTGTAAAGTTAAACAATGGACTGTTTTCTGAATAACACATTTAGAACATTTAACTTATTTTTCATAAAGCAAAAGTTTATTTGGTGTCCAATGATATCAGCACTGTTAGAGCATAGCCTCAAGTAAAATCAGTCTCCAATTAAAACTTGAAATGACTGACAGTTAGATGTTCCTGTGGATCTTATGGATCTGCTAACAGGCATATTCTAAGAAATTAAAATAGCAGGTTTTCCCATTTACGGTAATGAAATGCATCACGAGCAGTGTTAAAAATATCATAGCTTGTTATGCGATGTTATAAAACATCATGAATAAAAATAATAGCACCTGCCAAGCACAATGAAGGCAAAATCTTGGAAGTTTACCATAAAGAGTTCTGGCAACATCACATTTGCTTTCAGTGAGCCTACACAGAAATGTTACCCCTGCATTTCTCTCTACAGCATATATATTAGATATAATTACTTGTAGCAGCTTTAAGGTTTTCCAAGTGTGTATTATGAGCAAAACTTTTATTGGCCATATCTTGGACTATTTTTACATTTAACATAAGTTGCAAGAGGAGGCTAAATATGTTCACAGCACAAAACTTGACAAATTTCATGAAAAATCAATACATTGTTTTCACAATTTCAAAGAGAGGTTTTTATCTGTGAAGATTTGGCTGGAAAGATTAGTTCCATAGAAATAGTGCATTTCATTGATGTAATTTCAGTTTTATCTTGTACTTTGATCTAGCAGAAAGCTTTTGAAAAGATGACGGTACTGTAGAGTAATCTGGTGTCACGGAGATATTACAAGTCAACACATTTGATTTGAGTTTTCAAGTCAAGTATTTTATGTGTACTAATCAAAGGGTTATTAAACTAAATTGCTTAATATCTAGATCTTTTCCAACTATTAAGAAAATATTCTTACACAGAAAATAAATGGAAAACTTTTGCTAATCAGCAATCTGTTAACAGAAGCTGACATATAATTGTATTACATTGATGCACTTTGGTTGTTCACAAAAAAGCATATTGGATGAGATTCATAATGACAAACATGGTACAGAAACACTATCAATGAAAATAGATAAATACATGTTGTTATTGTGTCATCATGACATTCAATGAAGAATGACAGGCTCACTAATGAAAACATTAATGGGTTTTGTGGCTCTCTAAGTTGCAAACTTGATTGAAAATGCACTTTCTTTTAATCCCTTTTTGAATCATTCAGTCTATTACTACCATAAATGTCGAGTCCTAATGTAAAATATATGGCTGAGAACTGTCAGATCAGGAGATGTTTTTTATTACCTAAATATAGGATTCATTAACTTCTGTTTATATCCTATAAATTTGTTTAAATGCCTCTATGACTCTTAAAACTCCTAACATAACTGCTGTCGGCTTTTAAAGCCTATGGCACTCACAGTCTATGTTATGCCACTTCTCTAGTATGTGTATTATCTTTAGTCTATTGGGTACAAAAAAAAGAAGATGCCTTAAAAGGGCAGGAAATAATACTACTGGAATTTTTCAGGGAAAAAAACCTAATAAAATTGAAAACTTAGTTTCATCATTCAAGGAAATCTACGGATCTCTGAGCTCAGTTCTAAATAATTTGTTTGATGGAACATTTAAACTAGCTTGTAAAGTGTGGGAAACCTTGGCTGGTCTGAGGAGTTAGAGTGTGTGAACTTAAACATTGGCCTTGAATACATGCCTGTGTATTCTTGGAGAAGCTGGAAGGCACCAAGAAGAGCCGAGTAGACAAGTTGAGGAAGCTGCCAGGCCACAGGTGGAATTACCCAATTATGAAGTTACAACTGAGAAGGAGTCATTCAATTATGAACTGTCAATTTTTAGCTAAACCAGTTGTGCATGGAGGTGCAGCTCGGGAAGGGGTATAAAAAGTCTTGTAAAATCAAGAAAGATGGTATTTTGGCCCACAACTTCTACATGTCATGGATTGCTCTGACTGCGACAGTAAAGGAGCAAAAAAAAGTGAAATTTGAAATAAAGTTAACTTTTAGAGTAGCTCATTTTCAGATTATTGCAGACAGCCATGTAGAAAACCTTTAACAGCTGTGTTTACTGCTGTAATTTACTAATCATATATACACAGTCTGTGAATGGTCATTATTATTGTGAAAGATAAGCTTTGGTGTGAAGGGAGTAGTCACTTGAGATTCAGTATTCCAACTCTCCGTTTATGAGGTCAATCATAGAATCATAGAATAACCACGTTGGAAGAGACCCACTGGATCATCGAGTCCAACCATTCCTATCAAACACTAAACCATGCCCTTTAGCACCTCGTCCACCTGTGTCTTAAACACCTCCAGGGAAGGTGAATCAACCACCTCTCTGGGTAGCCTGTTCCAGTGCCCAATAACCCTTTCTGTGAAAAATTTTTTCCTAATGTCCAGCCTAAATCTCCCCTGGCAGAGCTTGTGGCCATTCCCTCTCATTCTGTCCCCTGTCACCTGGGAGAAGAGGCCATTACCCTCCTCTCTACAACCTCCTTTCAGGTAGTTGTAGAGAGCAATGAAGTCTCCTCTCAGCCTCCTCTTCTCCAGGCTAAACAACCCCAGCTCTCTCAGCTGTTCCTCATAAGGCCTGTTCTCCAGCCCCTTCACCAGCTTTGTTGCTCTTCTCTGGACTCCCTCCAGAGCCTCAACATCCTTCTCGTGGTGAGGGGCCCAGAAATGAACACAGGATTCGAGGTGCGGTCTCACCAGTTCTGAGTACAGAGGGAGAATAACTTCCCTGGACCTGCTGGTCACGCCATTTCTGATACAAGCCAGGATGCCATTGGCCTTCTTGGCCACCTGGGCACACTGCTGGCTCATGTTCAGTCAGCCTACAAGCTTAATTTTAGCCTCTGAATAGTCTTATGGAAACTATTTCTAAATACTGTGTGGTTGAGTTGTCTTTTTACGTCAATTGCTCTTAACCAGTTTAGACAAAAAGAAGGTACTTGTTTTGCTTTATTTATTTTTAACTCTGCATCTCTTCACTTCCCTATATTTTGGGGAAAGAATTTATTGTTGCCTTTTTGAGAACGTCTCTGCTGAATATCTTAAAATCTCTTAATATTCATAGAATCTTGTTGTGCTTGTTTGCAAAAATATAATTAAGGAGAGAAGTCTGTAGGTTTGATAGAATTTGTTATCAGATAAATCAACAACTTTGTCGGAGTAAATTACATATCCCATCCTGAACTCCAGATATTTCAGTTGGAACACTTATGCTGAATAAGACATTTCTGTCAGGGATGTTGTATGTGTAGGACTGCAATTGATCCAGCTTCACATTAATTCATGAAAGAACCTTTTGTCACACTTCTATTCACAAGTTACACAAAGAAATATGGTAAAGCCTTCATTTTTCCTGTTTGCATTAATTGGGAAACAAAAAGGAAAGATAAACAATTGTGACCTTTTTGACAGAACACAATTTAAATAAAACCAACATGATATCCAGGATATATCAGAATTAAGCGTTGTCTTCCCTTGACGTATTTGCAAAATAAATGTTAGAAATGACAATTCTTGAGATAAATGCTAATGGAAAGGATTAACAAAAGGAGATTAAATAGTGCATAAATGAATCCATCACATGGTGCATTCAGTCCAACATCCTGTTTTCCATATTATGCAAGACTGTTCTAGGAAAAGCCGCAAAATCCCAAGTAACATGAGTATGATGAGATTACACACAACTACCAATTTAAAGAAAATAACACCAAGAGCAACACTGACAATCTCTGCAAAATCTCTAATTTGCTATAAATAAATCTTCTAAGCAAAACCAAAATAAGACTGATCGCATTATGCATGTGAAATGAGAAAGACCATGAGAAGCATCCCATCTGTTTGCAATCAAGAGCTCTGTGTGCTCTCTTGAAATTTGTGTAGCTGCTTTTTTTTCCAGTCCTCCTACCTCGGTATCTGACCATCCAATTATTCCATGCTCCATCTGAGTGAAGTAACGGAGGTGGTTTATATATATACTGATATGAAAACTATACAAAAGAACTAGTTTGAGCAATTGAAACCCTTCTGTACCTTGAATCACATCGAGCTCAACATTAAACTACACTTTGCAAAAGTGTGATATAGAGCCTTTTGTTCTGGATCTGCTTTTCAGCTTGGCCTGATACATAATAAAAGATGCACTTTTTTCCTGTCCAGGATGATCCTTAAAGCATCATAGACATGTTCTAACACCACTATACCTGATCCAATAGATCTGAAAAAAGTCTGCATACTTTGGCATTTACATTTGCACAGAACTTCTGATTCATTCCCAGAGATCAGATCAGGAGAACAAAGAAATAAACAAGGGAGTGGATTTTTACCATGTAAGTTGAGTGGCATTAGACAGGGGGAAATTACACATTCATGCCATGAGTACACAGAAAAAAATACCTGTTGACATTGTGCTCATATGGATAATAAAGAAGAATAAAAAGTATTAGCTGCAGCAGCTGCAGTAAATATTAAGTAGAGCATCTACTAAGCCTAGTCTAAGTATAGTCTTGCATATTAGCATTTCTGGAAATTGGCTATACAATGAGATACGCTAATTTTTATTTATCTAATATATGGAGAAAAAACAGTTGCATGCCAGACTTTTTTAACAGTGAGAAGAAAATATTAACTTCCAGTACCTGATTTATGTAGATGAAGCTTTTTGAAATCAGAAATATGGCCACCAAGCATGTGAATTCAAAGGAACACACAGGTTATGTCCTGTCTTACATAGATTATTTGTGTTCTGAACAGGCTTATCGCAGAATTTAGTATCTAAGCCATCTTTTTTTTTTCTAAAAGCATTAAATATTTGTAGAAAATAAGTAGGTTTTAAAAGAAAACAAAAGAGGAATGATTTTAATTTACTGAAGTCCTTGCATTCAATTGCATGATTACTGCATTCATCTCCGATTCAAGGAATCTATGATCTTGATAAACTATGGAAAAAAACCCAAATCCAAGCTACAGTTGTTTATTACAGATACTCTTTCCAAATCTCTCTCCCCTGAGACTTCAAAACATTCAACTTTTTCAAGACACGAGAGCTGTATGCCTGATATTTTAAAACCAAACATCTGCCAGTAGTGCTGTGTAGGGCAATCCTGGCTTGAGATCTATCATCCACATTTGTTTGATTGAGAAGTTCTTATATAAATACATTTATAGCAATAGGATTACTCTGTCTGTTTCTTGTAGCTCAGCTTGCCCAAAGAATTGATGTATAATATGTTTAGAGGCTTCTTATTTAGGAGGACATAAAGCCTGACAGATTTTCATTCATGTTCTGATACTGGCTTTTAACTTCTGTCATAGATATTGATAGATTGACACTTCTTAGTATTTAAATTGAAATAAAAGACAAAACCTTTTTCCACAATACTGTGAGACAGGGGAGTGTCCATGAAGCAGGAGAAAAGAATAAGAATAAATTATTTGTTAATCACTAGGAGAAAAAAAGAACATGTCAAAGAAAAGTGCTAATTTATATCTTGCTTGCATATTAGACTATTTATTAAAGGAAAAGTAAATATTGATATAAATAACAGACACACTTTTGCTAATGCTCAGTGCCTGGGTATACTATCCTTCTATAATAAAACCAGCTTTTCTTCTAGGCCTTTAAAAGATTGATAACCCTACTGCAAGAATATCTTTCAATTGAACATGCAGGACAAGCCTTTAGAAGATCTGGGAAGAGAGAATATGGCATGAGAAAGACACTTGTATCAGGATAGAATGTGATCATTAGTGAAGTAGAAATGAAGATGATGAACAGTTCATTTATGAAATATTTTTCATCTTCACTTCTGAAAATGTACTACAAAAAAGAGTAAATATTGTTACCATTGTAGAGATGGAAACAAAGTCTTTCTGGTGGTAGCAGTCAGCCTTACTGTGCCACGAACAGCTATAATTTCAAATTCAAAATGTAATTTCCAGTAACACAGAATATTGCTAACAAATCCAGGTTTTCTTGGTTTCCATTCCAGGGTCCAACGCTGAGCTAGAAGCTATGTAGGTAACTTTTTCCTGTTACTTATTTTCTTTCTGGAAAAACAATTGATGATGTCCCAGGATATTATCTCAAGTCTCATGTAAAGATGTAAACAGAAATTAGAGCAGCTGCATATAAATAGTTGTGCTAACGAATTCTCTATATAAATGTCATCCTTTTGCTGCTCAGTGTTTGTTCCATTTGAGTATAACTGTACTAGTGGTATTAAAAAGCTTTCAAAACAGACTATGGGGGTGAAAAATGTTAAGCTTTGCTCACAGATATTCTCAGGAAGGGCCTTGCAACCCTAGTAGTTTATAGAAGCGTGCATATCAAGGGAGAGCTTGGAAACTGGATCATTAGTAGACTACAAAAAAACCCTCAGCCCTGGAAGGAGAGCTATTGTCGGCGAAGGGAGAAATGCAGACACCAGGTGGTCATCAGCAAATCTCAATTTTATTAGAGATCACAGCTAGTTAAATACAGTTGTTAATTAGCCTCATACATATTGCAAAAGCTGAGCTCACTATAGGTTACAGATTACAAGCCCGCTCCTCCTTCATAGCTTTTTCTTTCTACATTCTTGTGATTAATACATTCTCTATTTTTACCCTGTTTATGTGCAGCTGCAAGCAGTCCCTTATCTCAAGGACATTGTGTCCTTGGGCTAATTCTCACCTAATTCAGGCATTCTAACTAAGCTGGTCTGGCTGTGTCCCTTTTCTGTTAACCAGGCCTGAATAATGCTCTCCACACTTCCCCCGTTTTCTTTTTGCAACACCAAGTTAGTAACCTACATTCTTTGTATCATACCGTTCACCATTCTTTGCAGGCACATATATACACAGGGTAAAAATAAAATCAACAATAAAATCACAGCACTAACCTCAACAAACAACTTAATAAAAGTTTGAATCCATGGACCAAAACCCAAAGACTCAAGCCATCCATCTAAGCCAAATCCTGACTCTACCTGAAGTTCTCCTGTCAATCTATGCAACTCATCTAACTGAGCATGGATGGAGCGTGAATGATCAGAGAGATTCATGCAACACATCCTTTCAAACTCTTCACATCCATGGCCTTGTGCTAATAAAAGAAAATCTATGGCAGCTCTATTTTGCAATGTAGCATGTCTAACCGAATCTACATCAAGCATAAGACTTTTAATTGCTGCAGAGGTAGCGTTGGTCTGCTTGGCAAGCCAACAACCTAATCTATTTAAAAGGGCAAGAGAACCTGCCACAGCAACCCCAGGTTTAAGAAATGAGGCTGCAATAATTTCTCCAGGAGACCAAAATCGTGTTCTATCATCACCCTCTTTAGTGAATGCATGTGCCATTCTTTTGGGTCGTCGGTGACGAGACCTGCTCATGTTCAAAATCATTGAAGTGTTAGGAGTTAAGAGCGTCAGTCGCCCAATAGTGCAAGGGCCTCCTCTAATATGAGATGGAATACTAGGCCAGGCACGGTCTCCACAAATCAAAAAATATCCCGACGGTAACCTAATAGGATAGTTAGAAGACAGAGACCGATTGGTCGTGGTGTAATTGCACCAGGCTGAATCGTTTTGGTAGACAGACACGCTCGAATTAACTACGGTGGTATAATTGAGAGGATTGATCTTACTAGTATGGTTAAAATAGAGACAGGCATCCGCCCTTACTGCTTTAAGCAGTTCAAGTTCTTGTGGTTCTTGAGTAGCTATTGGAAAATGAGGGACAATAGAGTCCCATTGATTAACGTAACTTCTAGAATCATTACTTCGACAATTAAACGCATTCGGAGGGCAGGGCCAATTGTCCGTCGGCATACCGACCAGACATGTCGAAAAAGGGTTTCCAGGTGACGATAATGATAGACAGATAGCCTCCTGATTAGTTAGATTGGCCATGGTTACCCAAATATTGGGTTTTGGCTGTGGAGGGACCCATATTCCATAAATCACAAGTGTCCACAATTGGATACACCCAAAAAGAACCCAAACCCTCATTTCTTCGATATAATTCAATGTCCAAATCTGTGATCCGTTCTGGCCAATCCTGAGGTGAATGCTCTAAGGCCACAGCAGTAAGAGGACTGTAAGGTGTCAATTCAAAAAGGTAAGTCCTTGAGCAAGCAGTCAACCTCTGCTGTGTCCGCACTTGGTTCTTCTCTGTTAGATTCCTGAGGACGCGCTGTATGTAGCATTGGTTTGGTCCATTTAGCTGGTATCCATTGTGAACCTCTGGGGGTCGAGACACAAAGATATCCTTAGCCCAAAGGGTGTTCATTGGTCAATACCACCCCCAATTGGGCCAACACATCACGGCCAATCAAACAAGCAACTGTTGGTGGTAATTGCACGATGGAAAGAACTGTAGTTAATTGTTGCCCATCGATGTGTAGTGTCACAGGCGGCGTCTTCTTGGCAAGCGTGAAGCCTCCTACTCCAGTAACCGTATGAGATGATGCATACGAGGGCCATGTCGGTGGCCAGGTCTCGGGACTAACTATGCTGGTATCAGCTCCAGTGTCCAATAAAGCAGAGAGTGTAATGTCAGACATCCTGTATGTCAACTTTATCTCTTTTCTTGGTCTGTCCGTGAGGTCTATAGTAAGCAGCGTAACACCTGTGGACCCAAATCCTTCAGAGCCACGTAGAGCCGCGTGCTTTGTGGATAAGCCTGATACTAATTGCAGCAAAGGAACCAATTGAGCAATCCGTTGTCCTTTAGTGATCCTTATTGGTGGAAAAGGGGTGTGTATCATGATCTGGATCTCCCCCTCATAATCTGCGTCGATGACCCCTGGTAACACAAAAAGTCCCAAAAGCGAAACGGAAGAACGGCCTAAGAGCAAGGCCCCAACTGTATGTCCATTAATTTTTATCGGTCCTTTAACTCCTGTTGGTACCGTAGTAGGACGCGTAGTCATCAGCGTTACATCTATTGCTGCTGCCAGATCCAGTCCGAGGGATCCTGCGGTTGCGGGCCGAAGGCACGAGGGGTCGCTGTTGTCCTCGCTGCGGCAATTTGTGTCGGGGCGCGGCCGTTCGCGCTCAGCTTGGAGTTTCTGCATTTTACTCCAAGATTTTTTGGGACCCCCTGGCTGGTGGCGGTGGCAGCCTGGAGAGGCGCAAGAGCAGCTAATACTTGAGATTGTGTTGTTTCTGCCTGTTTTTGTAGTCCTAAGGCTAATTTTTCAATAGCCCCTACTAAAAAGGCCTGGGGGCCGGATGGCTGCATTGCCATTCTTTCTAACGCTTCCTCTATAGACCAATTGGCTCCTAAGGTAGATAACACTCTCTGAGTCGTCGGGTTGCTGTTTTGAAGAGCACACTGCTTCAATAAGATCCCTTTCATATAATCTGGAACCCCTGCACGTTCTATCGCTGCAGCTGCCCTATCTATGAAGGTGCCAAACGATTCTTCTCTTCCCTGTTTTATACCCATATAGGCAGGTACTCCATCTGGGGTCTTGACTCTATCCATCGCAAGTCTGACTAACCTCATTGCCTCCCGAGCTTTGTCTGGACCTAATAGCATTTGTGCCTCTGTCCGTAAAAACGGTCCCACCCCCATCAGTTCGTCTAACGTGATTCCATGTAATGGATCTCCTGGCCCTCTTTGAATAGTTAGGGATTCGTTGACAGCTGCCTGCCAATGAGCATTAAATAACAGCTGCTGATGCTGTGTAAAAATCAGCTTCGCTACCGCTCTAAGATCATTTGGCGTGAGCAACGTAGAGTTAAATAGATAATCAAGCATCTGTCTCACTGGCTCGCTCTTTACTCCGTACTGACCCACAGTTGCCCTCAATTGAGATAGTAATTTCCAGTCTAAGGGTGAATATGCTCCATTATACCCGATCTGTTGTCCATTTTGATCTATTAAAGGAGTATAAACGACCGGACAGGCAATTGGAGTAGCAGCCTCCAAAAGCTCACCATCCCCCTCCTTCATGGCTTCTCTGGCCAATGAAGCCCAGGCTTCTCTCCTTTGTCTTGCCATCTCCTCCCAGCAGTCGCTCTCTACCCCTGACACAGGATCTGGCTGACCAAAAGAATACTGAGCCTTGGGCTTTTGCTGATTCAGATTTCGTATCAGCGGGGGGGGTTTCAGGGTCTGTGTTTGTTGTTCATAATCAGAATCATGCTCACCATCAGTCTCCTTGTGCACCTCACTCTCCTCGAGAGGGGGGCACTCGGCTGTATTTGGAGACTGTCCTCGAGTCCTGAGTCAGATACTGGGGTCATTGCCACCACTACCCTTGTTGTAGCTGGAGCAAGCAGCTCACCCTCTTGTACATAACCTAAATTTTTCTTGTGTGCGTCAGCAACCCTCTCTGCCGCTTTCTTTTCTGTGGCCATCTGCAATAACTCATTATGCACTACACGCCAAAGTTTTCCCAACTTCCTAGCTGTTTTATCATCCTCTAACGTAGCCTCCCATAAGAGATCACCAAATTTACGCCACTCTGTTAATTCGTGTACAGTATGCGGGTTTTGAAAACGACCCTTAGCAAAACCGTACGCTAACAATCCTGGCAACTCCTTTTTCAAATCTATCCCTTTTACCTCTCTCCTTCATAAAGTAGTAGTAAATAAATCATATGCCACTTGCCTATCCATTATTCCTCAGCACTGTTGCAGCTCTCCAGGCTTCGGTGGCACGTATGGCCCAAAACCACAGTTGTGATCTTTGGGGGTGCTTTTCTCCTTGTTCTTCGGCACCGTCCTGGCTGCGATCAGGACCCAACTCCAACTTCGTCGACCGTGGCAGTATCACGTCGGGGTCACCATTTGTTGGCGAAGGGAGAATGCGGACACCAGGTGGTCATCAGCAAGTCTCAATATTATTAGAGATCACAGCTAGTTAAATACAGTTGTTAATTAGCCTCATACATATTGCAAAAGCTGAGCTCACTATAGGTTACAGATTACAAGTCAGCTCCTGGGTACGCCTTGTTCCTCTCTTCTATCTCCAACTTTCCCACAGTTGTTTATCTAACTGTCCAAGGTTGGTATGCCCCTGTGCTTCTCCCTTTATCAGCATGATTTACAGTTTATGCTACGGCACGGCTCTTGCACAGAGCCGTGCCCCTGCTCTGCAAGCCATTCACCAACAGGGAGGTCTGCTGCTTGCCGGGAGCATCAGTGAGGGACGTTACTAGAAAGCTCCCTTCCCTGGTCAAAGACACTGACTATTTCCCGCTCTTAGTTTTTCAAATTGGTAATGAGGAAATAGAACGTAGAAGGCCTAAAGCCATTAAAAAGGGACTTCAAGGCACTTGGGAGAATGATCAAGGGCTCTGGGGCACAGGTAATATTCAACTCCATCCCAATACTAAGGAACCAGGAGCAGGAAATGAGGAATAAGAAACGGGTTAATGAATGGATTAGGGACTGGTGTGAGAAGAGGGGCTTTGGGTTCTTTAATCATGGGGAGGCCCACGCACCCCCAGGCTTTCTTACTAGGGATGGGACACGCCTGTCTCCTAGGGGGACAAAAACCCTCACAAAAAACCTAGTTAAGCTCATAAATCGAGCTTTAAACTAGATGTGAGGGGGGAGGGGATGGAGGCCAGGCAGGATGGGAGTGAACCTGGAGGTGAGACTTCAGTGGCAAAGGGGTGGTGTGCTGGCGATGCCTGCCGGTATATCACCACTAAGCAAGAGGGGGTGAGTGCATCTGAGGATGGTAGGCAGCAAACTGGCACTGTGGCCTTAGTTAACTCAAGGACTGCTCAGTTCGTGAGAAGCCCTATTACGAAGGCTGTAGCTACGCCTGCCCAGCTGAAGTGCATTTACACCAATACACGCAGCATGGGAAATAAGAAGGAGGAGCTGGAAGCTGTGGTAGGGCAAGGAGACTACGATGTCATTGCCATTGTGGAGACGTGGTGGGATGACTCGTACAACTGGAGCGTACCCATGGTGGGGTATAAACTCTTTAGGAACGATAGGAAGGGCAGAAGAGGAGGCAGGGTAGCCCTCTATGTTAGAGTGGGCATTGATACCCTCGAACTGGACTACGGTCAGGATGGGACTGAGTGCCTGTGGGTGAAAATCAGAGGAGCCCATGGGCAGGCAGGTATTGTGATGGGAGTCTGCTATAGACCACTCAGCCAAGAAGAAGCAGCTGATGAGCTCTTCTACAAACAACTTAGCGTAGTCTCAAGATCGCTACCTCTAGTCCTTGTGGGAGACTTCAATTTCCCAGATATAGGCTGGGAGTATAATACAGCAGAAAGGAAGCAGTCCCGGAGGTTCCTGGAGTGTGTGGAAGACAACTTCCTCACACAGCTGGTGAGCGAACCGACAAGGGACGGCGCTCTCCTGGACTTGTTGTTTGTGAATAAAGAAGGACTGGTGGGGGATGTGAGGGTTGGAGGACGCTTGGGGCAAAGCGATCATGAGATGATAGAGTTCTCGGTGCAGGGTGAGATGAAGAAGGTGGATGTTAGCAGAACAGTCGCCCTCAACTTTCAGAGAGCAGACTTAGGACTGTTCAGAAGGCTGGTCAGAAAAGTCCCATGGGAGGCGCTCCTTGAAGGCAAAGGTGTCCATGAGGGCTGGGCACTCTTCAAGAAGGAACTCCTAGCAGCTCAGGAGAAAGCCATCCCCAAGTTCCGGAAAAGTAGCCGGCGGGGTAAGAAACCACCGTGGTTGAGTAGGGAGGTCCTAAGAGACATCAATAGGAAGAGGAGGGTCTGCAACCTCTGGAGGAAGGGGCAGGCATCCTGGGTGGACTATAGGGAGGAAGCGAGAATGTGTAGGGAAAAAGTCAGGAGGGCTAAGGCCCAACTAGAAATGCGATTGGCCAAGACTGTGAAAGACAACAAAAAGTCTTTCTACAAATACATCAACAGCAAAAGGAGGGCTAGGGAGAATCTCCAGTCCCTAGTAGATGCAGAGGGAACAACAGTAACAGGGGACGAAGACAAGGCTGAAGTGCTCAATGCCTACTTTGCCTCAGTCTTTAACAGTAAGGAAAATTGTTCCCTCTGTACACAACCCCAAGGGTTGGATGAGAAGTATGAGATTCCCAAGGTCCAAGAGGTGGTTAGAGACTTGCTTGCCCTGCTAGATGCCCACAAGTCTATGGGGCTGGATGGAGTCCACCCAAGAGTTTTGAGGGAACTGGCGGATGTGCTGGCCAAACCCCTTTCCATCATCTTCCAACAGTCCTGGATGACTGGGGAGGTTCTGCTGGACTGGAGGCTGGCTGATGTCGTGCCCATCTATAAGAAGGGGCACAGGGAGGATCCGGGGAACTACAGGCCTGTCAGCCTGACCTCGGTACCGGGGAAAGCCATGGAGTGGGTGATCTTGAGTGCTATCATGAAGCACTTGCAAGAGAACCAGGTGATCAGGCCCAGTCAACACGGGTTCATGAAAGGCAGGTCTTGCCAGAGTAATCTGATCACCTTCTATGACTAAGTGACTAAACTCCTGGACGAGGGAAAGGCTGTGGATGTAGTCTTCCTGGATATCAGTAAAGCCTTTGATACAGTTTCTCATAGCATTCTGCTTCGGAAACTGTCGGCCTCTGGCCTGGATGGGTGCACACTCTCCTGGGTGAAAAACTGGTTGAATGACCGGGCCCAGAAGGTGGTGGTAAATGGAGTTAAATCCAGCTGGAGGCCAGTGACAAGTGGAGTTCCCCAGGGCTCAGTCCTGGGTCCAGTCCTGTTTAATGTCTTTATCAACGACCTGGATGAAGGCATTGAGTCCTCCCTTAGCAGGTTTGCAGATGACACCAAGCTGGGTGGAAGTGTCGATCTGCTGGAGGGTCGGGAGGCTCTGCAAAGGGACCTGAACAGTCTGGACTGCTGGGCTGAGACCAACGGCATGAGGTTTAACAAGGCCAAATGCCGGGTCCTGCACTTGGGGCACAACAACCCTAAGCAGAGGTACAGACTAGGAGAAGCCTGGCTGGAAAGCTGCCAGGAGGAGATGGACCTGGGGGTGTTGGTTTACAGCCGACTGAACATGAGCCAGCAGTGTGCCCAGGTGGCCAAAAAGGCCAATGGCATCTTGGCTTGTATCAGGAACGGCGTGACCAGCAGGTCCAGGGAGGTTATTCTCCCCCTGTACTCAGCACTGGTGAGACCGCACCTCGAGTACTGTGTTCAGTTCTGTGCCCCTCACCACAAGAAGGATGTTGAGGCTCTGGAGCGAGTCCAGAGAAGGGCAACAAAGCTGGTGAAGGGGCTGGAGAACAAACCTTATGAGGAGCGACTGAGAGAGCTGGAGTTGTTCAGTCTGGAGAAGAGGAGGCTGCGGAGAGACCTTATTACTCTCTACAACTACCTGAAGGGAGGTTGTGGAGAGGAGGGAGCTGGCCTCTTCTCCCAAGTGACAGGGGACAGGACGAGAGGGAATTGCCTCAAGCTCCGCCTGGGGAGATTTAGGCTTGAGATTAGGAAAAAGTTCTTCACGGAGAGGGTGCTTAGACATTGGAACGGTCTGCCAAGGGAGGTGGTTGAGTCACCGTCCCTGGAGGTGTTTAAGGTTAGGGTAGACGAGGTGCTTATGAGCATGATTTAGGGATTGGTGGGAATGGTTGGACTCGACGATCCAGTGGGTCTCTTCCAACCTGGTTATTCTGTGATTCTGTGATTCTGTGATTCTGTGAGTACTGTGTTCACTTCTGGGCCCCTCACCACAAGAAGAATGTTGAGGCTCTGGAGCGAATTCAGAGAAGAGTGACAAAGCTGTTTAAGGGGCTTGAGAACAGGCCTTATGAGGAGTGGCTGAGAGAGCTGGGGTGGTTTAGCCTTGAGAAGAGGAGGCTGAGGGGATACCTCTTTGCTCTCTGTAACTACCTGAAAGGAGATTGTAGAGAGGAGTGTGCTGGCCTCTTCTCCCAAGTGACAGGGGACAGGACAAGAGGGAATGGCCTCATGCTCCGCCAGGGGAGATTTAGGCTGGACATTAGGAAAAAAATTTTCAGAGAAAGGGTTATTGGGCACTGGAACACGCTACCCAGGGAGGTGGTTGATTCACCTTCCCTGGAGGTGTTTAAGGCACGGGTGGACGACGTACTAAGGGGCATGATTTAGTGTTTGATAGGAATGGTTGGACTCGATGATCCTGTGGGTGTCTTCCAACCTGGTTATTTTAAAAGTCTAAATTCTAAGAATCTTGGGATCTGAACTCTCATAACTGGGTACAAAAGTCAACTGAAAAACTTCTGCATATGTCTGTTTTGCATTTCTTATCTGTGTAGAGGTATTCAGAACAATGTAATGAACTGCATTCATTTAGTGTGTATACTCCCACTCAGGACAGCGCAAGGAAGAATGTAACTTGGGTAATTTGGTGACTGAACACGTTAGCATATTGAGGCTGTTAAATGGGAACATTTTCAAATGACTTTAGTGTACCTGAATATCCTAGCATATTTACCTCCTTAACTTTTCTCATGGTCCTCTGTACGCAGAAGTAAATTTAAAATTACGCACTTAATGAAGGTATACATTTTGAGGTATTTTACTGACTGTACAGTTTTGAGAAACCTAATCTTAATGCAGGAATACATCAGATCTCTCTGGTTTCTGCTTCTCTCATGCTGCCCTACATTCAGCACTCTAACTATTCCTGTTAAAAGTAATCTTGCAAAATAATCAAATTAAGCCACATGAAAAATAAGCGACACAAAGGATGAGATTTAGAATCAGGAAACATTATGTGCTTTTATTTTTCTTTCTGATTCTGAGCCCTTAGAATTCAATCATTTCCCAAACTTTTATCAATGACAGCAAGAACTAGAGGGGGTGAGAACAGGGGTTGAAACACATTGAACAGTTTTAAGGCATCTTGGGTGGACTACAGGAGGGAAGTAAGATTGTGCGTAGAAAAAATCAGGAGGTCTAAGGCCCAACTAGAAATTAGATTGGCAAAGTCTGTGAAAGATAAAAAAAAATGTTTCTATAAATATATTAAGAATAAAAGGAGGACAAGGGAGAATCTCCAGTCCCTATTGGATGCAGAAGGAATGGTTGGACTCGATGATCCGATGGGTCTTTTACAACCTGGTGATTCTATGATTTTTTGGGAAGCACAAAATGAGAATTGCAATTAATTTACATAAATAATTTATACCTTTTAATGTAAATATATTGCTATTCATAGTGTCTCCCTGTCATACAGTGGAAAAGTATCTATAATATACACTGGTGTTTATAGGAAAAGATTTCTTTTGTTTCAGCCCTGGTTATCTACTTTTCTCTTGCTTTTAGGGAAGCAGCTAACATAAGAGAAGAATTAAACTCTTCATTTATGGCAGCTTATCCTGGGCAGCTCTGAGAAATAGACTCATTTACACTTCAGTGAAAGACCCTTCCAACTGCACTTGCTGTCCAACTGAATGAAATTTGGAACATTCTGAGTTTCAAAACATAAGCAACAGATGCTATCTATATTTTAAAAATATAGCTTGCATATAAAGTTCTCTCCTTGAAGCATTAGTAATAATTTGTGATTAGCGGACAGTCAGAAATATATATTTTACTCTACAAGATGCTGAACCTTGTTTAAAACATCACAGATCCATTGAATAAGCTTGCTTTTCTCAGTTGTAGTCAGAGGAACAAGCTACAAGTAACGTCTTGTAAACAGTGATGTGAGTTGTTAATAGAGGCTATGCTCAGTCAGTCTTTGAGTGGATTTTCTTAGAATGCTGGGGTCTGAGTCATCTCACTATCAGAACTAATATTGAGAAGTCACTTGTGTATGATGTATTCGTAATCCATGAAAAATACTTTAATAAATTAAACACTTCACAAGTCTTTTTAGTTTTTAATAATTATGAGAATTTTTAATTTCTTAGGAAGTAGTGGGAATAGACAAAGCAGGCAATGGATGTAATAAATCAACATGATGAATTAATTAATGGTTCACAAGGAATCTTAAATTAGGTCACCTCTTAAAATGTGTCAGCTGGTTATTTGCTGACTCATATTGGGAGAACCTAGGAGAACTTTTCAATCTTCAAAACCTCTCCAGCAGAAGCCACACAGAAGCAGCTTAAGAGGCATCATCTAGAAATAAGATGAATAAAAGGAGAAAGCTTGCTTGAATTTTGTTTAGCTAATTCACAATAAAGCTGTCCACAATATAGGAGCTACATAGGGTATTATTGTATTATCTTTGACTCTTGATTAGTCCTGCACAGTGATAAAGTTCTCTCTCATTTTATCCAAAGACTTTCCAAGTGCATGTCTGTCATATTTTTTTTTGCACATCTAAGCTGTTTCAGATCGAACAATACAACTGGGAAGCGTTAGAACTGGTATTTATGAAGATTTTACCTCTTGTCAGCATGTGGTTTCCTTTGGAGTTAGTTTATGGAACCAATTTCTATTAGCGCTTCTTAATTATTATTTTAATAGGATTCTATTCCATAGGAATCCATAGGAATAGAATCCTGCCTTAGCCTGTATTTTAGTTTTTTGGATCTATCCATAAGTGAATTCCAAGAAAATTATACTTTTTGCCTTCTGATTAGACTTCTCTGTTCAGCTTCAAATCCTATTTTGAAAGCCAGTTTTCTCACAAAGTGGGATGATCAGCTGCCTGAACATGATGGGGTGCAATGGAGAAAAACAAAATTCTCTCTATTATTGCCTGGTTATTTATGTCCGGAGATAGTTGTCTTGGTTTTGTCTGTAACTTCCTCTTGTTGAAGTGGAAAGTCTTTTTTTTTTTTTTTCTGTCCTTATCTTGTTGTACTCCTAGTCTGACATTCTGTGTTTCAGGAAGTAATCTTATATAGGTGCATGTTTCTTTTGTATTATAAAATGCTAGTGGCAGTGTACAAATAAAGACATTTTCCAGATCCTTCAATATATGTAAAAATCATCTTCATTGGCAGTTATATAGATTTCTTTAAAATGAAAATAACTTTGTTCAGGAGCCCAGGGCTTGGAAAATAAGCAAGTCTAGGGTATAACTTAAGACCTTATGAGATGGGGCTTACACAACTGGCAGCTGCAGCATGTCTATGATTCAGGACAGAAACTGTGAGAATCAGGATGGAAATAGCAAGAATGCAGTCTTTGAAACAGTGGGGAGAAACGTAACGCTGTGGCATGCTAAATATTTACTTTTGGAAAGCATATATCAGTTTTTAATAATTTATCTCTGTTCAGGGCAATGAGTAAAGCATTGGTGACTTTTAAATAACGATTTGCTACCAATTCATCTGTGTGTTTTGGAAGTAAAGAATGCTGGTTCTGTGTTAGGATTTGGTTCTAATTTAATTTTCTAACCTAATTTGTGAAGGAAGAGTCTATCTACTCTCCTCTTAAGTGGGAGAAGGTATAGAGCAACTTGGTGCTGGAATTATTCCTTTGAAAATACTGTGTATTTTATTACCACAGCTTTCCTAGGAAATGTTCCCTTTTTCTGAAACTTGATGTATTTCTTGGTGCATATTTAAAAATACTCAGTATTTTTGGTCCCTCACCATATGTTAGTTTTCTTCTGATCTCTTTCAGACATCTGGAAATAATGTCATTATGAGATGTAACTAATTCTCTATACCCAAAGTACGGTCTGAAATTCTGCAGAGATACATCTGTTATATCTGCACTGTATTAGAAGAGATTCATTGAAAGTCTTATAAAAATGGGCTACATTCTCAGCCGATATGAATATGCTTCACTGGAAGTGAAGTTGCAGGTCTACTCTGTGCTGTCAAATCTGTTATAGTACGATATTGTTGAGGTATGTGGGCAGTCTCATTGCTGTAATATATTACTAACGTGTCCTCTGTGAATGAAGTTTCTCATGACGACTCTGTTATTCCAGCTGGCAGAATCAAGAAAGATACTTGCCTAAATTCATCGAATCCTCGTTCTTTCCTTCTTTCCCTCCCTTTTGCACTTCCTTATATTTTCTGTTTAAATGTTAATATTAAGAATTAACTTTTAATCTGAATAATATTAATCAGATTTTTATTAATATTAATATTTTATATTAAAAATATCACCACATTTGGACATGATGCAATCCAACTTCCACAGCTAATCTTGCTCTTTATTAAAAGTAGCATTAATGGGAGAAATGGGAGAATGCACAAAATAGTCTTAGTGATTTTTTTCTTGAAATATGCCTTTTTTCTTGGATTCTTATAAATGTTTTTCATCAATAAATACTTCTTCTCCAGAAGAACAAAGATATGATGACAGTAAAAAGCACGAGAATACCTCAGACAAACAGATTTGAGGAAAGATAAAATACACAGAAGTGACCATGAAGTGAAAATGAAGATAATAGCCACACATGAACTATTTCTGTTTTATATGACTGAGTTCAAATGAATAAAATTCTCATTGCCATGTAAATGCAGTGATAAAGCAATTACAATTATATTCTCAAAGTCTGAACAAAAGAAATCTCACCTGTAAATACAGGCAGAGCTCCTTAGTTTGTTAAAATAGTGTACATAGCACTCTGAAGAATGTGCGTAAATTGTGTGTATCCTCTTCTGGTATGGGCCTTGCCTTCCACAGGCAGATCTGGCTGTATTGCTTAAAGACACGTTATAGGACTGAAAATAGTGTTTTATAGATACAGAATATTTTTGTTTGCAATATTAATGTCTACTTTTGGACACCTTTAATATTAGTGCTGCTGAGATTTTTTTTTTTTTAATGGTGTATCTTGGTCATACTTGCAAGAGGCTAGACTTAGTTGGAATACTATAAGGGAGTGGTAAGCTTCAAGAAAAAGTATATATTTATAAAGTATATTTTCACTTTCTATAAAAAATCTGTCAGAGATTGCTTTTCTAAAAGCCATTTTTTATCAGCTGTAACTGATGGGAAATGTTTGAGTCTGCTTCACTGAATATACCATTTAAAGTATATTTAAATTTAAAAGCAGAGATGAATTTATATGCAAAACAATCACATTCAATAGCTTATAATCAGAACAAAGCTGCTGATGATTACCGAGTTTGTGAAAAGTAGTTCAAGGACAGAAAGAGCAGAAATTTCTACTGTTGTCAGATTTATGTATTTACTTAGTGCTTAATCATTTGGGACTGCTTTTTAAACAAACAGTTTATAAATGAGTTTGTGGATTAGTTTGCTTTGTTTGATGCAAACCCATGAATGTCACACTTTCTTGCATCCTCCAGAAGGTGGAGGGAACACAGTCTCTGAGAAGTAAAAGGCAGCTGTGCGAGCCTCAAGGAGCTCCTTCTGACAAGGAGCTAGCATGAAATTAGGTTTGACAGCTCATGAGAAGTGTAAACTGAGACAGAATGCGGACTTACCAAGTATGTAATGGAAGACAGTCATCAGTTTTTCTGAAGGTGACATAATTCACGATGGCATCCAAATATGATTTATGCAATGAATTATTAATGACTGTTGTTTCTTAAGAAAAACATAAATAGAAGCCTGGGGACTACTTGTTGATTGTAGCCTATTCATGCCAAAGGAGGGATCTGAAATGAAATGCTGACATTGCTCTTCTGCGTTGCTAGCGTTACTTTTGGAGAATGAAGATGCCAGAGTTTGTAAAGATCTGTAGGGCGCTTCTTTCTTTGTATGTGTGGATTGTGCTGGTACATGTCTTTATCACTGAACAAGTCCATGTTTTTTCTGTTTTGTGAACTTGCATAGAAACTCTTCCGGATAGATGCTTCAGTTTGAAAAACAGTTTTTGATAAGAGCTGAGGAATCAAGAATAATTAATTGAAATAAGAGGAATGAGATAGTGGAGGGACTGTAATTGCAGGAAGATTTGATATTCATTTCAGATTTGATAATTTGTATATTAAAAGTCACTGATAACCACGTGTATGTGACTACTAAGATAAGTACAGCTAAAAAAGCTGTCAATGGTGAACCCAGAATAACTCCTGATCATGTAAAGCATTGTAGAGTTGCAGTTCGGTACTGGAATGTTATTTCTTTTTCTGTCTTTTCTTGGATGCAAAACTGGTTTAAAACACTCCTGGAACGTGCTTAGAAGCAATTAGTCTCACATTATTTGTTTTCGTTATTATTAATGAAGTTATTAACAGGAATCTATGTCCTGTGGTGAAAAAGTTGCAGCTTCATACTCCCACTATGCCTTTTTCTTTTTTTATTTTCTTTTAAATCAAAACCAAATCCAATAATGGGCAAGATGGACTTATCCTTAGTGCTCAGAACATTATTTTTCTGTCTGGCATTTCCATAAGTTTACAAGGATGTACAAATGGAGAGCTGGAATTTATACACTTAAGAAAGCACACTTGTCCAACTTTACTTTTCAGTCTTCTCCTTAGTACTTCAGCAGTTGATGAAATACCATATTTCATAAATAGTTTCATATTTGTGTCAACATGACCATTAAACTCCTGTCTTTCAACCAGAAGTTCTTGTTGCTTTAAGTCTGCAGCATAATCCTAAAAAAAACATGTGTTGCTGTTTTGATGCTATCCTTGTTTTATGGGAGGATCTGGATGAAAAATACTTTTCTCTCTCATGTTTTTTTTATCCTTGTAAGGTTTTGTTTGCCATTCTAGGTATTCCAAATATTATGCACAGTGGATTACAGGGCATTACAGAAAATGGCTGTGGAGTTTCACAATAGATAGCTAAATGAAGCTTACTTGTTCAAAAATCTGTTATTGGAAAGACAAATAAAAATATTCCTTTTATGATATAAATCCCCATATTCTCTTTTTGTCCACCTGTGATGAGTTATATGCTGTATTGATTTTTGTTTCCAGTTAGAATTCTGGATCTTATAAAAGCTGATGTTTGACTGTAAAACTGAAATAAAACAGGCTGCTGGAGTATTTAGCTAGATCACAAGAAAATCTGACACTTCATAAACACCTTAGAATACTAGTTTTGAATTATACCCCATATACAACTCTAATTATATTTTTAAAAAGGAGGGGGTGTGGGTGGAGGTGTAATCACTGAGGGAGGAGAAAAGGTAATCTGAGACTTAATCTGTTTCCCTAATCGTTCTCCGGTGGATTGAGATACACTTGCAGTAGCTGAGATACAACTGTATTAGGTGTATTTTCCTAACATTTCGCATAGTGCCCTGAGCCAAATGATCGATGTACATAGAGAAGTAGCTTCATTTCATATTGCCAACTTTTATAAGACAGATGAACACTCTGCTTTAAATGTGCTTTGTTTCCAGTTCTATTTGTTAATGAAAAAAAATGGAAATTGTTTTATGGAAAAAAGCAGGAAATGCATACATAATAATAAGTAGATGTGAAGGTGGTTCTGTGGATATTTCTGAAGAAGAATGGGTCTAGAAAATATAAATGGGGAAATTTTAAAAAATTAAATTTATTTTGTCTTAACCTGTTTCTGGAAGCACTGCTTTATGCAGATGTTTGTTTTGCTGATTTATTCTAAGCATCTGGTTTGTAATCATTGAGCAGATAGCTGGCACGAAGAAGTTTGGCATTACTGTGATGGCAGGAACTAAATGGATTAAACGACCATTTGAGAATTTCCTGATTATGTCAGGAACTGGTATGCAACTCCTTTCACCTTTGTTTAGAACACTCCCTTATCGTGTTACCCTGAACAAATCTTTACTGTGAACTTACCTTAGTATCTGCTGGATTTCGACTGTGTGCCACCAGCACCTTAATGGCCCATAATACTGCAACATAACTGCTTATTGCAACCTTTTTTTGTGCTATATAATGAAAAAAGAAACAGAACTCTGCCAGGCAGAATTCTTTTTGCATGTATTTGGTTTCATCTGGTCAAGACATCATGCCTTTCTGTAAAAATGAACTGCTTAGAAGAATAATTTAGAATTAGATTTCTTAGTCCAATGATCTCATGAATCCTAATTAGAAAGCTGAAAGGTTGAATAGTAATAAACCTTAATCACTACAGTCACCTGTAATTCCTTTTACTCAAATCTATAACTCATTTCTCTTAAATCTGTGAGCGAGGGAACTCGAATAATGGATATGACATTTTATGTAGTCTGCTCACAAGTTATGAACTTATTCCTTCATTATGAGAAAGTCCACTTACAGCCCAGGACTATTAATAGATTTGTGTTTTACTATGTTGCTGTGAATAGTCCCACAATCAATGTAACTTTGGCATGGGTGAGGAAGTACGAGTGAGGGAAATGAAAGCAGAGGGAAGGGATCTATCCACAAGTAGGCATAACATTTTTGAACCTTCTCTTTTTAATGTTCCACATATAAAGAAGACAAAAATGTGTACTTCTGTGAGCTGTAGATTGGCTGCAGTAAATATTTTTTGTAGTAGTTTTGTAGGTGATGGTTTCTTGTTGAGGTTTTTTTTTCTTGCCTCTTATTTATATTGCATAGTGTATATTCTATATATGAGTGGTCTGGGGTGGATATAGTCCTGATTTCAGAGGAAATCTTACATTTAATTTAATTCTAAACTTTTGTTTAATATCATAGATCCCAGGAGAATGCTTCCAATGGTGAGGGGCTTAGAACAACACTGGAGTTTCTCTAATTTTGTCCTTTGAAACTGTATTTTAGTATTTCTGGGAAGTAGTTAAAAACAGTAGGAATCATTCCCTGTGCTAGCTGATGTTAACAAGGACCAAGTGCCTGTGTCGTTCTTTCATCCATTAATCTATGCCTGAGTTACATGGCCAATAACAAGCAACTTCTTGTATATGTCTGAACCTTGAAACTCCTTTTGGAATCCATTGCAACTGATTTGTTACAGCTCTGTTTAGCAGTTCAAACTAAAACCTTTAAGAAAAAGTATTTTGAATCTCCAGGAAAGACTGTTTATTTAATATCATTATTTCAAATTCATGCCTCCACTGAATTAACTGTTACCTTTACCTACTTCCAAAAATGCATTTTAATGCTTTACTGTTGACAGTTTCAGATAGGGTCATCTGTGGCGTATTAAACACACATGGACTCTGCTTTCATTTCAAGCTGAGACCAAGTTTATTGTTACAAGCTCATCTTTATACCTTAGTGAAATGTCAACAACAGTCCTGCAAGTCCTTCATAAAAATTTCCACAGCTGTTCTTCTCCTTCCCAGCTCCTCGTGACCGCTGTTATTGTTTCTATGCCTTCTTGGTTTTGCCACTCATGTTGAATTTTCTCAGGCTGGAGTCTAGCTGGTTATCAAAGCTCCCTGCACTCTTATCTGCAGAGGATTATTTTTGGGATATTCCCCACTGAATAAAATTAATTTTGCCATTACTACCATTCCTTCATTCCTGAGAGTGCAAAGAAAACCAGGAGGAAGCGTTGCTAATTCTGATAATAGGACTAATAATCCTAGTAATAAAATGGAAAGAAACAAAACCCAACCAGCTCCGTACCTATTGGTTAGTGTTTTCAACAAGGAGGCAATCAATACTCTTGGTTTCATTCCAGTGACAGCTTGAAAAACAGACTTTAACAGTGCTGTGCATTTCAGTAGAAGAACCTGTAAGCGCTTTGTCTTAATAACGATGCCCTTGTTTATAAACAGTTCTTGAGGATTATGTGATTCTCTAAATAGGAAATGCTATGGGATCAACTCAGAGGTCTTTTCAAGAATCATAAATATTATAACCTAGCTGTTAATGTTTGTTTAAATAATACAAATGCCTTTAGAACAAATACAAAAGCTTGCCTTGGTTTCTAGAAGTAGCTTCATATAAATAAAATAGGTATATATTGCATTTTGAATTTTTTTTCCCCAAACTACTACAGTTATATTACAAAAACTATATCCCTCTGACAAGAGAGAAATGACAGTCTATCTTATACACTTTACGTGAATCATTCCAATTACAAAGCTGTATAGTGATAGATGGATAGCAAGTTGTAGAGAAGTTGTCTGGTTTGTACTTGCCTTCTACACGGTTCCAGTGTTTGCTGTATAAAATTTGGTGGAAAGTAAGTCTTTCTAACAAAACTTTTTTTGTTTGAAGTGTCTATATTCCATAGTGATGTAATCAGTTAAGAAATAAATCTATCAAAGTGTTGACTAAAAATTGGAGGAAGTAGAGAATTCTTCAAAATAGGCTGTCAGGAAACTGTTGTGACTTCTAGAGAGAATAACCTTGTGCAACAATGACATTAAAAAAGACAAAGATCTGGAGCATGAGACAGAGACTTCAGTCTGACTTTTAAAAATAGGCCAGGCAGGAGGAGGTACATAAACCCTGACAACTTACAGAAAAGCAGAAGCACATTTTAAGGAAAAAGATCTCCAAGGAAAGGGATGAGGTTTAGGATGCTTAACATCCCTTATCAAAGCAAGGACAAGGGGACAGTTGGGTTGTGTTTACACCATAAACACTAGAACAGCTGAAAGACTGGATTTATTAACTCAGCCATGAGCTGTTCACAGAGCTTTGTGTTCAGCATATTGTGTTGTGCATTCAGCAGAACAGAGCCCGTTAATTCTGTGTGATGATAATGAACTCTCAGAGCAGGGCACCAACGAGATGAGGGGAACCATGGGACGCACAGTAATGGTTTCATGAGCATGCTGCCATTCCCTGTCTCTGCATCATGTTTCATAAAGACATTAAAATAGGTTGTTTCCAAACAATGAGTTTTCTAAACTGAACAAATCCATTTAATCTTAAGCTAGCTTTTTTCCTGTTACAACGCAATAATAACAAAAAAACTATTGGTCCCTCTTAAAATATAGTCATAATGCTTATAAATCCATTGTGACTTAATGCTTCCTAAAGCATCAAGAGTGCTGACAGTCAATTAAAATCCAGAAGGAGAAATTAACTAGAGGAGCAGATGAACCGAACAGATGAAAGATGTGTAATTATTATTTCTTATCTAGGAAATACCGCTTCAAACAAAATATATTTAAAAGAAGCACCACTGATATGTTTACATGGAGGGAGAATTTAAATGACTGACTTTTTATTATTTAGAATTGCAAATTCTAGTTTTTATTATTTAGAATTTTTATTATTTAGAATTGCAAATAAGGCCTCCAACTGTTATATTCCTCTTGGAAGCTAATTCTCTTTCAGCAGTTCAGCAACAGATACCAGCAAAATAATTTTCAGCATCCATTTAAGCAATACAGGACTTAACCACCTCCCTTCTTCATGAAGTTTCCATACTCTGAATTATGAGGAAGTAAATTTCATATAAAATAGATTCCTTCTACTTGCATCTTTTGGTGAATAAGAAAATACAGCTACCTTTTTATCCCTTTTAAGTTACTATCACTTTTCTCTGACTTTGGAAGCAAAAAGCCAAATACCTAAGTCAGTTAAAGGACACTGTGCTTTACATTCCACAATAACTTACTAAGGTAAATTATCAGAATTCTGAGATGAGACAGAAAAACTTCATCAACATAATTACCTGACTAATGATACCAGCCAAATTCACAGCAGGAAGAATCTATAGATAAAGAATCTCGAGTGTGAAATAATTGCAGGCTGTGAAAGTTCAGTTTAATTCAGTACATACTTGCAGTATGAAAAAAAGTGAGAGAACACCATTCTTTTAAACTGCAAATTGTCATTTATGAATTGTAGCCTCTACTAGGACAAAAGTGAAAGTGTGAGCAGAAACTCTTGTGGTAGTTAATGAAATCTTTTATGTAATGGATAGAGTAGAAGCTTGTTTCTTTTCTCTTCCTTAGGCTTAATTTTTAGTTGTTTATGGTACGTACTCACTCAAAGGGAGACAGTATGTACCAAAATACTGCTTGTAAGAATGCCATTAGTACTAGAGGCCTAGTTAAATACATCTTATACTATAAATGACCCTATTCTTGCTAAAGAGCTCTTAATGGCTAAAAAGAACCACAATTTTTAGGATGAGAATAAGTATCCAAGAGTCAACATAATTGTTTGTAACTTGCTGTTTAGCGTTACATCATGGCATATCTTATAGACTTGATGTCATTTCTTGCTGGAAATTTTATGCTACAAGGAATGGAAATGGGCATAGAGGGTAGTTTTATTTCCTATGTTTTCCAGTTCTACCATAATGACTTTATGTGTAAGTCTTGAAAACATTTGTGACCAAATAACTGAGCTCTTGCATTCTGCATAATTATAGATCTCAATTCCTGTAAAGCTTTTATAGTGCGGTAAAGTCAGAGTTCAAGAATTAATTATTTAAAGTCATTATATAAAAAAAAATCTGTCATCAAATTGTGTCAGCAATAGTGTATTCTTTATGTCCCTTTTTTTGACTATTTCAAATAGTACTCCATAATTTATTAGGATTTAAATAAAGTCAGTTTTTTAAGCTTTTTACGGTCACATGCTTAGTAGTTTTAGACAAATACTCGAGTTCATGACTTTATTGCCAAATAACTTTGAAGCATGACCCAAGTTTACTTCCCTACCTGAATTTAATATGAAAGGATTAAGACTGCCCTTTTGAAAGCAATCCCAGTTCTTTTATTAAGACACCAGTCCTTTTCACAAGCAGCTTTGATCTACTGTTCTCTAAAACCACGAAGATTTTTCTTTCTTTAACCGAGGTTTTGTTATGGATCTGTACTTAGGAAATAAGTGATATATTCAAATTCTTAATTAACATTTAGTGAAAGACTGTAATCCATACAAGATTAATATCCAAGCATACATGAAAAATTTAGAATAACTCATAATAACTGTGTTCCATATGGTGAAAATATTGCTGTCAGTAAAAAACAGAATTTCTGGGAAAATACTGAAAACCATATTTCAAAAAAAACCTCTGGATCTTTTCTAGGCTTATGTAGAATTACCTCTTACACATTTTCTACTTCTGCTTAACTTTACAGTACTTCTGCCTAACACTGTCTCTTAGATGCTCATTGTTCATCACTCACATCACCTCCATTTGCTTCAATCACGCCAAATGGTTTACCGTCATCATGAGTTTGTACAACTGTGAAGCGTGCAAAAAAATGTTAGTTTTCTGTCCCAGCTCTCTACTCCTCCTCTACTGTTCTGCAAGCTGCTTGTTCTTGCTGAAGAGTGACGAGAAAGGAGAGATTTTGCAAAACTGATACAGAGAATGTACCAGGTAAACAGAGAAAGAGAGTAAATTGGAAGATGTTGCAGCCAGGCATGTTGAGGGAAGTGATGTCCTGAGTGATCTGGAATGACAAGGTTTTGAGCCACTGAAGTTGAAAGGAGTTTTGTAAACTCTGAATGAAAAACAGTGGAATGCTGAGGAAAAGGACCTAGTTTGCCTAAATAGTTAGGGGAAAGGATACAGATGCATCATTATGATTTTTACCTCACAAAACGTTCAAATGTGTTTAACCTGAAATGCCACTGAATAGTTATGTACCTAAAATGAAAAAATGCTTAGGAGACTTACAGTTGTACATGAACAAATTTCTCATTCTTTTGAAAGATACTTTTTCATTATGCCTTCCAAGAACAGAAATTAAACCAGGATCTAATCATATTTAAAATTACTTGATGAAAGCCTCACAAGTTCAAAATTTCTTTACACATCATAGATATACTTCGAGTTACCTTACATGCTTTAAACCATTAATGTTGACTATCACCAGCTTCCTGTTTTATGAATGGTACCATACGATTTGCCTGCTGTATTACATGACTAGCTTCAATATGCACCTGGTATCTCTAGAGACTTAATGTGTGTTTCATCAGCTCTCGCAAGCTGATAACGTTGTCACATGTTCTCTTCCCTTTTCACATAGTGGAATTCGAGCTGCTATGTAGTTTTCCATGTTTCAGGCTTTTTGATACAGTACATTTATTTTGTAATTCTGAGGATGCTGATACATCAGAATGAACCAGAGAAATGTTGACAGCATGACTAGCAGCCAAAGGGGAAAAAAGGCAAATCTGGAATTGAACGAGAGTATTGGATTATAATATACAAGATTTTACTATCTGATTTTTTAATAGAATTTTTTTTTTAAACTTAAGATACTTAAATATCTTTAGCTAAAAGCTATAACATTTTTTTGCATTGCAGTTTGCTTTTCTCTTTGGATTTTGCTGGGGGTGGGAGGTGTTGACATTTCTTTGTATCTTAGCATAGTGGACAGTAAAGCCACACCAAATCCTGTTGTTCTCTCACAGGTTGCCTGTGGGAATCATGAGCCTTTTTGCACTATCAAACATATGACCTGAGCTAGTTCAAAGAACAGGGAGAACATTTCACTCTAGTGGAACCTTTGATCAGTCTTTTCAGCCCACATCTAAAACATGACCCTGTCTGGCTATTTTCTACAATGTTGATTAATCAGACTCTATGACGTGTGTATGAGGTGAGTCACAAAGGCATGTGATTCTCCATGCCTCAGCCTGAACCGTGGGCTCCCACATTTCTCTCCTCTGCAAGATTGCAGACCAGGCAGATTATTGGTTCTCTTTTATAATTCTTATGCTTATCAAAGGACAAAGAGAAAAAAAAATAAAAATTCACTGTTATCAATATTATATAGCACTGAGAGCCTGCTGCATTATTGCCCTTTTTATTCAAGTCTAGAAAGATTAAGTATTGATTTTTGTTTCATTTGTGTGCTATTAAAACAAAGGAGAAAAGTAATTTTTTAATAGCAAGGGTATATGCCCACAGTTTTATTTATTTAAAATTAAATAAAAGGTATGTAAGGCAATAGCTGAAATTGCTTAGGGGAAAAATAAAAGCATGGAAATAAAAAAGTAAGCAAGCAATAGCACTGAAAATAATTTATAGCAAGTTCATCTCTCCATCTGAGCTTTCAAAAAAATCTTTTGCCATTGGATTCAAAGTAGTGTAGTGTAGAGAACAGATACTGCAAAACTTTAACATTAGTATAGATTGAGGCTACAAAAAGAGCACTGTAGTTCTCTGTTTTGGTGGTTCACCCTCCTTTGTTTTTTTTTTTAATGCCTTTTATGACTTTCTTTGTAATGTGCAGGTAGCCAGCGGCTTAGATACTGCCAGTAAAAACAACAAAGATGCTCCTGTTCCCTCTTCTTCCCAGCATTCCAGCTACATGTGACATATCCTCCCCCCCTGCCCCCCGCCCCCAGAAGCTGCTGAAGTGGGCTCCTGCTTTACTGAGTCAGAGGTGTGGAATGGAACCAGACAGTCTGGTGGCCACTCCATATCAGCAGCCATATCAAAGCACACCTGTGCAGCAAAAATAAGTCTGGGAGGGTGGGCGTTTATGTCTCTGCCACTCTTTGACCAAACTGGCACACAGTCACCCCCTCTCCCACATACCAACACATCCTAACTGTGAAACAAAACAAGACTCAGAAGTGGTCCTCAATACAAAAGTATTAATAAGATTTATGAATTCCTTGTGATGGGAACGTCCTGATCTACGACCCTGGAATTGTCTGGATTCATACACAATGGTGGGGACTGCACGGCAATCCATCGTTTCTCAGATCCCTGGCACTACTGATAAGATTGGGCCGACTGGGACCCCAGATGTTCAGAACGAACTATAAAAGACTGACAGGAGCAAGCAGAAATCGGAGCTCCCTCTCAGTTGGCCTGACACACACACCCCGATGTCGTTTGCAACCCACGGACACCGACCTGGAGCTTTTGCAGAAACTTCACTCGCAGCAGCTTCGAGGAAACATCTAAAGACTCTATCACTGAACTCTGTACAGGTCATATGGTCCTTACCAAACCCTTATAGGATGCTAATTTTGGTCTAGACTTCTTGACTTAGAATTGTAACATTATAGGAAATAAACTAAATGTTTAAATACAATTCTGAGTCCTACTCTGTCTACCTTTGGGGTGTGACATGTTCATCACTGTTCATCTTTGGCTCCTTAAATAATTGTATGATCTTGTTTATGGTCTGTCTTTTGTTATCTCTGCTACCAGCAGGTAGCTTTTTCTTTTTTTATGGTCTTTAGAATGATTTTGATCCTGAAAATAGCAAGAAACATTGCTATAATGTGATGTTGTTGTCACTGTCTCTGGCTTTTTTCACTACCAAGAAAACTTGTAGCAGTCACCAGGGCTGCCATTTCAGTCAATAGGAGATCTAACTTGCAGTCATGGAGGGTGGTATATAAGAGCTTATAGTTAGATTTTAATAAAATATAAATATCCAGAGCTGAAAAAGAGAAAACTAAGGGAGAGGTGGGGGTGAGGAATAGAAAATCAATATCCTTTCCACAGATAGCTCATCAGAATACTGGATTTCATGAATTTTATTTGAAAGCACAGAATGAAATATTTATCATTTCCATGTTTCTTCCTCTCTGTTTACTTATTATTGAGGCTTGAATATGTACTGTTGACTGAGTTAAGTTATGAAAAATGTTACATCTAAAGAACATACAAAATTTTTGGTTTGATGAGCAAATACACGTGTATAAATTCTTAGTAAGCTCGGAGTGCAGTGATGTTTGCCTTGTCTACATGAAGGATCCTTTACTGATATTACAAAGTATGATTAAAGGGCACCTCAAATGGTTATCGAGCTTGAATACCAAGGAGGGATCAAATACTGTACATACCAAAAAAACATGGCCTTGTTAGCTACATAGGGGGTGGAATCTAATATACTTTTCAGTCTTGATGTAGTACCATAGCTACCTTATGGCTCATGTTGTAAAGTAGCATTTTGCATGTAATAAATATGTTAGAACTTTGTAAAGCACTGTGAAAGAGACAGCAAAAAAAGCTATCTTTTCTGAATTTATGTTAGTAGGATTTGATAGCTTTGATGTGCAGGCATATGATATAGGGGAAAAGTTAGAAAAACTTAGAAGCCTTAGCTCACTGAAATACGCACTGTCTGCTAGTAAAGGCCTTGAAGACCCTGGATATTGATAAGGGAGGAGCTCATTCGCAGACATTCACTGATAAGGGAAAGCTGAAATGTGCACAACAGCAGAAAGCTGACTGCACCTGTTTCTGCAGTCTTGGAGCTCGACCAGGATGAGAATGCGCCTGTGCACAGATTGGATTCAGGGACAATTCATGAGGAAGATGAAGGCTAGTTCAACCCTGAGCCCCAGACCATGACAACGCGCCTGCGCGAGTATGAGAGAAAATTCTCGAATCTAATTATAATAAGAAGCAGAGGAAAGTCATGAATATGTAATAGGCATTTATGAATAGGCATGTCTTTACACTATAACTATCTGCTTGTTAGACCATAGAGTGTGTGAGTTAGGAGGATTACCCCCTCGCACCCGCCAGCGAATAAACGCATACCTACTTTATAACCCTTAACGGAGTTATAGAGTTTGATTCCGCAAAACAAGATAATGAAGAACCTGATACAAGTCTCAATTAATACAGAATAAAAATAAGTTATAAGATAATTAATGCCAATTGGCATGTGTTTATAGACAATAGATTTTCTTAAACTCATTTTCTCTCCTCTGATGGGATAACATGTTTGGTTTGTAACAATAGTGTTATTAATGCAGTGGAAGTACGTAGAGCATTTGACTTGCTGACATCTGGTGTTTTTAACTATGAAAAATAAGCATATTAACTGGATGGAGAATAGTAATTGATAGGGCTCAAAATATTCTTATAAATCAGAAATCATACCTATGAAGTAGAAGAAAAATTAATTGAAGTATTGGAAAAAAATAATCTGTAAACAGGAGCGACTGAGGTCATGGTAAATTTTTGGGAGAGGGAAGGAAAACGGAACTGTTTGAGCATGCTGAATATATGCATGGTTACATGTCTGGAAATAATGACTGTCATCTGTACTTGGTTTGGTTTGGTAGTGACTCTAAAAAGTTTTGTTTTGATGGTACATGTGAGCTCTGTCTGTGTGTCTACCCTTTATAATATCATAGAATCATTTGAGTAGGAAGGGACCTTAAAGATCATCCAGTTCCAAGGCCCCTGCCATGGGCAGGGACACCTCCCACCAGATCATTATGTCATCTTCAAGAAGAAATTCAAGTCTAGCCTAGCAGGCTAGGCAAGCCAAAAAATACATCTGCAGCTCTAGTTTGTTCTAGGTTGGCTTGTGTGTGTGTTTTGTCATTTATTCAGAGGTAATCTCTGTAACCCTTTGGGACATGTCTGTATGTTTTTGTGCCTGACCATGGCACCATCCTGGGCTGCCCCAGCCAGGCACAGGATGATGGCTGGGGAGGCTCTATGGGCGCAGGCATCTCTTGAGGAGGGCTGTGCTGGGTGCATGTTTGTTCACAGCTGCTGCTGTGGAGAGAGGGAAGTGTGATGCAGGTGGGAAGGCAGGCATGGCTCCTGAAGTGGGAGTCAGATCCTTAATGGCCCTCATGAGGCTCAAAGCTCCTGCCCATGGGCCCAGGACAGAGCTGAAATGCATCCTGCTCAGCTCCGCACCCCTTAGGAAATAGCAGTCCATCATCTGTGCCCTGTTGCTCGTCTGGCTTCTGCAGCCTTGCTGCAATCTGATGGGCTCAGTCCTTTAAATACATGTTGTGCATCCAAAGGGCAGATACTGGACTCCCTCTGCCTTGCCTCAGCCTTCCACACAGGCTGGTTAGATCTTGCTGGCTTTAAGTGTGCCTGCAGACGTAAGGTTAGGTACCCAGGGTATTTACAAGCCAAAGGAGGAAACAAGGAGTCCAGGTACCTTCTTGTGTATGGTAAACAATTCTGGCAGTACATGCTTCGTTTCTACCAATTCTGCTTTTAGGCTGGGAGGGCCAACTTCTAGGTTATAACACTTAAAGCTGCGCATGAAAATGCTGCTTTGAGGCTGGCTTTATGGCTTTTGCTTTGTTCTGCTCATTGCTGGACAGGACAGCAGAGTAGCCTAGTGGAAAAAACAGGCAGGTATGAGCAAGTTAATAGCTTGCTCACCCCCCTAATTTCCAGAAGATACTTCACTGTGGTCAGCATCATCTAAGCCTGTTTGTGCTGTCGGATTGGCTGTTTTCTTATTCAGTTTTGTCTCAGTGGTTAATACTTAAAATACCTTTATTACTTTTGACCTGAAATAATCTATATAGGCATATTAATATTTTAAAACCTGCTGTTCTATATGGTATGGTCTTATTCTGTATAGTTCATAAGGAAGTCCATTACAGGCTCGGTATTCTGTCCTCTCTGGGAAGCAGAGATAATTCCCAGTTTAAAAGGAAGATTGATTTCATATGCAAATTAGGGGAATAATGAGGCATCCAGAAAAAAAAAAAAGAATCAAAATGAAGGGAAATGTAGATAATCACTTTCAATTGAAAAACAGTTGAACTGAAAAAGATCAATAATTTGATAATACATTGTAGTGAGATGTTTAAGTGGAGCATGCTTCTCTGAACAGCTGAATAGATGTAAATGAAATCTTTTCCTCCATAAAAGTGCAATCTAGTTTCCCTTGTTTTAAAAATTCAACTTTATTGCTCTATTTTCTAGATTTCATTGTGTCACAGAATGACTTCCATCTAGGGATCACCTCTGCTTTAAAGCGGAACTTAAAGAAGTTTTTATTCCTGACAGAGAAGAGATAGGTGCAAAAAGCAAAAGCGTGTGCTTATGGTTAAGTATGCTTCACCACAATAAAATCTTCTCCTTTACACCCAATGCATGCTGTAAAAATATAATTATGTGGCATGTGAAATGCTCTCCCTAAGAAGAGATCCCAACTTTCCCCTGTAAACTTAATAGTGGAAAGTCATGGTAAGTCTGTAATTGCTAAATATGTGTTTAAAAAAAGTTTGGGAAGATGGTAAACTTAACATCCTTTATCATCTTTGGGCTTAACTGCAAGTTAAGTGTTTGAATTTGTCCCCTCCAAGTACTGACTTAAAAAGGAGATGAAAGAGAGAAAAACAAAAATGAAACGGGAAGAGTGTTTGAAAACATTCCTTGAAAAGATAGGAGAAACTTTCTTCCCTGAATTCATGAACTGACAAGACTGACCTTGTTAGTCTCTAGTTACTCTCTGTTTGTGATTACTCCTGACAGATTACAGAAATTTACTTTGACCACTTATTTATTCTACTGTTGTCATTTAGGTCATAACCTTGAAGCAATGAATTTCACAGGCTAATTGCCTTGTGCAGGGAAGAAGGGGTGATTAATGGAGTTGTGAATGTTCCTTTTTTACTTGTCTGAGTGGTCATCTTTTGCAAGAAAAGATGAATAGAAATTAATAAATAATATTTTCTGGCAGTTTATTATATTTCTTCGAGAATCTCTTCCTTGCTGTGCCACTGGGGTATAGACCAAACACTTCTAATCCCATCTATCACCTGTCTCTGAATTAATCGGCTATCATCTGTTCTTTTTGAAATGAAAAATCTTCAAGTGAGCACAATATACCACTTGAGTATAAATTTGATTTGTATAATGACTTTATGCTATCTTTCACCTTATTCTATTCACTTTCTAATGTAGAATAACAGTGTCTTACTTTTTTGACTGTTACAATACATTGAACATGGTTTCATTTGGGATTCAGACATTTCCAGAGCAAAAGGTCTTTAATGTGTAAATGTTAGTTTGTAACTTCTTCACTGCTATTTGTTTTCCTTTATTTCTTCAGCAAAGTGGCTTTCAATACCCTTTTCAGTATCTAGAGGATGCATGAAGTATCTCATATGAACTTTATTTCATGCAGTAAACATAATTTTATGGATGGGATTTTCTCCAGGTCTAATCAAAGTCCTCTGAGAAATCCTACAGGGCAAAATTTTTGGATCCATGCTGTTCAGTTTGTGTATTACTTAAAAGTTGCCATTGTGCAGAAATAGAAGTGCAGCTAGCTTGTTGGGGTGATGACATGCAGGTTTCTTTTTCCATCTGAGCTGACACCAGGGAAGCAATTTCTGGCTTGATTAGATGCCTACCATGACGTTCAGGCTGGTTGCTTGAGGATGACCTGTACTTAAATTTGTAAGGGAAAGGAGTTGATTTTCAGCTGACTCCAACTGCATTCTGAATGATGCTCTGGACTCAGTGCTGCTTGCAGATGGCAATTTGGAGCAGCCCCCTGTCACTGTGCAGGGCCTTTTGGTTGTTTGTGGTTCTGAATTAGCTTTCATTTATCTTCTTATTTCAGGCAGATGAACCTGGGCTGTCTCTTGTAGGTCTCTAATGGGGTTAGTAGAAGGGTTGAGCTTGGTCAGTTGTGACTCAATAAGCCTATGAGACATGGGGGAGACAGAGGGAGGAATTTGAAAACGGGTAGAGCAAAATGCACTTAGATGATCTGTAGCTCGAGCTGATGGACATGTTCTCTTGATCAGCCACTATTTCCTGAAGAAAAGCACTGGGACTGAGTCAGCATGTAGAGCCTTTTTTTCTTAGAGATTTGTTCAAAGAGGATTCACTTATGCTTTTATTTCCTGTGCCCTACAGATAGCCCTGAATGGATGGGCTTGCTTGGGCTCAGAAGGAGATAGAGACTGACAAACAAATCGGTATGACTGGCTAGCTGGAGGTTGCACACCAAAATTTTCGTAATGCCACACTCTAAGTCTATAGTTGAAGCCTGGAAAAAAACCCAAATCTTTAATAAATCCACAAAGTAGTCCAGTCATGTTGAAAGGTCAATGATAGAAGTAATCCCATCAAGATTTACCCTTTCATCTTGTTCAAAATGTCATTTTTGGGAATCTACTGAAAAATCAGCTACATTATCTGTAGTGTTCAAGTGCCGAAAGTTTTGGAATTTTTAACTTTTAAATTGTGCTTGGGGATATTTAGGTTCGTTTTTTCTTTTTTTTTTTTTTTTTTAGGGGTATTAAGGAGTTGTTACCATAATGTTACATAAAAATGTGACACAAGGTACAGCGTGTTTTCTTCTGAGGCGTATATGGTGTTCATAAAGCCTTTTAAGGAAAGTGTACTGATTGCATTCTGTAAATGTGAAATGTCTTGCATAAAGTATCATAAACATTAAAACTGCTGCTTCCATTAAAAGATAATGTACACAGTTGCCTTCAGGAGGAACACAGCTATGCTAGTGGCGTAAATACTGTTCTAATAAGTCTTAGAAGCAGCCTCTGAGAAGTGCAGCATCTGAGTAACGTTGTATTATTTTACCACTACTTACTTGATGTAGGAAAACATTTACAGTAAGAATGAAACTTGAGAGGAGATTGAGAGGAAATTTCACCATCTAGTCAGATTTTGACAGTCAATAGAGACACCCAATTCTTGCTGCTTTAAATTGAAATGTGATTTTGATTGGCATGATTGCATTAGGTGAACCTGCCTTTTACCTTTCCTTTTTTGCTTATGACCTACAGGGAACTATCTAGAGTGTAGTAATTCCTACATATTTAATGTTATGTTTTTTCTGGACAGTGGAAGTTCCATCTTTTGATGCAATCCCCTTTCTCCCTCATACTCCCCATCCTTGCTCTGAGCACTATAGGGAAACAAGCTCAGTATAGAGAGTTACTTTTAAGCAAGGTGTATCAGCAGCTACTTCTTAATGCCCCCTCATAAATTATGCCTCGGGAATGCTTCTGAGTGTGGGAGTTCCTACAGCACTTTGTCTTACGTTCAGGGCTGTCCGATATGTTCTCACCATGTCTCGTTACCTGGAGACTTCAGCTAGATCTGTTGCAGCTATAAGGTTCTAATGGTAATTTTCATAGTGGAGAAATCTAGTATTAGAATTGCTTATCCTTCTCAGGATTACTGCTCTCAGTAAAGTATTTTTCCCTAATCTGTGTGTAGGACGTTACTGTGATATATACTATGCACCTTCAACTTACAATTGTGAACAAAACTGATTTTTCTGTTTTGTTCATGTTCAGTTTAAATGTTACTGCCTTGGAATCGTTATTAGTAAATAAAATAGTAAGTAGGTGTGTTATGTTCTTTAAGTGTAACCTACTGTTTTACTGAGTTAAATAAACAATGTTAGTGGGTTTTGTTCCCATCTAGGTTTGCTTTGGCATATAAATTAAAACGTGTGATGCTTGTGCAATATGGGTAAGATTTTAAGGTGAAATATATTCTCAGAGCAGAATTGCCTCTTACAAGTAAAGAATGTCCCAGCCTAGTGGGAAATGTGGCTAGTTTTGAGGATGTTTATTTGCAAGTGGGATGACCAGGGCTTCCATTCCTGTTTACCTGATTTTCTGAACTTTGAATAATGTGTCTTCACTACAAAATATTAAGCTGCTCTCCAGATCTGCATGTTCTTGTCCTTGTGCATTACAGACTTCATGGTAGTTGTCTTTTATCCAGTATATCATGTAGTTTGATGTAGCTTCTTTTAAAAGAATATAGCATGTAATAGAAATTACTGGGCTTGGTTGTGCATCCTATCTTTTAAGTGAATAGTATTAAAAAAAAATAGTTGGTGAAATTCATGACTTCATGCCATTCTCTGTATTATAGTGTGAGTATTGGGACCAGAAATGTCATAACCTGTAAACAGAGAGCTGTATTTCAGAACATAGATTTGACTTTTCCTCTTTTAGTGTGTATCCCCATGTCCACCCTGTTGTTCTTATCTCAGCTTTAAATTAAAGCCTGAACGAAATTGGAAAACACTTTCACTGGAGTTAATCAGTGTATGCTATTTCAGTAGTTTAATACTTGGTTTATAATGGAATGTACCAAGAGCTACATAATTAAGGAATAGCATGTAGGTGAACAACCTAGATATTTCATACTATTCAGCTGGGAATAAGCTTAAATGTTTTTCATGTTGTAGTATATTAGCAGAGAAAGGAAGTAAGCTTGTATGAGAATCTTTCATCTAAATCAGGCAAATGGGTATGTATTGATATTAGCTGGAATTAGAGGTAGTGGGTTTACACTTGGTGTAGCACAAATACCAATACGTAGTTTAAAAGAAAAGTCTGTCTTTGCAGTGTAAGGGTATTTTGTTTTACTGAACTGTATGTCTGTCCTCTGAGTTCATTGAATCACATCAAGAACTGGTGATCTGGAAATTCAAAAGCAGATTTAAAGACAGTACCTACACCTGGGAATACAATCCTCTTGCCTAATAAGAGTAATAATAAAGTAGGTTATAAAGTAGTCTTCAAAAATAACAAGCTAGAATGACAAAAATGAAGCTAAGAGATAACATAGGTCTTAGAATGGATTTCGATATGTCTGATGGCACAAGGTTTACGTGACTAAGTGTAATTCAGATAAGTAATGAAATCACAATTTGATTTCCTCCTCTTCCTACCCTCTGATTTCCAAGAAGACCTGCGGTATTTTTCAAATCACGGTTTCAAGCGCAAGAAGCAGATGTGAATAGTGCTAAAGAAGGTTTCTTTTGTTTCACAAGAAAGAACTGTTAAACTTCAGTGAAAAGCTATCTACCCCCTAACTTAGCTTTTAAGAATAACTTTGTAATTGATAAAGCTTCTGTTGTGCTTTTTTTCTATGTTTTTAATGCATGCTGAAGAAAACCTGATGCCTCTTATTCTTGTGAAGACTGGAAAAACTAGTGAATGGAATCCTTCAGTTCGCCTGAACAGGCTGTATGTGGTCTAGGATGGTGGACAAACAAGCATATGTCAGTGCATTACATCCCCTTATGGGAAAGCATGCATTTTGTTTGCAGAGAAGGAATTGACTTTCTAAATTAGGGCTATGGTACGCTTACTATTGAAAGAGGTGCTATGTTTGTTTAAAGAGGAATGGTGGTGTTGGTCGTGGATTTTTTCTTTGGCATGTGTTGTGTGTGTGATTGTATCCTTTCCTTTTTTACTTCTTTCTTCCCAGAAGACTGATGCAGCATAAGGACTGAATGCAAAGGTTTCTGTGGTTTGAGTCTCAAGTGTGCCCAGGAGAAAACAGAAAAGTAGTTTAAGGAACTTGCATGACAGCCTCCTTACCAATAAAAGGGCAGGTATATCAGTATTTATCAGTTTTGTAAGATCCTATTTCAACAACTTGCTGACAGGGGTTTTTTTTTGTTTGCTTGTTTGTTTTGGTGTGTGTGAAACTTATCTGGATTCTGCAGATGCTCAACTCCTTGTTAGTTTTTGCCCTTGCAGGAAGTAAAGAGCAGAGTTGTCATTGTCATTTCCCAGCTGTGACACTTGGAAAACAATTCTTGTCACTATTTCCTTAAGCAATTTGATACTTGCTCTGTTAAAAAAGTGAATGTTTTGAATTGAAACGTTCTCATGGTTGCAATAGAGGTACTGAATAACTGGATTAACGTTGGTGTGCTTTGGCAGCAGAAGGGAAAATAAAAGTCAATCAACGCCTTCTACAGCACTGATATAAACTATGAGGACACAGTGAGGTGGTTATGAGCTGTGGGGAATCATTTGAACTAGTATATCTTCAAATTATCTGTTTCCACTTGTCATAGTCCACTCATAAGCGGATGCATGATGGTTCGTTTAATTTATGATTTCAGAGTGCAAAAAGGCAAAAGCAATAATTCAACAAGTCAGGGGAGTTAAATTTCAATCCAAACTGGAACTTTATTAATTGTGCCCGTAACTGGCTTGTGATAGGAAGAGAAGAAGAACAAGGAAAGAGATGAGGAGAAGAGGGAAGGAAAAAGGGGGTTATAGCTACCACCACAGGTCCACAGATGTCTGGCGTCTCTGGAGTCCCAGACCAGGCGGCGTTCCACTGCCTCTGTCTTCGATCAAGGTGATCTCACGGTGGGGAAGATTTTCAGAATTCAGCTGCTTCAGAGCTGTCTTTTATGCTAGTCAATACACCTTGTGACCTGCCTTTGCCTGTGAAGATGCGTCAATCTCCACCTAGCAGGCCACACAAGCCAAGAGAGGAGTGTCTGCAGGTCTCCTCCCCTTGCACATGCGCTCCTTCTGGCAGCGGTGGTCAACCTGGGGTCTCCTGATGAAGGCCAGTAGTCATCATCGCTTTGAACTTTGATTGAACTGTCTTTCGCGCATGCTCTGTTGGGATATGGGTCTGTGGTAAGTCCCATCATTAATTTTCCTGTCTTTTCCACCTTGCTTCATGAGGGAGTAGAGAGGCTTGGAGACAGGTACAGAATATTTTTGAGATAGAGATAGGTATGGGTACAAAGCATTCATTCTGTACCAGCTTTGACTGTTTTCGCAAGGCCTGCATCTGTGACTTAATACAGTCAAGTTCTGAGGAAAATGTTGAGGCATAAATCGATTCTCTAACCGACTCTTACACCACCCAGTGACTCAACATTTGTGTTTGGGACCATGTGGCGGTAGCACTCAGAGAGAAAGAGAGGGAGATAAAGAGAGAGGAAAAAGAGGGGGAAAGATTTTTATACTGCTTTTTGCCTCGCAACCCATTCAACATCAATAGATTTCGGGATGTCTATGCTGAATACACTCAAGGACTTTTGTGTGTTGAATGTGGATGTCAAAAGTCTCATTCGCTTTATGATTTGCCAATTAAGAATATACAATATCACGGACAGAGTGATACTGATTAGGGAAAGAATCAGGAGAACGACAATAGGGTGATGCAGCTTGTTCAGGATGCCTGTAGCAGTATGCGACCACCTGAATTCCGTATCCCACCAATCATGTTCTCCATCCCTTGTCACTCTTTTCATGATTTGCTGTAATTCGTCCACACTACGGTGAATTGTTACTAGAGATTTTTGTCCATTTTTCTTAATCTCCTCTAATATTTTGATATAATCTCGATGCTGTAATAATTCCTTTGTTTGAGTTATGTTCATTCCAATAGGTACTGGCATTAACTCATGAATCAATGTGAGGTTAGATTTTAGAATCTGGTGGGAAGTGACTGGAGCTGAGTAAGAGAAGTCACATCCTGTGATTTCAGTAAAATTACAAACACAAATTTGTGTGATTATTGGTATAAGCTATTACATTATCTACTGTTATATTATTACAAGCAGCTCTTAAGCATATACAATCAGGCCTTCTTCTCTCTAAAATGTCTCCACATCTGCCAATGTAAATTATTAAAGTTTTAGGGTCAACTTCAGTACGAACTTCAAAATGGCAAACCTTTTGGTCAGTGTCTAGGCAAAAATCTTGTGTTCTGATGGTGTTACTTCAACAAATAAATCTCAGTTGTTCCTGCACAATGCAGGATTCGAGGTCTACTGTTTGTCATTTATCATTCACCTTTTGGGCCCGTGCTCTATGCTCAAAAGGATAAAGAATAGTCCCATTGTGGTTTAAGCCTAATGCGAAAACAGGATAAATCAAAGATACTGAAGCACTGTGAATGATTAACACATAAGCTGTGACAGTGTTATTAACAGGATCATAGGTAAAATTTATCAACTTCCACCAAGGTAGGAGGTTCTTTTCAAAATCATTAGCATTATCCCAAATTATTTTTCGGATTTCGGTAGCAAAAATGCCTTCTTCGCCTTCTCTAATGATTGATGCAGCTACTGATTGCATCCCCATTTGGGCCTGGATGCAACTGAGAGCCAAAGAAATATTACTTTGGGCTACACCAAGTGTGTCTAAAATTAGTTCATGATCTTTTACGTTCACCTTTTCCCATTTTGGTACTATATTGGACAGCAGCCACTGATGCGTTCCCAAATCCAAAAGGGAAGATTGTAAAGGCTGTTGTATTTTTGCCAAAAAAAAATTTAGCAACCAATTTGTTTAATAATACCTCTGAATCAATGCTATTCAGAACCCCCAATCCGGTTCCCAAAACACCAGTCAGATCTCTTGATATTCGTCTTCAAGAAGATCTACATAGCCAAGTGGTCCATCCCTCATAAGAGGTGCGTAAGAAGGGAGAACAGGCAGGTTGAATTTCTGAAACATTATTTTGTATCAACAATTCAACCCTTCTGAGAGACCATTCTGGTTTAAATAACATCTGTTGTTGAATAGTGTTTCCAATTACAAGTGGTCCAACTTCATAAATCATTGGTTGAAGCATTGACTTGGGAGGAACCGTAGGTGTTAAAACTTCTATCAATTCCCCCGAATATCCGGTGTAATTTTTTTCCGCACATGACCTTATGAGAAAATGTAACCAGCAGTCCAAATTTTGGGTTCTGCATGATTGAATAAGACCATGTGGTCCAATACTATAGCTGTTTGCTGATTCAACGAGGGATTCAGCCATTAATTGACATATTACATAAATATCATCACCTTAAGTAATGACAAAAGGAAAAACTGTTTTCTTATCGTTTATAATTTAAAATAATGCCATGTGAAAGGGGAGGGAGTTGAGGCCAGGCTAGACAGGAGCGAGCCTGGACATGGGGCACTAGTGATTCAGAGAGGGTGTGCTGGAGAGGACCACCAGTACAGCACTACACAGAAAGTGGGGGTGAACACACCTGGGGGTGGTAAGGGAGATACGGGTGCTCGGGTGCTAGCTACTCCAGTTACCAGGCAATCGGGAATGAACTCTCTTCCCTCTATGAGGGCTGATGGCTAGGCAGCTCAGCTGACGTGTATTTACACCAATGAATGCAGCATGGGTAATAAGAAGGAAGAGTTGGAAGCTGTCATAGGGCAAGGAGCCTATGATGTTGTTGCCATCACGGAAACATGGTGGGATGACACATATAACTGGAGTACAGATATGGTGGGGTACAAACTCTTCAGGAGGGATAGGAAGGGAAGGAGAGGAGGCGGGGTAGCCCTCTTTGTAAGGGAGGACTTGGACACCATTGAGCTGGATTGTGACAATGAGGAGATTGAGTGCCTGTGGGTTAAAATCAGAGGAGCCCATAAGAAGGTAGATTTTGTGATGGGAGTCTGTTACAGACCACCCAGCCAAGGAGAAGCAGCTGACGAGCTCTTCTATAAACAGCTGGGGTTAATCTCTAGATCAGTGCCTCTCATTCTTGTGGGAGACTTCAATCTTCCTGATATCTGCTGGAAGTACAATAGAGCAGAAAGGAAGCACTTCCTTGCACAGCTGGTGAATGAACCAACAAGGGAAGGTGCCCTCCTGGACCTGCTGTTTGTGAACAGAGAAGGCCTTGTGGGGGATGTGGCAGTAGGAGGACACCTAGGACTAAGTGATCATGAGATGATAGGGTTTTCTGTTCTAGGCAAAGTGAAGAGGGTGGTTAGCAGGACAGTAGCATTAAATTTCCAGAGGGCAGACTCTGAACTCTTCAGAAGGCTGCTTGGCAAAGTCTCATGGGAGACAGTGCTTAAGGGCAAGGGAGCCCACGAGGGCTGGGAACTCTTCAAAAAAAGGAGATCCTAGCAGCTCAGGAGAAAGCCATCCCCGTGTTCTGAAAAAAAAGCCAGCAGGGGAAAAAAACAGCTTGGTTGAACAGAGAGATCTTGAGTGATATCAAGAAGAAGAGGAATGTTTATGGGCTCTGGAAGAGGGGACAGGCCTCTTGGGTGGACTACAGGAGGGAAGTGAGATTGTATAGAGAAGAAATCAGAAGGGCAAAGGCTCAACTAGAAATCAGATTGGCAAAGTCAGTGAAAGATAACAAAAAATCTTTCAATAAATATATAAATAATAAAAGGAGGACTAGGGAGACCATACAGTCCCTATTGGACGCAGAAGGAATGACAGTGACAGGAGATGAGGAAAAGGCTGAGGTACTTAATGCCTTCTTTGCCTCAGTCTTTAATTGTAAAGAAAGTTGTTCCCTCTGTGTACAAACCCCGGAGCTAGAAGAGCAGAATGAGGCTCCCATGATCCAAGAGGAGGCGGTTAGAGACTTGCTTGCCCAGCTAGACACCCACAAGTCTATGGGGCCAGACGAGATTCACCCAAGAGTATTGAAGGAGCTGGTGGATGTGCTGGCTAAACCCCTTTCCATCATCTTCCAACAGTCCTGGAAGACTGGGGAAGTTCCACTGGACTGGAGGCTGCCTGATGTTGTGCCCATCTACAAGAAGGGTCGCAGGGAGGATCCAGGGAACTACAGGCCTGTCAGTCTGACCTCAGTGCCAGGGAAAGTCATGGAACGGGTGATCTTGAGTGCTATCATGAAGCACATGCAAGAGAACCGGGTGATCAGGCCCAGTCAACACGGGTTTACAAAAGGCAGGTCTTGCCAAACTAACCTATTCGCCTTCTATGATTAAGTGACTCGACTACTGGATGAGGGAAAGGCTGTGGATGTGGTCTTTCTGGACCTCAGTAAAGCCTTTGACACAGTTTCTCACAGCATTCTGCTTCAGAAACTGTCAGCCTCTGGCCAGACAGGCCCACACTTTCCTGGATGGAAAACTGGTTGGATGGCTGGGCCCAAAGAGTGGTGGTAAAAGGAGTTAAATCCAGCTGGAGGCCAGTTACAAGTGGGGTTCCCCAGGGCTCAGTGCTGGGTCCAGCCCTGTTCAATGTCTTTATCGACGACCTGGATGAAGGTATCAAGTGCATCCTTATCAATTTTGCAGAAATTTTGGGGTATTCCAAACTGGCGAGACTGCACCTTGAATACTGTTTTCAGTTCTGGGCCCCTTACTACAAGAAGGATGTTGAGGCTCTGGAGCGAGTCCAGAGAAGAGCAATGAAGCTGGTGAAGGGGCTGGAGAACAGGCCTTATGAAGAGTGGCTGAGAGAGCTGGGGTTTTTTAGCCTGGAGAAGAGGAGGCGGAGAGGAGACCTCATTGCTCTCTACAACTACCTGAAAGGAGGTTGTAGAGAGTTGCGTACTGGCCTCTTCTCCTAAGTGACAGGGGACAGGACAAGAGGAAATGGCCTCAAGCTCCGCCAGGGGAGATTTAGGTTGGACATTAGGAAAAAATTTTCACCAAAAGGGTCATTGGGCACTGGAACAGGCTGCCCAGGGAGGCGGTTGATTCACCTTCCCTGGAGGTGTTTAAGGCATGGGTGGACGAGGTGCTGAGGGGCATGGGTTAGTTTTTGATAGGAATGTTTGGGCTCGATGATCTGGTGGGTCTCTTCCAACCTGGTTATTCTATGATTCTAAGTGTCTTTGCCCTGGTGTGTGAGTATTGGAACAAGTTTTGGTTTAGTTACAGCATTCATTTTAAATTTATAAATATAACCTAACAATTTTGGTTGAGTTTTTTGGTCAGCTCTCCCATCGCACATAACAGAGATAGAATTAACTATAGTGAATTTAAACCAGCAATCACCTTGTTCTTCCTTACAAAATTTGGTAACTTCTACATTAATGTAACTTGGGTTTAAAGAAGTATTGTTGCCAGTAAATTTCTGGCAGCAACACAAGGTAAACATATCTTTCTTGATACATTTCCAATTCTGAATAGGACGTATTTCTTGAAATGCCGGGGTGAATTTTAGATGTCAGATTGAAATCTAAAATACTGACAGCAACTGAAATAAAAGAGGCCTTTTCAGGTTGAAATCCAAGTTCCACTTTTTTTGCATCCCACATGAATTTTTTCATCAATGATAACAGGGAGGGTTTTGATCCGCTCATTCTTATCCCAGACCCACTCAGACAAATGATAAACTTCGTTTTCATGCATTACAACTACAGCCAAATTTGGGTGGCTATTTCTGGGATAATTTCCATGAGAGATAGAATACCCTATGATGGCTTGGGACCAAGGCCATTCAGTATTGTTTTGGTTACAAATAGGAGGTGTGATGCAATAAAGTATGAACAACTCAATCAAAAGTTTACAGGTCATCTTCAAGTTTAAATTTTCAATTTTTATTCATGTTTCTTCTGTAAAAACAAAAAATAAAACTTGCCCTTTTCAGGCAAGAAGAATTAAAATGATGGAACAATCCAACAGGTATTAATCCTATGTTCCTTTCCCAGGGTGTTGGTTGCTATCCATGCATATTTATTTAAAGGAGGTTTTAGTACCAATGGCACAGTTCCCACAGCAGGAAGTTCCACCAGAACTGATTGTCCTAAGAAATAAGAAGATCCTTTAGAATCATCAGGTTCTTTTACAGAAGGAGTTAGGGTAGGAGCCTTTGGGCAAAAGGCAGTGATTTTGGGGATCTATTCACTCCCCAATGATCATTCACACCTTCGACAGCTTCCCACAGTCAGACATACCAATTCCCCTCATGGGGTTTCAGGAGTCATTTTAGGCCACTGGTCCTCAAGTCATGTGCGACATTGCTTGCAGGCTGATATACAGGTTTTACGCATTTCTCTGGTAATTGGCCAGCCACAAGTGAGGGCTTCTCGATACAGGTCTTCTGCACCAGTGTGTTTACACTTAACGTGCAGCCACTCAAGCAAATGCTCCAAATTCTCAGTGGTTTGATCCTTTTGCACAGGAGCAAGTCTAACCAGTTCATCAGCTCTGTTATTCCACTCTCCAGCTATACCCCCATCTATCTGATGTGAAGCAGCCCAGCCAACAGCAAAATTTTTAGAATTTTTAGAATCTCTTGCCACCTTTATTTTTGCCACACTTGTATTCTGTTTACATCCCATTCATTTTGCTCTCAAAAGGGAGCCATTCAGTATATCCTTTAAACACAGCATACGAGTCTGCGTAAATATGAACAAGAGAAGTAGTTTGGGCTTCTCATTGGAAAACACTCTATACTGCAACCAATTCACCTACTTGGGCACTACCCAGTCCTTCGGTGATAATCTGCTCATCAGAGGAAGTGTGAAGAGCAACTGCTCGGTATTTCCATACCTTCCCCTCTCTTTTAGGAGAAGCGTTGGTAAACCAGGCATTTACTGTTTGGTCTTGGGAAAAAGGAGGGGCCACCCAGATGACTGAGACAGGTTTATCTTGGCTGATATCCAGGTTGTCTGTTTCTTGGATAGAAAGGTTCTTTGAGGCTCCTTCTGTTACAGAAAAAACATTGCAATAATGGTCAATCTGCATGTACCATTTTCTCACAGAGGCTTTCTGTGCAACTCCGTCAGGGGGAGGAATTCCGGCAGTGATTGTTTTTATCACTTTGAATGGGCCTCTCAACACAATTGGTTGATTGCGCGCTGTTTTTTCTACTTCAATGAAAGCCAGGCTTACCACAAACAAACCTTTCTCCCAAGTAGTATATCTTTTCTCAGCATCCTTAAAACTGTGAGAATAAAATCCCACAGATTGGGTTGGACCCTCGGGACCCCATTGTCATAGGTGTACCGACAGCCCTGATGAGGAAAAACCCCATTCCACCTGGAAAGGGTCTGTAGGATGGACAGGACTGGTGTGCAGTAGCTTCAAAACCCAACAGTCTCAGTGCCTCCTCTTGGACAGAAATCCATTCCCATTTGGCACCTTTCCTGAGCAAATCATAAAGAGGTCTAGCAATAATGGAGAAGTCAGGGATGTGCTTTCTCCAAAACACTAAAAGACCTAGGGCATGTTGTAGCTCCTTTTTTGACTCAGGCATTTTAATTTGTTCCAAGGAGGTGAGAGTGTCAGGTGGGATAGAGATCATTCCCCCTTTCCACCATATACCCAGAAATTTTACCTCCTGGGAGGGTTTTTGGATTTTCTCTGGGGGAATTTGCAGACCCAGATTTTCTAAATGGGAAATTATAATCTGGTGGATTTCCTCTACCTTCTCTTTTGTATCTCCCCCCTATTAATATATCATCGATGTACTGATAGACGGCGATGTCCTCAGGTTTTGGTATTTGCTCTAGCTCCAAGGCTAAAGCATGATGGGCCAATGTAGGGGAATGTTTGTACCCCTGAGGGCGTCGGGTGAAATTATATTGCTGCCCCTCCCAAGTGAAAGCACAACGATCTCTGTCTTCTGGTCTCAATGGTACCATGAAGAACATGTCTTTGGCATCTATTGTTGCCATAAACTAATGAGATTTTTCTTGAATAGATGTTATCAGTTCTGCTAAATTTGGGACTATGGCAGTCAGAGGGTCAGTATTAGCATTTAGTCTCCGAAAATCAGCCGTAAGCCGCCACTTTCTGTTAGGCTTTTTCACTGGCCACATGGGGGAGTTGAAAGGAGAATGAATATTTACCACAACTCCCTGTTCTTTCATCTCCTGCATAACGGGATTTATACCCTCCTTAGCTCCCAAAGGAAGGGAGTACTGCTTTACATTAGTGATCTTGCTGAATGGTAGTGATGGAGCTTCTTGCAACAATCTGATGTGTAGTCGGGGTATTCCAAAAGACCAGAGTAATCCTGTATCCTCCCACTGTTTTCCCTTAAGGACATCCAATCCCTAGTAAGTTAAACAGTATATCACCAGTCGCCATTACAATAGTAATTGGGCTCTCTCCCCCTGGCAGGGTTAATTTTACGGGACCAACATTTATGATTTCTGTTGATCCTAAAACATTTAGCATGGATAGGTTTTGTCTTGAGGGAGAAACTCCACACCTTTCAGCATCTTCTTCAGTCAGGGCAGAAATCTATGCACCTGTATCAATTAAAAAGGTCATTGGTGCATGTTTAGGTCCCACAATAGTTGTGATTAGTACATCTTCTTTTTCTGTTTTAGTGAGCTGCCAAATATAAATCCATTCTCCATTTCCCCACCCACCATTAGGAAATAGAGATTCTAGTTTCCCTGCTCTGGGGAAGAAATCTGCTTTGATGTGTCGTCTGCACTGTCAACAAAGCGGGGAGCTGAAGCCATGATGGGTGCACTTTCATTCACAGAAGGAAAGGAATGTGGTTTTGGCACACACCACTGGGTTACCCATTTGCTCAACTTTTCTAAAGGTAAACCATCCATTTTATCCTCAGGAGTTCCCCTTTTAAGCCCTAAGCACCACCAATGAAACAGGTTTAAATCGTGACTGTTCTTCAGCAACATCTGCAGTTTTACTGGGATGGGGGAGTGCATTTTTAACTGTTACATGTTGGCTGCCCCTTGATCTCTCTTCTAAAGGCTTCACAACACAATATTTCCTACTGTAATCAATTAATTCTTGTGCTACCTCCCCCCACATCCAGACTTTAGGTCTAGTAAAAGTTCTGTTACCTGGCACAGCTGGTGTTGAAAAGTTGGAGGAATTAGCATAAGAATCTGTGATGGTACTGCCTACATTTTTGCTATTATCCCCTCTGTGCAGAAAAGCCTCCAACCTCTCCACAGGACCCACTGATGCTATGGTTCTCTGGATACCTATCCCTGTGGGTTTAAGTGATTCAGGGAGTCCCCTTATTAAGGGAGTCATAATTTCAGGGCTAACGAGCAACATCATTGGTGATTCATATCCGGGAATTAGTTTTCTCTTGTGTACCATTTGCAGGCAAGCAGCTTTGTGTACACTTTCTAGTAATTGGTGTGCTATGCCTGTTATTGTCAAGGGGTCTCCCCTATCCAGAGGGTTTAACCCTCCAGCCCAGTAAGCAGCATGCTGAGTTAAGGACCATGGGGCCCAGTGGTTGCCTGTTGTTAAGAAAACTCTGTGACTTGCATAACCCAGGCTTTGCTTTGCAGGAAGTTCAGCAATGGCAAGTTTCATTAAAAGATCATAAAAATAACACAGTCTGTTACCACAGAGGCAAAGAAGTGTGGCTGCTGTGCATTGATAATTAGGTCTGTTTAGAGCTGTGAAAGAGACGGACAAAGGTGTGGCAAAGGCTCTTTTCCAAGATGCAGATGGCATTATATATGAAATAGATACAAACTCAGGACAGCACTGGAGCAAGAATGAAGACATCTGCAGAGTAACACCTGATGGTGTCTTACATGAGCAGATGAGGCCAAAGTCTACAGAAACTTGGAAAGAACATCACTGATCTGGTCAGATGATACTGAGATAAAAATAAGGTACATAAAATAAAGTACAAAGAAAATGTCACTAACAGAACAGAGGTACCGTTAAGCAGGGAGAAAATATTCCTCAGTCTCCACAAGCAAAAAAAAATGATTTGAAAACCACTGTATATAAATACGACCAAGCAAGACCACGGGCAAACCAAGGCTCTGTTAATCCCTTCCTCTACCGTAGCATGCAGCACAAAACAAATAATTTGACGGAGATAAAGTATATTTTACATAAAATATGATTAGAAATACCTAGCTTGCAGAAAGAGAGAGCAAGGGAGAGAATATGGGATTTTAACTGTAGACACTTACTCAGCTCATGGCTTGCAGTATCTCACTGAACAGTTCTCTTGATTACATTACTCATTACTTTGTATGTAATATTGGGGAGGTGGATGTTAAGAAAGAAATAGTGGTATCAGCCTTCATGAGACTATAGTCTTTATCAGAATCCAGCGCGTCTGCTGTTGGCTCTGACTTTTAACTCGTTAATTTTAAGTTCTATGACAGGACAGCAGAAAGCACTGATATGTTTTTCTCAAAAGAAAAGAATGAGTTTGTTCTCAGAGTTGTGGAGTTGAGGTAATATGTTTTTCCTTCTTTCTTGTTTTGATATTACGTCATCTGCTTGAAGTCCACCATTGTTTATTTTTTGCATTAATGCTATATATGCATATGAAAGTACAAAAGGAATTTTGCAGGGCTAGTTGCAAAATCCACTAGCTGAAATCTATATAAAAAGGTTTTTTAAAAACTCCATCCTGTGCAATTCAAGAAAACATAGTAGTTTTCTTTTATCTTATAAGCCGCTTGAATGGGTTCTGTTCACAGATGCAAAAAATATTATTCAGAACAGGAACGCAATTCTCTGTAATTATTACTACTTTTTTGTTTGTTTGTTTAAACTTATTTGTAAACAAAGCATCCAATTTTCTTCTAGGGCTTTTTTTAGACCTTTTACACTGATTCATTTGGAGCTTGCTCAGGGTATCTGCATTCTAGCTGTCCTCTTCCTGGGAGGTTAAGTGGCTCTCTGGACTGGTGTAATACTTGAGGCTTTTTCAGGATAGCAATATTTTTCCTAGCAAAATTAACTACTAGTTTTTTAGAGTTTATTTTGTTGTAGAAATATCTGAACAAATGTATATTTTCTTAAGATTTTGTTAAAAACCCAAAATTTAGCTTATGTAATACTAATTACGGAAAACTAAAGAGCCTACTTGTCAGTATTCAAGAGGCATTTGAACAGTGCCCTTAATATATGCTAACTTTCGTTCAGCCCTGAAGTAGTCAGTAGTTGGACTAGATGATCATTGTAGGTCCCCTCCAATTAAAATGTTCTCTTCTATTTAAAGTAAAAAAAAAAAATCACTCTCCTTTGAGCAATCTTTTTTTCCTGTCTTTTGATGCAACTTGCCAAAATCATTGTTATTTTTAAACACAATTTTAAACATTCTTAAGGACTGACTTTTCCCATGACGTTTTAACAGTAGATGGCTTTAGCATCTGTCAATATAGTTGTTGGTTTGCGAGTGGCTAAATTACATTTAACTGTTTAAGTTCTGACCAGACTGGTTTGGACAGAATATAATTTTAAATTTCAGCTTTGACATAAGAGTTATTTGGATATGGGCTTGGGCAGGATGGGGAAAGAGGATTACTGTTTTCAACTCTGAGTTTGGAGAAATAGACAGCTGGGTATGCTTTTGCCCATGCCTTATCAGAAGTCAGTGAAATAAGCAATGATCTTGGTCATAACCCTATTTCTCAAGTTTATTGGAAGTGTCATATCAGAATATTTCATGCCTGCGGGAGACTGAACCCATGCAGGGACCCTGGACAAGATCACAGACAATCAATATGATTGGAAATCAAGTTGTTTATTCTCAAGCAAGAAAGCCCTTTGTACTTTTCTGCTATCTTGTCTAGTGTTTACGTAATGCTTGGCTAAAGCCCAAAGTTTCTCCTAGTAGTTTTTGTATGAGTAATCTTGCATGTAGACTGCCTTCTTGTTCTCACGCTGTAGCTGCTTTTTGACCTTGATGTATTCCAAACTTCTCCCTAGCAACCTGATAAGACCACATTGTTAGACTACCATATATTCCCACACATGCCCTAATTTTGTTCATTTCACAGTGCAAATGTGTTCTGAATAATTCTAGAATGATCTTTGACCTCAGCTGAGATGCTGTACCTTTTGCATTTAAAAATCCAATATTCTTCAAACCCCATCTTTCAAGCATTGCTAAATGAGACATTTTAAAAGGGTTACACAACAGAACACAAAATGTTAGCTGTTAATAGTTATTCTTTACAGTCTTTCATATTTGTTGTGTCATATTGATTTCCGGTGTCATTTCAGTTTGCAAAGTATTTCTCTTTCACTGCTGGCAGTCATATTTAAGCTGTTTCTTTTCATTTTATACATAATAGGCCAAATTATGACTTCACACATACTTTTGCCATTGAATTGTCTTGAGGCTGTGCCCTCAAGAAGACTTGTAAGAATTCATTTACAGTGATTGAGCAATGCTTATATGATGTCAATAGTGAATTGCTTTAATATAACACAGGACACAAAGCAGTAGCTGTTGCTGACCATTCCCAATCAGTAGTTTCTTTTTCTTCCCTTCAGGCACTGAGTTTGATTGCATACCTTGTATTAAACTAGCAATTTCAGTACACCATTTCTTGCACCGAAGTATCATTTTTTTAATTACTGATAAATTAAGAAGTCAGAGAAAGAAACCAACTTTGCATGACTTTATGTCGGGTTGTGGACAGTAGTTCTGCGGTTGGAGGAAACTTCATTGCCCCATGGGGAGTACTCCACATCACCTTTTTTATAGTCAACGAACTAGAAAACTTTCTCAGACATATATTTCAAGTCATACTTCAGAGGAGAAAAAAAATGTGGACAGTGATGCTAATTTTAAAATTGAGTGAAGACTGACTTGAAGAAAGAGTTTATTTGATTACCACAGCAAAGGGATCCGTTTGCTAATGAGAAGCATATCATTAGAAGAACTTTCCATTCACTTCATTTGTAAAATAAAAAAATAAGACTATTCAGAACAAATACTTTCTTTAATCACGATAATCAAAAAAACACTTGCCAAAGTAAAACCCATAGAATCATAGAATAACCAGGTTGGAAGAGACCCACCAGACCATCGAGTCCAACCATTCCTATCAAACACTAACCCATGCCCCTCAGCACCTCGTCCACCCATGCCTTAAACACCTCCAGGGAAGGTGAATCAACCACCTCCTTAGGCAGCCTGTTCCAGTGCCCAATGACCCTTTCAGTGGAAAATTTTTTCCTAATGTCCAACCTAAATCTCCCCTGGCGGAGCTTGTGGCCATTCCCTCTCGTCCTCTGTCCTGTCACTTGGGAGAAGAGGCCAGCTCCCTCCTCTCCACAACCTCCTTTCAGGTAGTTGTAGAGAGCAATGAGGTCTCCCCTCAGCCTCCTCTTCTCCAGGCTAAACAACCCCAGCTCTCTCAGCCGCTCCTTGTAAGACTTATTCTCCACCCCCCTCACCAGCTTCATTGCTCTTCTCTGGACTCGCTCCAGAGCCTCAACATCCTTCTTGTGGTGAGGGGCCCAGAACTGAATACAGTACTCGAGGTGCGGTCTCACCAGTGCCGAGTGCAGAGGGAGAATAACCTCCCTGGACCTGCGGGTCACGCCATTTCTGATACAATCCAGGATGCAATTGGCTTTCTTGGCCACCTGGGCACACTGCTGGCTCATGTTCAGTTGGCTGTCAACCAACACCCCTAGGTCCTTCTCCTCCAGGCAGCTTTCTAGCCAAACTTGTCCTAGTCTGTAGCACTGCATAGGGTTGTTGTGCCCCAAGTGCAGGAATCGGCATTTGGCCGTGTTAAACCTCATGCCAGTGGACTCTGCCCAGCATTCCAGCCTGTTCAGATCCCTTTGCAGAGCCTCCTGACCCTCCAGCAGATCAAAAGTTCCACCCAGCTTAGTGTCATCTGCAAAATTGATAAGGATGCACTTGATACCTTCATCCAGGTCGTCGATAAAGACATTGAACAGGGCTGGACCCAGCACTGAGCCCTGGGGAACCCCACTTGTAACTGGCCTCCAGCTGGATTTAACTCCTTTTACCACCACTCTTTGGGCCCAGCCATCCAACCAGTTTTCCATCCAGGAAAGTGTGGGCCTGTCTGGCCAGAGGCTGACAGTTTCTGAAGCAGAATGCTGTGAGAAACTGTGTCAAAGGCTTTACTGAGGTCCAGAAAGACCACATCCACAGCCTTTCCCTCATCCAGTAGTCGAGTCACTTAATCATAGAAGGCGAATAGGTTAGTTTGGCAAGACCTGCCTTTTGTAAACCCGTGTTGACTGGGCCTGATCACCCGGTTCTCTTGCATGTGCTTCATGATAGCACTCAAGATCACCCGTTCCATGACTTTCCCTGGCACTGAGGTCAGACTGACAGGCCTGTAGTTCCCTGGATCCTCCCTGCGACCCTTCTTGTAGATGGGCACAACATCAGGCAGCCTCCAGTCCAGTGGAACTTCCCCAGTCTTCCAGGACTGTTGGAAGATGATGGAAAGGGGTTTAGCCAGCACATCCACCAGCTCCTTCAATACTCTTGGGTGAATCTCGTCTGGCCCCATAGACTTGTGGGTGTCTAGCTGGGCAAGCAAGTCTCTAACCGCCTCCTCTTGGATCATGGGAGCCTCATTCTGCTCTTCTAGCTCCGGGGTTTGTACACAGAGGGAACAACTTTCTTTACAATTAAAGACTGAGGCAAAGAAGGCATTAAGTACCTCAGCCTTTTCCTCATCTCCTGTCACTGTCATTCCTTCTGCGTCCAATAGGGACTGTATGGTCTCCCTAGTCCTCCTTTTATTATTTATATATTTATTGAAAGATTTTTTGTTATCTTTCACTGACTTTGCCAATCTGATTTCTAGTTGAGCCTTTGCCCTTCTGATTTCTTCTCTATACAATCTCACTTCCCTCCTGTAGTCCACCCAAGAGGCCTGTCCCCTCTTCCAGAGCCCATAAACATTCCTCTTCTTCTTGATATCACTCAAGATCTCTCTGTTCAACCAAGCTGTTTTTTTCCCCTGCTGGCTTTTTTTTCAGAACACGGGGATGGCTTTCTCCTGAGCTGCTAGGATCTCCTTTTTTTGAAGAGTTCCCAGCCCTCGTGGGCTCCCTTGCCCTTAAGCACTGTCTCCCATGAGACTTTGCCAAGCAGCCTTCTGAAGAGTTCAGAGTCTGCCCTCTGGAAATTTAATGCTACTGTCCTGCTAACCACCCTCTTCACTTTGCCTAGAACAGAAAACCCTATCATCTCATGATCACTTAGTCCTAGGTGTCCTCCTACTGCCACATCCCCCACAAGGCCTTCTCTGTTCACAAACAGCAGGTCCAGGAGGGCACCTTCCCTTGTTGGTTCATTCACCAGCTGTGCAAGGAAGTGCTTCCTTTCTGCTCTATTGTACTTCCAGCAGATATCAGGAAGATTGAAGTCTCCCACAAGAATGAGAGGCACTGATCTAGAGATTAACCCCAGCTGTTTATAGAAGAGCTCGTCAGCTGCTTCTCCTTGGCTGGGTGGTCTGTAACAGACTCCCATCACAAAATCTACCTTCTTATGGGCTCCTCTGATTTTAACCCACAGGCACTCAATCTCCTCATTGTCACAATCCAGCTCAATGGTGTCCAAGTCCTCCCTTACAAAGAGGGCTACCCCGCCTCCTCTCCTTCCCTTCCTATCCCTCCTGAAGAGTTTGTACCCCACCATATCTGTACTCCAGTTATATGTGTCATCCCACCATGTTTCCGTGATGGCAACAACATCATAGGCTCCTTGCCCTATGACAGCTTCCAACTCTTCCTTCTTATTACCCATGCTGCATTCATTGGTGTAAATACACGTCAGCTGAGCTGCCTAGCCATCAGCCCTCATAGAGGGAAGAGAGTTCATTCCCGATTGCCTGGTAACTGGAGTAGCTAGCACCCGAGCACCCGTATCTCCCTTACCACCCCCAGGTGTGTTCACCCCCACTTTCTGTGTAGTGCTGTACTGGTGGTCCTCTCCAGCACACCCTCTCTGAATCACTAGTGCCCCATGTCCAGGCTCGCTCCTGTCTAGCCTGGCCTCAACTCCCTCCCCTTTCACATGGCATTATTTTAAATTATAAACGATAAGAAAACAGTTTTTCCTTTTGTCATTACTTAAGGTGATGATATTTATGTAATATGTCAATTAATGGCTGAATCCCTCGTTGAATCAGCAAACAGCTATAGTATTGGACCACATGGTCTTATTCAATCATGCAGAACCCAAAATTTGGACTGCTGGTTACATTTTCTCATAAGGTCATGTGCGGAAAAAAATTACACCGGATATTCGGGGGAATTGATAGAAGTTTTAACACCTACGGTTCCTCCCAAGTCAATGCTTCAACCAATGATTTATGAAGTTGGACCACTTGTAATTGGAAACACTATTCAACAACAGATGTTATTTAAACCAGAATGGTCTCTCAGAAGGGTTGAATTGTTGATACAAAATAATGTTTCAGAAATTCAACCTGCCTGTTCTCCCTTCTTACGCACCTCTTATGAGGGATGGACCACTTGGCTATGTAGATCTTCTTGAAGACGAATATCAAGAGATCTGACTGGTGTTTTGGGAACCGGATTGGGGGTTCTGAATAGCATTGATTCAGAGGTATTATTAAACAAATTGGTTGCTAAATTTTTTTTTGGCAAAAATACAACAGCCTTTACAATCTTCCCTTTTGGATTTGGGAACGCATCAGTGGCTGCTGTCCAATATAGTACCAAAATGGGAAAAGGTGAACGTAAAAGATCATGAACTAATTTTAGACACACTTGGTGTAGCCCAAAGTAATATTTCTTTGGCTCTCAGTTGCATCCAGGCCCAAATGGGGATGCAATCAGTAGCTGCATCAATCATTAGAGAAGGCGAAGAAGGCATTTTTGCTACCGAAATCCGAAAAATAATTTGGGATAATGCTAATGATTTTGAAAAGAACCTCCTACCTTGGTGGAAGTTGATAAATTTTACCTATGATCCTGTTAATAACACTGTCACAGCTTATGTGTTAATCATTCACAGTGCTTCAGTATCTTTGATTTATCCTGTTTTCGCATTAGGCTTAAACCACAATGGGACTATTCTTTATCCTTTTGAGCATAGAGCACGGGCCCAAAAGGTGAATGATAAATGACAAACAGTAGACCTCGAATCCTGCATTGTGCAGGAACAACTGAGATTTATTTGTTGAAGTAACACCATCAGAACACAAGATTTTTGCCTAGACACTGACCAAAAGGTTTGCCATTTTGAAGTTCGTACTGAAGTTGACCCTAAAACTTTAATAATTTACATTGGCAGATGTGGAGACATTTTAGAGAGAAGAAGGCCTGATTGTATATGCTTAAGAGCTGCTTGTAATAATATAACAGTAGATAATGTAATAGCTTATACCAATAATCACACAAATTTGTGTTTGTAATTTTACTGAAATCACAGGATGTGACTTCTCTTACTCAGCTCCAGTCACTTCCCACCAGATTCTAAAATCTAACCTCACATTGATTCATGAGTTAATGCCAGTACCTATTGGAATGAACATAACTCAAACAAAGGAATTATTACAGCATCGAGATTATATCAAAATATTAGAGGAGATTAAGAAAAATGGACAAAAATCTCTAGTAACAATTCACCGTAGTGTGGACGAATTACAGCAAATCATGAAAAGAGTGACAAGGGATGGAGAACATGATTGGTGGGATACGGAATTCAGGTGGTCGCATACTGCTACAGGCATCCTGAACAAGCTGCATCACCCTATTGTCGTTCTCCTGATTCTTTCCCTAATCAGTATCACTCTGTCCGTGATATTGTATATTCTTAATTGGCAAATCATAAAGCGAATGAGACTTTTGACATCCACATTCAACACACAAAAGTCCTTGAGTGTATTCAGCATAGACATCCCGAAATCTATTGATGTTGAATGGGTTGCGAGGCAAAAAGCAGTATAAAAATCTTTCCCCCTCTTTTTCCTCTCTCTTTATCTCCCTCTCTTTCTCTCTGAGTGCTACCGCCACATGGTCCCAAACACAAATGTTGAGTCACTGGGTGGTGTAAGAGTCGGTTAGAGAATCGATTTATGCCTCAACATTTTCCTCAGAACTTGACTGTATTAAGTCACAGATGCAGGCCTTGCGAAAACAGTCAAAGCTGGTACAGAATGAATGCTTTGTACCCATACCTATCTCTATCTCAAAAATATTCTGTACCTGTCTCCAAGCCTCTCTACTCCCTCATGAAGCAAGGTGGAAAAGACAGGAAAATTAATGATGGGACTTACCACAGACCCATATCCCAACAGAGCATGCGCGAAAGACAGTTCAATCAAAGTTCAAAGCGATGATGACTACTGGCCTTCATCAGGAGACCCCAGGTTGACCACCGCTGCCAGAAGGAGCGCATGTGCAAGGGGAGGAGACCTGCAGACACTCCTCTCTTGGCTTGTGTGGCCTGCTAGGTGGAGATTGACGCATCTTCACAGGCAAAGGCAGGTCACAAGGTGTATTGACTAGCATAAAAGACAGCTCTGAAGCAGCTGAATTCTGAAAATCTTCCCCACCGTGAGATCACCTTGATCGAAGACAGAGGCAGTGGAACGCCGCCTGGTCTGGGACTCCAGAGACGCCAGACATCTGTGGACCTGTGGTGGTAGCTATAACCCCCTTTTTCCTTCCCTCTTCTCCTCATCTCTTTCCTTGTTCTTCTTCTCTTCCTATCACAAGCCAGTTACGGGCACAATTAATAAAGTTCCAGTTTGGATTGAAATTTAACTCCCCTGACTTGTTGAATTATTGCTTTTGCCTTTTTGCACTCTGAAATCATAAATTAAACGAACCATCATGCATCCGCTTATGAGTGGACTATGACAAGTGGAAACAGATAATTTGAAGATATACTAGTTCAAATGATTCCCCACAGCTCATAACCACCTCACTGTGTCCTCATAGTTTATATCAGTGCTGTAGAAGGCGTTGATTGACTTTTATTTTCCCTTCTGCTGCCAAAGCACACCAACGTTAATCCAGTTATTCAGTACCTCTATTGCAACCATGAGAACGTTTCAATTCAAAACATTCACTTTTTTAACAGAGCAAGTATCAAATTGCTTAAGGAAATAGTGACAAGAATTGTTTTCCAAGTGTCACAGCTGGGAAATGACAATGACAACTCTGCTCTTTACTTCCTGCAAGGGCAAAAACTAACAAGGAGTTGAGCATCTGCAGAATCCAGATAAGTTTCACACACACCAAAACAAACAAGCAAACAAAAAAAAACCCCTGTCAGCAAGTTGTTGAAATAGGATCTTACAAAACTGATAAATACTGATATACCTGCCCTTTTATTGGTAAGGAGGCTGTCATGCAAGTTCCTTAAACTACTTTTCTGTTTTCTCCTGGGCACACTTGAGACTCAAACCACAGAAACCTTTGCATTCAGTCCTTATGCTGCATCAGTCTTCTGGGAAGAAAGAAGTAAAAAAGGAAAGGATACAATCACACACACAACACATGCCAAAGAAAAAATCCACGACCAACACCACCATTCCTCTTTAAACAAACATAGCACCTCTTTCAATAGTAAGCGTACCATAGCCCTAATTTAGAAAGTCAATTCCTTCTCTGCAAACAAAATGCATGCTTTCCCATAAGGGGATGTAATGCACTGACATATGCTTGTTTGTCCACCATCCTAGACCACATACAGCCTGTTCAGGCGAACTGAAGGATTCCATTCACTAGTTTTTCCAGTCTTCACAAGAATAAGAGGCATCAGGTTTTCTTCAGCATGCATTAAAAACATAGAAAAAAAGCACAACAGAAGCTTTATCAATTACAAAGTTATTCTTAAAAGCTAAGTTAGGGGGTAGATAGCTTTTCACTGAAGTTTAACAGTTCTTTCTTGTGAAACAAAAGAAACCTTCTTTAGCACTATTCACATCTGCTTCTTGCGCTTGAAACCGTGATTTGAAAAATACCGCAGGTCTTCTTGGAAATCAGAGGGTAGGAAGAGGAGGAAATCAAATTGTGATTTCATTACTTATCTGAATTACACTTAGTCACGTAAACCTTGTGCCATCAGACATATCGAAATCCATTCTAAGACCTATGTTATCTCTTAGCTTCATTTTTGTCATTCTAGCTTGTTATTTTTGAAGACTACTTTATAACCTACTTTATTATTACTCTTATTAGGCAAGAGGATTGTATTCCCAGGTGTAGGTACTATCTTTAAATCTGCTTTTGAATTTCCAGATCACCAGTTCTTGATGTGATTCAATGAACTCAGAGGACAGACATACAGTTCAGTAAAACAAAATACCCTTACACTGCAAAGACAGACTTTTCTTTTAAACTACGTATTGGTATTTGTGCTACACCAAGTGTAAACCCACTACCTCTAATTCCAGCTAATATCAATACATACCCATTTGCCTGATTTAGATGAAAGATTCTCATACAAGCTTACTTCCTTTCTCTGCTAATATACTACAACATGAAAAACATTTAAGCTTATTCCCAGCTGAATAGTATGAAATATCTAGGTTGTTCACCTACATGCTATTCCTTAATTATGTAGCTCTTGGTACATTCCATTATAAACCAAGTATTAAACTACTGAAATAGCATACACTGATTAACTCCAGTGAAAGTGTTTTCCAATTTCGTTCAGGCTTTAATTTAAAGCTGAGATAAGAACAACAGGGTGGACATGGGGATACACACTAAAAGAGGAAAAGTCAAATCTATGTTCTGAAATACAGCTCTCTGTTTACAGGTTATGACATTTCTGGTCCCAATACTCACACTATAATACAGAGAATGGCATGAAGTCATGAATTTCACCAACTATTTTTTTTTAATACTATTCACTTAAAAGATAGGATGCACAACCAAGCCCAGTAATTTCTATTACATGCTATATTCTTTTAAAAGAAGCTACATCAAACTACATGATATACTGGATAAAAGACAACTACCATGAAGTCTGTAATGCACAAGGACAAGAACATGCAGATCTGGAGAGCAGCTTAATATTTTGTAGTGAAGACACATTATTCAAAGTTCAGAAAATCAGGTAAACAGGAATGGAAGCCCTGGTCATCCCACTTGCAAATAAACATCCTCAAAACTAGCCACATTTCCCACTAGGCTGGGACATTCTTTACTTGTAAGAGGCAATTCTGCTCTGAGAATATATTTCACCTTAAAATCTTACCCATATTGCACAAGCATCACACGTTTTAATTTATATGCCAAAGCAAACCTAGATGGGAACAAAACCCACTAACATTGTTTATTTAACTCAGTAAAACAGTAGGTTACACTTAAAGAACATAACACACCTACTTACTATTTTATTTACTAATAACGATTCCAAGGCAGTAACATTTAAACTGAACATGAACAAAACAGAAAAATCAGTTTTGTTCACAATTGTAAGTTGAAGGTGCATAGTATATATCACAGTAACGTCCTACACACAGATTAGGGAAAAATACTTTACTGAGAGCAGTAATCCTGAGAAGGATAAGCAATTCTAATACTAGATTTCTCCACTATGAAAATTACCATTAGAACCTTATAGCTGCAACAGATCTAGCTGAAGTCTCCAGGTAACGAGACATGGTGAGAACATATCGGACAGCCCTGAACGTAAGACAAAGTGCTGTAGGAACTCCCACACTCAGAAGCATTCCCGAGGCATAATTTATGAGGGGGCATTAAGAAGTAGCTGCTGATACACCTTGCTTAAAAGTAACTCTCTATACTGAGCTTGTTTCCCTATAGTGCTCAGAGCAAGGATGGGGAGTATGAGGGAGAAAGGGGATTGCATCAAAAGATGGAACTTCCACTGTCCAGAAAAAACATAACATTAAATATGTAGGAATTACTACACTCTAGATAGTTCCCTGTAGGTCATAAGCAAAAAAGGAAAGGTAAAAGGCAGGTTCACCTAATGCAATCATGCCAATCAAAATCACATTTCAATTTAAAGCAGCAAGAATTGGGTGTCTCTATTGACTGTCAAAATCTGACTAGATGGTGAAATTTCCTCTCAATCTCCTCTCAAGTTTCATTCTTACTGTAAATGTTTTCCTACATCAAGTAAGTAGTGGTAAAATAATACAACGTTACTCAGATGCTGCACTTCTCAGAGGCTGCTTCTAAGACTTATTAGAACAGTATTTACGCCACTAGCATAGCTGTGTTCCTCCTGAAGGCAACTGTGTACATTATCTTTTAATGGAAGCAGCAGTTTTAATGTTTATGATACTTTATGCAAGACATTTCACATTTACAGAATGCAATCAGTACACTTTCCTTAAAAGGCTTTATGAACACCATATACGCCTCAGAAGAAAACACGCTGTACCTTGTGTCACATTTTTATGTAACATTATGGTAACAACTCCTTAATACCCCTAAAAAAAAAAAAAAAAAAGAAAAAACGAACCTAAATATCCCCAAGCACAATTTAAAAGTTAAAAATTCCAAAACTTTCGGCACTTGAACACTACAGATAATGTAGCTGATTTTTCAGTAGATTCCCAAAAATGACATTTTGAACAAGATGAAAGGGTAAATCTTGATGGGATTACTTCTATCATTGACCTTTCAACATGACTGGACTACTTTGTGGATTTATTAAAGATTTGGGTTTTTTTCCAGGCTTCAACTATAGACTTAGAGTGTGGCATTACGAAAATTTTGGTGTGCAACCTCCAGCTAGCCAGTCATACCGATTTGTTTGTCAGTCTCTATCTCCTTCTGAGCCCAAGCAAGCCCATCCATTCAGGGCTATCTGTAGGGCACAGGAAATAAAAGCATAAGTGAATCCTCTTTGAACAAATCTCTAAGAAAAAAAGGCTCTACATGCTGACTCAGTCCCAGTGCTTTTCTTCAGGAAATAGTGGCTGATCAAGAGAACATGTCCATCAGCTCGAGCTACAGATCATCTAAGTGCATTTTGCTCTACCCGTTTTCAAATTCCTCCCTCTGTCTCCCCCATGTCTCATAGGCTTATTGAGTCACAACTGACCAAGCTCAACCCTTCTACTAACCCCATTAGAGACCTACAAGAGACAGCCCAGGTTCATCTGCCTGAAATAAGAAGATAAATGAAAGCTAATTCAGAACCACAAACAACCAAAAGGCCCTGCACAGTGACAGGGGGCTGCTCCAAATTGCCATCTGCAAGCAGCACTGAGTCCAGAGCATCATTCAGAATGCAGTTGGAGTCAGCTGAAAATCAACTCCTTTCCCTTACAAATTTAAGTACAGGTCATCCTCAAGCAACCAGCCTGAACGTCATGGTAGGCATCTAATCAAGCCAGAAATTGCTTCCCTGGTGTCAGCTCAGATGGAAAAAGAAACCTGCATGTCATCACCCCAACAAGCTAGCTGCACTTCTATTTCTGCACAATGGCAACTTTTAAGTAATACACAAACTGAACAGCATGGATCCAAAAATTTTGCCCTGTAGGATTTCTCAGAGGACTTTGATTAGACCTGGAGAAAATCCCATCCATAAAATTATGTTTACTGCATGAAATAAAGTTCATATGAGATACTTCATGCATCCTCTAGATACTGAAAAGGGTATTGAAAGCCACTTTGCTGAAGAAATAAAGGAAAACAAATAGCAGTGAAGAAGTTACAAACTAACATTTACACATTAAAGACCTTTTGCTCTGGAAATGTCTGAATCCCAAATGAAACCATGTTCAATGTATTGTAACAGTCAAAAAAGTAAGACACTGTTATTCTACATTAGAAAGTGAATAGAATAAGGTGAAAGATAGCATAAAGTCATTATACAAATCAAATTTATACTCAAGTGGTATATTGTGCTCACTTGAAGATTTTTCATTTCAAAAAGAACAGATGATAGCCGATTAATTCAGAGACAGGTGATAGATGGGATTAGAAGTGTTTGGTCTATACCCCAGTGGCACAGCAAGGAAGAGATTCTTGAAGAAATATAATAAACTGCCAGAAAATATTATTTATTAATTTCTATTCATCTTTTCTTGCAAAAGATGACCACTCAGACAAGTAAAAAAGGAACATTCACAACTCCATTAATCACCCCTTCTTCCCTGCACAAGGCAATTAGCCTGTGAAATTCATTGCTTCAAGGTTATGACCTAAATGACAACAGTAGAATAAATAAGTGGTCAAAGTAAATTTCTGTAATCTGTCAGGAGTAATCACAAACAGAGAGTAACTAGAGACTAACAAGGTCAGTCTTGTCAGTTCATGAATTCAGGGAAGAAAGTTTCTCCTATCTTTTCAAGGAATGTTTTCAAACACTCTTCCCGTTTCATTTTTGTTTTTCTCTCTTTCATCTCCTTTTTAAGTCAGTACTTGGAGGGGACAAATTCAAACACTTAACTTGCAGTTAAGCCCAAAGATGATAAAGGATGTTAAGTTTACCATCTTCCCAAACTTTTTTTAAACACATATTTAGCAATTACAGACTTACCATGACTTTCCACTATTAAGTTTACAGGGGAAAGTTGGGATCTCTTCTTAGGGAGAGCATTTCACATGCCACATAATTATATTTTTACAGCATGCATTGGGTGTAAAGGAGAAGATTTTATTGTGGTGAAGCATACTTAACCATAAGCACACGCTTTTGCTTTTTGCACCTATCTCTTCTCTGTCAGGAATAAAAACTTCTTTAAGTTCCGCTTTAAAGCAGAGGTGATCCCTAGATGGAAGTCATTCTGTGACACAATGAAATCTAGAAAATAGAGCAATAAAGTTGAATTTTTAAAACAAGGGAAACTAGATTGCACTTTTATGGAGGAAAAGATTTCATTTACATCTATTCAGCTGTTCAGAGAAGCATGCTCCACTTAAACATCTCACTACAATGTATTATCAAATTATTGATCTTTTTCAGTTCAACTGTTTTTCAATTGAAAGTGATTATCTACATTTCCCTTCATTTTGATTCTTTTTTTTTTTTCTGGATGCCTCATTATTCCCCTAATTTGCATATGAAATCAATCTTCCTTTTAAACTGGGAATTATCTCTGCTTCCCAGAGAGGACAGAATACCGAGCCTGTAATGGACTTCCTTATGAACTATACAGAATAAGACCATACCATATAGAACAGCAGGTTTTAAAATATTAATATGCCTATATAGATTATTTCAGGTCAAAAGTAATAAAGGTATTTTAAGTATTAACCACTGAGACAAAACTGAATAAGAAAACAGCCAATCCGACAGCACAAACAGGCTTAGATGATGCTGACCACAGTGAAGTATCTTCTGGAAATTAGGGGGGTGAGCAAGCTATTAACTTGCTCATACCTGCCTGTTTTTTCCACTAGGCTACTCTGCTGTCCTGTCCAGCAATGAGCAGAACAAAGCAAAAGCCATAAAGCCAGCCTCAAAGCAGCATTTTCATGCGCAGCTTTAAGTGTTATAACCTAGAAGTTGGCCCTCCCAGCCTAAAAGCAGAATTGGTAGAAACGAAGCATGTACTGCCAGAATTGTTTACCATACACAAGAAGGTACCTGGACTCCTTGTTTCCTCCTTTGGCTTGTAAATACCCTGGGTACCTAACCTTACGTCTGCAGGCACACTTAAAGCCAGCAAGATCTAACCAGCCTGTGTGGAAGGCTGAGGCAAGGCAGAGGGAGTCCAGTATCTGCCCTTTGGATGCACAACATGTATTTAAAGGACTGAGCCCATCAGATTGCAGCAAGGCTGCAGAAGCCAGACGAGCAACAGGGCACAGATGATGGACTGCTATTTCCTAAGGGGTGCGGAGCTGAGCAGGATGCATTTCAGCTCTGTCCTGGGCCCATGGGCAGGAGCTTTGAGCCTCATGAGGGCCATTAAGGATCTGACTCCCACTTCAGGAGCCATGCCTGCCTTCCCACCTGCATCACACTTCCCTCTCTCCACAGCAGCAGCTGTGAACAAACATGCACCCAGCACAGCCCTCCTCAAGAGATGCCTGCGCCCATAGAGCCTCCCCAGCCATCATCCTGTGCCTGGCTGGGGCAGCCCAGGATGGTGCCATGGTCAGGCACAAAAACATACAGACATGTCCCAAAGGGTTACAGAGATTACCTCTGAATAAATGACAAAACACACACACAAGCCAACCTAGAACAAACTAGAGCTGCAGATGTATTTTTTGGCTTGCCTAGCCTGCTAGGCTAGACTTGAATTTCTTCTTGAAGATGACATAATGATCTGGTGGGAGGTGTCCCTGCCCATGGCAGGGGCCTTGGAACTGGATGATCTTTAAGGTCCCTTCCTACTCAAATGATTCTATGATATTATAAAGGGTAGACACACAGACAGAGCTCACATGTACCATCAAAACAAAACTTTTTAGAGTCACTACCAAACCAAACCAAGTACAGATGACAGTCATTATTTCCAGACATGTAACCATGCATATATTCAGCATGCTCAAACAGTTCCGTTTTCCTTCCCTCTCCCAAAAATTTACCATGACCTCAGTCGCTCCTGTTTACAGATTATTTTTTTCCAATACTTCAATTAATTTTTCTTCTACTTCATAGGTATGATTTCTGATTTATAAGAATATTTTGAGCCCTATCAATTACTATTCTCCATCCAGTTAATATGCTTATTTTTCATAGCTAAAAACACCAGATGTCAGCAAGTCAAATGCTCTACGTACTTCCACTGCATTAATAACACTATTGTTACAAACCAAACATGTTATCCCATCAGAGGAGATGTCTGCTCTCTGGAAATTAAGTACTACTGTCCTGCTAACCACCCTCTTCACTTCACCTAGAACTGAAAATCCTATCATCTCATGATTGCTTTGTCCTAGGCATCCTCCTACTGCCACATCCACGCACTCCAGGAACCTCCTTGACTGCTTCCTTTCTGCTCTGTTGTACTTCCAGCAGATATCTGGAACATTGAAGTCTCCTACAAGAACAAGAGGCATCGATCTTGAGGCTAACCCCAGCTGTTTATAGAAGAGCTCATCAGCGGCTGCTTCTTGGCTGGGTGGTCTGTAACAGGCTCCCATCACAAAATCTACCTTCTTATGGGCTCCTCTGATTTTAACCCACAGGCACTCGATCTCCTCATCGCCACAATCCATCTCAACGGTATCCAAGTCCTCCCTTACATAGAGGGCTACCCCGCCTCCTCTCCTGCCCTTCCTGTCCCGCCTGAAGAGTTTGTACCCCACCATAGCTGCACTCCAGTACTTGACATCTCAAAGAAAATGATAAGATGAAGGGGAATAAAAACATTGTGTACTCAATTGGAATAGAAGAATCCCAAATACTCAATTAGAAAAAAGTAATTTTAGGCTAATTATTCTTTGGAATAACATTCACTTTACTTTTGCAATTTATTCTATTGATGTTACCATACCATATGTCTAAAATTAGTCATTTTTACTTGTCATCAGAATTACCAATATGCAAGAACTACTTCCAATGATGGCTTAGTTATTCTAAACACATTATAACATATTGCAACTTGTGCACTTCTGTAGTTTAGTACCAGAGTTTCAAAGTCACATAATCTCCTAAAGACAGTGATAGATTCTGAGAACGGTTCTGCAGAGCATCCAGCTTGCTGTAGGCTAGGCACAGAAAGAATGAGATTGTTACTTGAGCTAGAATTGCCAGGTGACAGTTATGCCATAATGAAAAAAAATTGTTGGCTAGATTGATCCATCTGCCTTCTGGTCTGTGTTAGCTGTCAGAATAATGGGAGAATCTGGCCCAATAACTGTAACATGTTAGTTACTTGCACTCTATCTTCTTGGCAGGCAGATGTTCTATTCATTAATTTTTTCTGTTGTAATTCATCACAGAATATTTAAGTCTCATGGCTTGTGATTTGGTGAGGGAATACTCATTTTCCTAGCTAATGAGGCAAAAGTATAATAGGACCAGATGGTCCAATGTGGCAGCATTAGATACCAATGAATAGCTACATCTAGATTGCCTTAATCTACTACATGTTGTTCAACACACTGTGCCTGGCTGTCTGCAGGCATAGGTTTGCCCAGTTCTCAGAGTTTTATAGCTAGACCACAATAAGAACTATTGATCATACCAACATCAATGCATATAAATATTGGCAGCATCTACCATTCACTTATGTTTGGCTTTGAGTCCCAATGTCACAAGTAGGCTCTTCTAGTTCATCAAATAAAATCATGTGTAGGACATGCTGCTGTTTGTTTTCCTCCTTTGCTCTGTGGAGCTGCTCATTTTGCTGAACCATATGTGAGAATCGGCAATATTGTTGGGCCTGGTTATCGAGCAAGGCAGAGTAATCTTGCAACTGAACTATAGCATCTACTCCTACAGGTTGTCAATTACTTTCCTCTATTTATTCAGAAAGATCTTAGATGATTATACTCTGCAGTATAATTAACTTTGCTAAAATTTTTCTGTTCTCCCTCAACAAATATGACACCCACTGACAGGAAAGATTTTTGACATTCAGTCACTGAAAATTAACAAAGCATGTATTTGCAAGTGATTTTACATCATCTATTACAACGACAGTGAAGCTCTTGCCTTTCATCATGCTGCTTGTATATTAGCCACAGCACATTTTTTCAACATGCAAGAGGGGTTTTTTCTGTTTTACTCTTCCAAAATGATATCGAAACTTTCCTGTTGTAATCTACTTTTAACATTCAAATTCTTACATCATTTTCTACAAGTTAGAAATTTGAAATTGATTATTGCTGGCATTGAAGTGTAAAAGTTAATTGTTTATCTGGGAGACAAAACAAAAGCATAAGATTATAATGAAATAATATGATGAATTTCATTTGTAGTAGTTAATCCATATTCATTGTTGCTTACATTCACATGAACAGAGGTTGCTCTTTCCATTCTACAGAACACAGGTATGGTTAATATTTCCAATCAATTATGCATTTTTCCACTGCTTTTTCCTTTACTCTTTTTGTCTGGATGGAAATAATATAATTATTTTAAACACAAAAGAAGGCACCCAAGAATGATATTAGCTTACAGTTTCCCAGTTTATACAAACTATATCCATCTATAATAACAGCACTCAAGTCTTGCACTCATTATTGGAGAACTTTGAGTTATGTTGATGTGATGGGCCCTTGGGCAGACTGGCATTACTGTCTGATGATATTCATGATAAGTGCTTGGGGAAAACAAAGTGAAATTAATTCCAAGTCTGGGGAGTCAATTATGACATCTAAGTTTAAGTTAGGTTGTCCCTAGAGCTTCATGGAAACCAAGGCTTCTGTCCTGCCTTCTGAAACTCAGTCTCTCTGATGCTTATTACCGTTTTAGTGGAACCATGAAGCCTCTTCTTTGTGAGATTTTTCAAGGTGTAACAGAAGACATATTATCTAATGGATGATATGGATGATTATGCTACTTGTGAAAATCCTGCTGGATGTTTCTGTAATTTGAGCCATTCATTCTGCTCCAGGACACAGATGAGTTTGAGCTGCCACAGAAAATTTTCTCTGTGCATGAAATATGAGACCCACTCTCTCACTGTGCAGGGGGCAAGAGGTTTATCTCAAAGGAGCATTAAGCTATTCTGGAAAAGGTGTTTCTAATTGAACTTTAGATTCCTGCAACATTTAGGGATCGCCAGAAAGGACATTTGCTCTGAGTAGAACAGAATACATAATTCTATTTGCTGAAGGATAAATATGCGTGTTTAAATATGGCATGGTGCTTTTCCCTCCTTTATTCTCAATTATTTTGTTCTTTTAAGTCCAGTTAGGTGGAAAGCTCTAGAGGGAGGAAAGGTTGCTCATATGTCTGTGAGAGCTAGGGAACACGCTCAGGGGAGGGAAAAATTAAGAGACGACAGGTTTGAGCAGGCAAATACAGTAGAGGCTGGGAGCCTGCCTGCAGCTCATGCTGAGACTGAGAGTGCTTGAGGAGCTGGAAAAAAAGCAGTCAGGCCACAGAGGTAATGAGAATTTCCTGGGGGCTGTGCAGAGTTTACTGCATCTTGCAAAGTCACCAAGTTGACTTCAGTGAAGCCTGAAAGCAAGAATTACCTGCAGGGACACAAGGAGCATTGAGAGCATTGTGTATCTCCCTGCTACTTACTTGTTTTCCTAGTGTTTCTGAATTTTGTGTTTTTAAACAAGAAGTTATCCTTCTAGTTTATTTTCTAATAAATATTTTGGTTTACCCTGATTAGGATTAAAAGTGATTTAGTTAACCTTGCAGACAAATTATAAATCCACCTCAAAATGGACAGGAGTATCACTCATGGGATTTAAATCTGAGAATCAAAAACACACTGTCCTTCTATACATTGCTCAATATTCACAGGCTTGAGATTTACTTTGTTAGATGCCTCGAGTGGAATAACTTACAGACAACATAGGAACACTGCTGAAACTGCTCTCTAAATCCACTACTTCTAGTAGTAAAGTCTTTTGGTAATTAAGACTAAAACTTGAACTTCCTCGAAGGCCAGATTTCATTTAAAGAGGAAAGATTAAATAACTTGGCGGGGGGGGAAGTGTGATTCAAAAAGATTGCAGAACTATGCAAAAATAAAAATGATACTGTCTTATTTGCACAAATATGTTATGTTAAGAAAAGGGGACCGACAGATGTCATGCACTCCATTATATTTTCACAATAAGGTAAAATACACAATTGAAAATATTTCAAGAAAAGGAGAATAATTTTGCAGAAGTGATTTCAGAAACTCTCTTGGGTTCATAAGTTAGGATTTTCCTCTAATAAGTGATAAGGCAAAATACATTATACTGTAGCAGCAGCACTACTAGAACACTTCCATAAAGATAGTAATAACTCTTTCATGTCCAAAAACAATGGTTGGAGTCCAAGATTTACTCAGCGAGCTTAATAAAATGTGTGCAAAAATACCCCCTAAATCTTCCTAGCACCATATCCCCAAGTGTCAGATACATCCTTATACTGTAATCTTCGTTAATTCACTTTAAATGGTATTTAGGATTACTGTATGTCTTAAAAAAATATGTGTTTGGAGATGCTTAAAACTTTATGCAAATGACATAACTCCTCAATAAGTAACATTATGCAACATGGCTGCTTATACTAGATATATTTGCATGTGCTGCTTTGTCTACAGCTATTGTTTTCAAATATGCAGAGTATATTGAACGCAAGCAAATCTAAAAATATTTTTTAATTAAAATATTACATTCAGTTGACTTAAAAGTCAAGCCATCAAATGATTCTATTTTGTCTACTCAGCTGCTCAAATACTTAACCTTTTTCTAAGACACTGAAATGTTAAAATATATTTTAATCGGAGTCCAACCTTCAAGTACAGAATGCTTAAATTCACTCAAAATTAACCTGCAGAAGTCTCTCAGTCTTTTCTAATAATCTATAAACTCTGCTAGAGAAGCTACAGGAAAATGAATCCTCCTGACAGGATCCTCCTCCTACCTGTACGTTGTTACCAGTACCAATAAAAAGCCACTGAGATGATTAAATTGACTGAAATGCATTTTAAAAGTGCTGCTGGCTGATTTAATCTAAATAGTTTGTGTAATTTTTAAAATTTCCTTTGTAATAATTGTTTTTATGAATTTATTGTTAATCATAGATGGTTTTGAGTGGTTATACTTGAGGTCTTAGCAAAGCTTCTTCGGTATGCTTGCACTGCCATCTATAGGGTACATTTTCATGCAGTAATCTGGCACATACAAAAGTTGTTTCTCATGACATTCTTACTACATCACTTAGGGACTGCAGAATAATATGCATATAAAATATGTGGAGAGTTTGAGAACGTAATACTTTCCTGAAAGATGCCACATACTAGAAACTACATTTTCCAAAACACATACTCAACAATATACCTTAATAAACCAATGACCGAGCAGGTTAATTTGTCAATCTAGATGCTTTCCATTTCTTATCTGTATTATCTCAGATGAAAAGATAATAATAAAAGACGGGAAGCAAATCCTGCTCATTGTGGTTACAATCTTATATATCAAAATACAACCTTTTGTGACAAAGGAACAATTCTCAGCAGTAGTACTTCTGCTATTTCAAAGTAACACACAGTTGTGATCAATGAACTCCTGATACCTGTCTGTCCTCCTGTAAAGATAACCTTTATAACTCTCCAGACAATGCTGTGCAACACTGTGTAGCAAGATAGTGTGTGGATACACTATTTTTTACTGATTAAAAAAGCTTCCCTTATCATGTCTTGGTGCCAGTACGTCATGACTGCAGGGTGTGCTACAATTAAGAATTTGGGGGATTTTTATGGGCACGGGAAGCGCAAATCTCAGTAAAAGATGTTTATTTGAAGACATGTAAAGTTGTTCAGAGTGACACAGTAACATGCTGTCCCATCATAAAAATTTGTCATTCGTCCTTTGGCCAGACAACCTGGAAGAGTTCAGAACTCTATACTGGCAAACTGTATAAGCACATATTTATGTACACAAAGAAAAATTAAACAGAGAAGATGAAAATAAGGTACAATTTACCTATAATTTTGTTACCAATAGCTCTTATTTGCAATATTTTCTTTTCTAGTTAGTACTATGTAGGATTGGGGGGTAAAGAAAAGCTTTAAATTCTCTTTCATTTAAAAAGGTTGAGCAATACTAGGTTCATTTATTCAAAGATTTGAAAATATTTTAATCTTTTCACTCTACATGGCCAAAACTCCTTTCATAATTATCTTGGCATATGGAAATTTTGTACATTACATTTCATAAGCATAAAACTTGTTTTATGTTTCTTCTGAAATTAAGAGTAATAACTTGTTCTTACATAATAAGCATTGGGGTTTTTTTATCTCTGCTAGAATATAATTGCAGGAGTTACCCAACCGTTAATACATGGTTACATAATATTATTCTTGTATTGATTAACCCTTAATACTGCTGTCATGCATATAACAATTAAGTTCAAGTATTGAACATTTAGGCATAGTTGCTTGTTTCCTTTACCTTTCCTGTTTTATCTTCCTTAATGTTAACTTTTTCTGATTTTTATTTTTTCACACTATTTCTACAAAATTCTCCCAACATTATAACGTTCTAGAAGATTTGTGGAATCAAAATTATTAAATGCTATGACAGTGGAGCTGCCTCAAAGAATTTTTTTCTATAAATCTCAAAGAAAGTAACATTGAGATGAACTCAATGTCTACTTTCAATAAACAGAAAACATAACAAGAAATGAAACTGGATTTAGAGCAGTTTTCTACTTTGCATACCTTGGCATTCTTTATTGGTTCAATCTTGCTGTTTTAAAGAAGACTATGTGGATCCAAAATCATAGCTATAATTCAGTCTTTCTTGCAGTGCCTTTTTCAGTTTGCCAGATGCAATCTAACTAAGAAATTCTCTGTTGATGGAAATATTGTGCCCATACATTTTTTCCAGATAAAAGCTATTAATGAAAAATAGGCAGTGACACGGCAGAGCACCTGAACATCTTACAGGTGTTGAAATCACAATATATATATATACAGGAATGCATACATTTCATATACTCATTTTTCTGTGCCACGTATTGCTTATTTAAGTAGGTTGTAATTAAGATGCATGCATTCTTAATGTAGCTACTTAACTACAATTGTTTAAAAAATCAATATGATCTCTTAAATAAAGAATATGGACTATTTGTTATTCACTTAGAAATGCATATATGCGGCTACAGTGCATGTGCTCAGACAAGATAGGCTTAAAAATATTAGGTATGTAGCTATAATTTTATCAGAACTTTCTCTTGCAGATTATTGTTCTTGCATCTATTTAGAATCTGTTGGTTTGCCATTGCAATAGTTTATTTGCATTTTGAGGTAACAATTACTTGAACACAGCATATGGAGGAAAACCTTTTTTTTTGGCATTTAGGAATAAAAATAAACAAAGTGTATAATTACATGTTTCCCAGGAATTATTAAAATGAAAGAATATTATTTGTTTTGAGAAGAATGCTTGCTTAAAATTGGATCTGAATAGTTAGATCACTTACTCATAACACTCAGCGATCAAAGCACATAAAAACTCACTATGCATCAGACATCATATGACAGGCAAATTTTTAAAAAAGAAAGGGAGTAAGTACTTCACTTCTCATTTCTATGGTCTTTACTTTCCTCCAACAATTAATGCTAATTGCTTATACAACACCACAGAATAATCACTGTTGCCACCATGAAAAGATTTGTTTATTTTTCTTTCTGTTAAAAATAGTTTCAAATTTAATCCAGGAGTCTTATCACAGTATGTAGTTGTGGACTGGAAATGGCCAAGTAGTCATTCCTGTTCAAATGTACACACATCAGAAGGGAGGTTCAAAAAGCTGTACTCATCAATCAGTCAGCAAGCATACTCCCATTGTACAGAAATTGTTTAAGCATGATCATATAAGTGAGTTTTGGAAACTGATGATTTTTACTTCCTAACTAACTTAGTGATATTGTAGTCTCTTCCCAAAACCCTTCAGGAGAATACTGTAGAGAATTTTAGTGTGGAATTTATTACATACAGTAAGAATTTACTCTGTGCATAAGGGTTGCACTGTCTTGCATTAAAGAGAAAAGTTCATCTGACCATTTTACCTATTTAGTTTAATTTGTATGTTTGTATACAGGGATCCATTTCTTTTTTTCCATTTAACTGGATTTTAATACACATGTAATAAAAGGTATTTATTACTATGAAAGAAAAAATTGCTTTGCAAATAAAGGATTCCTGATTCTCTTATCCCAAGAGATATATGCTCATCTGTTACTAAAAAAAAGGGAGGGAGACACAATTATAGAGTTAATGCTTTGAGAAACTTGTTGATGTTGTACTATTTAAAGTGGTTGTAAAAAAAAGAAGGAAGAATTGTCTGCAAATGATACTGTGGTGATAAGAAATGAGAAGTGATAAAGACTTTGTGTAATTTACATTGTAAGTATATAAATTAGCAAAACATGTCCCTTCCCTTTGTACATATATCATGTTTTTTCACTAGTAACTATGCTTCCTATTACAACCATACAATTAATAGATCTATGTAGGTTGTGAAGGTAATGTGTTATAAGAGATTTCTTGTAGTGAAAGACCAAATGAATTTGAGATTGCTCAGTCTGCAGGCAATAATGCTGTTTACAATCAACATTTCTCCACAAGGATCCAGGGATTAGTGGTAAAGAGGGAATATGTAGCTAAAGCTAAGAGTGTAAGCAGTAGTAGGAACCATTCTCCTGTGTGAGTGCAGAATTGTGCAATAGTACAGAATTTATATGGCAATTTGTGTGGCCATTTCTGTGGAGTTCTGATTCTGACTCATGGTTGCTGTCATCCTTTCTAAAGTTGTATTGCTGGTAGTTATGAGACATAGTTAGAAAACCTCTATCAGGGAAAAATTGTGCATCAGATGGTAAACACTCAGCATTAATTTTTATTTTTAGTTCCTTTTTAGTCAGTTATGTAATTCATGAAGAGCTTAACTCTCCTGAATTATCAGCTTTCAGTGTGCTGAACAGAGTTAGTTTGCCCTCATTTTAAATTATTAATGTATTTATGACATTGAGAATGGCTACTTCACTAAATACATCATTATAAGTCAGTGTTACATTATTCTGTTTTGAGAGTTATACAAAGGAAAAAAAAAAGACAGGTTATAAACAGGCACAATTACTGGCAGCCCTTTTTTTCAGAAATGAACAAGTTACAGTTTTGGAAGAGCAGAATTTGTGCCAGAAAAACAGGTTTTGATAACTGAGCCTGTCAGTAACACCCTGAAGATCAGCATATCTGTGGATGAGACCTACTGTGGAGCAAACAGTTTACTGGATGATTCAGCAACATTTCTCAAGGAGTATATCGTGCATCATTGTTATAGCAACTGAGAGACAAAAATGTGATTAATTTCTTTCTACTAGTTTGAAGATTTGAGAAGCATACATCAATTTCTTTGTTTATCAGATTACTCATTTCTGAAAGAGATCTAAAGCCAAAACTCCCTGAGCATCTAATGGGAGTATGATTTTTAAATTGCCCGAATTTGGTGTGCATTTTTTGTTTCTTGTTTCAAAAGTGAGTACTCTGTATTTCTAACATTTCAGATGTGGCAACTGATCACATAGAAACAGAATGGACTGTATTATGTTAACCGTGTAAATCCAGTGGGTATCTGTGAGCAAATGTAGAGGTTTGCAAAGCACACACTTAAATTGGCTCCATCCTACTGTCAGCAAATTTATGACAGTGACATACACAAAGTAAAAGTGGTTTTGGCAGGTATATGGAAGAGAGGCTGAGACAGAGCTGGAGAAGCACATTATGAATGAATGTTAGTGATAAAACCAAATGCTGTTATGAAAAAAATAACCATTTTGGTGCTATCTATCTGCTTTTCTTGGGCAAGTTGACATTCCTGTGTCTTCTGATTCTCTCATGATTGCATGACAGTATTTTGCTTTTCAAAAAGAATTCCTCCTTTATTATCAATTTGGATCTTTTCCTCTCAAGCAATGGAGAAGTCCATTGTTTGATTTTGAATTTAAATTAAACTTAGTTTTAGAATTTAGAAGCCTATTGCTTTGGTCTGTTCATTGAATGGAAGAAAGGTGTTGGCAAAGTTGACTGAAATTCTGGTCAACTTCAATGCAGTCTCAAGGTAAATGTAGGCAATGACACAACAATGACTTGTGTGGTTTTAATGATGTGTATTATAAGGAAATTAGTGTTTTCTGAGCTTAGATTTAAAAAACTGCTTGTTTTAAGAATAGGTAGAAATAATGGAGGGTTTTACCCAGATTAAGAAAATCTAATTCCTGCTTGGTTCTGTTCACAGAATGGGTACACTTAATTTTTGGTGATAAAATTATAAGCTATGTCCAGACGGTATCTGCAAAGTTGTAACAGTATTCATTGTTAGTAGTGTATTCACTGTTTCAATCGGATCTGTTTCCAGATTATGTTTACATAACAAAAACCAAGTTAAGCATCCATTTTTAAATTTATAATGAAAAAATAATTCTAACTCTAGCAACTTGATCAAAAAGTAATTTTATAATTGGGCTGCAGGGGAGATTTAAAATGAGATTTGCATTAGAGCTGACAATTTGGCAATCAGATTTTATATAACAGAAAACATGACCTGAATCCATCACATAGAATTAAGAAATTATAAAATTATGTCCTTCATATTTCAAATCTAATGGCTACACAAAATTCATGCTATTAACAGGCATGTCCTTATGACCCTATATATGTTAGGAGAAGCAGAAATTACATGTGCCTACTCCATGTACTATTTGTTGATTGCACGTCTTCCAAAATAAAAATGAAATTGTTTCAGGATGAACTAGGAGCAAATATAATCTTGATTTTGAAAGATTTATTTTGGTTATGTTGCTTATTTAGATACTTACCTGTAGGACCTGCATGACCAGACGTATTTCTGAATACACATAATTTCAATCCCTATTTTTTTAACCATGGTCCACTGATTTTCTCTGTTTTCTGACTTTAAGTAAAAATTTATGTGCTAATTCCAACATATTTGCTGGTCACAAGAGACTATAGAAGTATCTTCAAGCTAACCATAGCTATTTAATTTCAAAACAGCCTAGGGCTTGAGCCATGCTCTTATCTTTATGCACTGAGCAGTCCCCAAAATACAAAATAAACCCCAGGAACTAAAATGTATAAATATGCATCACTTATTTTTGGCTACTTGTTTCTTGAATTGAAATGAAAATTTTTAGGAAGAAATTGTGTGTAAATACAGAACAGTATTCATTTCGTACATAATGTATTTCAGAGTGGTGTTCAGTGTTTCCCATCTAGCCTCATATCTTCATATGGAGCACTTATGAAAATATATAAACCCTCATATCTTCATATGGAGCACTTATGAAAATATATAAACTATTTTAAGTATCCCTGGATGGTGGGACAGCTGTGTGATTAGGGAAGGCCTTTGGTGTCTATGGAGACAAAAAGATCTGTCTGTCTGTCAGGTTGCTAACATGCTCTTGCAGTGGTCAGTCAGTACTAAGGCATTTGTGGAAGTATTTCATTGCAGAACCAATCTTTTCTGTTCTTCCATTTGGCTTGTTACCTCCCAGTACTGGTCATTTCTGTTTATGTGGAGGATATTTAGGTCATCTATTTTTTAGTCACGATTTATTTCTAAACTGAAACCTGAAAAGCTAATGGGTGCATACAACTAGATGGCATGTTAATGATGAAATGAATTTAACTGGTAATTAAGGCACTGACATCTGTGAATAGCAACTAGTTTCCTAGAGATACTCTGAAACTATTTCCTGAAGGGGAAAAGCTCAACAGTATACTCTCTGTAGTGCACTTACTAGGACAAATATAAGTTTCACAGTTCCTAAGTGAAATGAGTTTATTACATCATTAAAGACTCTTCTACTAAAGGTTAGCTGTTAAGGCAGTTATCCCTTGAATAGAAAAAGCTATTGATTATTAATTCCCATTTGTGAAATTGCTGATCAGTCTCTTTCTTTTACAATTTCTTTTTGTTTATCCTGCCTGATCTATTCAATGTTGAATAGACATATCTCAGATCTACTCTTGGCTTTGTGTTCTAATACAATCTGCAGGATGATTCATTAAATTCCCCAAAGTCTCCTAGTAAGTTTTTCCCTAGTATTTTTTTTTTTCATAAATGTCATTCTCAGGATAAGAAATTCTAGGATGTTTTGATAACAAACTCTTAAATTGAACTCTTTCTTAAAATACCTTAATATATTTGTCATGTTGCCAAGCAGAAGAATGTACAGAAAACTCTTGTATTTCTCTACTGCTGCTCCTTATCCATGGTATCCAAACTTTAGGACATCTGTAAGTCCTATTCTCACTTTGCTGAACGCAGATACTGGTTTTATGAATCTATTTGTCAGCTTATTGTTAGCTCAGCTCTCTTTTATAAAGGAACTGTCAGTTCTATCACAAGAACTGCTTCTTCAAGTCAGCTTTATTTTTCAATCTTCTAGTGTTTTAGGTTGTCAAGTGAGAACCTTTACTTTCTTTTCTTTTCCCTCTTCTCCTGACTAAACTTAAAACATGAAGGCCCTTTTGCCCATCATATATTTTATTTATTTAGATGGCTATATAGTATGCATCCTGTGACAAATTCATCTGTCATCTATTCAAATGATAGCAGCCGTGAGGCTAGTGGTACTTTGCAGTTTGACAAGGTGTGCATAAAAGTGTCTCTTCCATCACCACCAAGTCCATGAATATTGTTATTTTTCAGGACAGAATATTTACTTGAATGCTACTTCCAAAAAAACATTGAAATTCAGTGGTATTTTTGGAATTTGACATTTTGCTTTTTACTATAGGTAAAAAAATAATATTTTTTTTCTTCATCCATGAAACATGGGAAACTGAGGAACAGAGATGTTATCTACCTCAAAGTCAATTAACATCAGTCTAGAACACTATTCTGTGCCAGTGTCTCATCCTCTACGGATCTGTCCAGGCTAGCTTAAGAATTACATCCTTGAGATCAAAGGTTAGCAATTTTAGTTCTTAAAAGTCTTTGTTGGAGGGATTTTGCTTTTGGATTTTACCTTTTATTTTATCTTGAATTCCTTTACATTATAATGTGATACTAATTGGTTTTGTGCACAGTACTTATTACTTTATTTTTATAAGCACATTTTAGAATATGTACTTATCTAAGCAGGAAAAGAATATTTTAAAGGTAGAAAAAGGAATTATAAGTAATTGAAGGATGTTAACTCTCATGTATCTTGATAATATTGCCTGTTATACTTTATACATTCATATTTTATTCTCTGGTTCTACATGACTGGCAATGATGCAACTACTGAGTAGTGCAAGATGCAGTACTTCAAAGTACAGGCTAACATAAATGGTTCCATTTAATGATTAGATTAAAAATGATTTAAAAAAAAATCTGTGTTTTAATATCCTGTATAAGCAATTAAAATCTATATTAACATTAGCCCTGGCAGAAAGAGTTTCAGAATTATTTCTTGTCCACATTAATGAGCTTTTATTATAGAAACCCTGAGGTATTTTATATCTCACATGGAAGAATAAAATTAGACAGAAATTGATAGGTCTGTGCCTGGTACAAAATTAGAATTTATAACAGATGACTCTGAACCCATTGTCTGCCTAGTTTTACCCTTAGCAAATGCATCTGCAAGCACTGTAACTGTAATCCCCTAAAATAATCTGTAACCTATCTGCATGACATTTCCCATTTCCTGATATACAAACCATTAGAGTCATGCAGGTGCAATTCTTTTACAGCTTTACTAAACTCTATTGAACACCTAATGACCTTGACAATATTATCTGCATTAGAGTTGTGAGTGCTAATCTACTTCATCCTAGTGCTGATGGTGTGTAGCAAAGCAAGATTTTCAGTAGTGAAGAACCATAAAACCTATTTGGTTTAGTCTGTTTTCCTAGCTCCCTTTTTGTTTGGTTCCTATTGCCCTACATATTCTTTAATTGTGTAGAATATGTCAAATATCAGTTAAATAATTCTGCGCTTATTATGGTGCAGTGTTCAATTCAGTTTCCTTCCTGAGAATGAAAATAGTATAAGACAATAATGCATTATCTTACATAAATCTGAGTTATAGGTAGAAACAGAATTATGAATCTACTAAACTAAAGTTCTTCAAGCATGTGGAAAATACAGATTGCCGTTAGCTAAAAGGATTAGTAGTACTCACAAGAGTTTATTTTGGGAACTATATGCTATAACTAACTGGAAACATTGAATACCAGTAGATAAAAATCTCAGCCTCTTCCTGAAATGATAGTTCATGGGAAGAATTATTCATGCCTGCATCGAAAGCATAACCCAAGACTGATAATGTTTCGTACCTCATTAGCTTGTTATACTCTGAGAACAGAAAAATGAGTAAGGATAAAACGTTCTGTGCAAAAAAATGACCTTCATGTCTGATCTCATTCTCTTTCTCAGTTGTCAAATTGTGATCCAGATGTGAATATTATGTTAAATATTTGAATGTTTTCCCTACTCTAGAAAATAATTTGAATGCTTGGATCTGAATGTCACATTCTCATATTTATAAGATAAAGGATCAGGAATTGCACAGAAATCACCTTCTCAGAACTCTGCCTCCTGAAACACAGTTTTCTCATAAAATTCCATCCATTTGAAATCTCTCAAACATAGCTTTTGAGGTTTCATTATTTGCCGGTTATCTCCTTGACAGCACTGTTAGCAAAAAAATGCTATTCTGAACTTCCAGTAATGGGCTTGACATCCTAGAAAAGGCTCCAAAAGGGTAAGAGATGCAACAGCAGGCAGTTTCCAATTTGGAGTACATTTCTCTGCAAGCTTTGAGAAGAGCAAGAAAGAAATTATGCTGTACGTCTGCTACAAATGGTAGTTCAAACCTGAAGTATGTTAAAAACCCAAACTATTTAATCGGCTACATTTTTTTCAGTCATATACTATATGTAGGTGGGCAGTTAGGATCAGAAAGGAGAAATGGCATGTTATATCTGTTGGAGAGATGGCCAAATCAGTGGTGATATTTCTGCATATGCTACAATACTGCATGCTGAATGAACAGATAGCGAAGTAATTTTTGTTGACTGTTTAAATGTATTTTTCATTAAAGATAGCTCTAAGAAATGTCTCTGGGTTTTACCTAAAATACAAAAGTTTTTCCTCCAATTACAGTGTCATAAACTTTTCTCTTTTTAGGAATTCAGTATATTTTAACACTATGCTTTAAGTGTGAAGTACTCAGTACAGCAGTGATTATTGGAAAATAAGTTTCCTGAAATCTCTTCTGTTTTCTTCTTCTTTTTTTTTTTCTTGAGGCAAAAACACACAATGGACTGAAACTTGAGATCCTACAAGAAAAATAGCATTTTAATGTCATTAAGTGCTACTCTTTCAGCAAGTTAATGGTGAAACATCATTATATTTAAATACAAAAGTGTGGATTTGTAGACTAACATTATATATGTATTTCACACAAATAGTAAAAATCCTGTTAACCTTTCTCAGACTTATTTTTCTCCTTTTGTTTGATGTGGATAAAGCAAAATCCATAAACTTGACAATAATCACAGAATATACGGTTGTCAAACAACTAGCATAGCATTTCAGTTCATGTTAGGATGATTTAATATATTTTTTTCTATTCATCTTTTCCATAATTTGTTTTTATCTCAACAATATAGAAGCTTTGAGTAGATGAAACTGCAAGTTTTCAAACTTAGTTGTAGATTCCTAAAGTATAAAAGAGTAAATTTATATTTTTACCTATTTTCAACTTTAGGAAAGAGAGCAGCATGATAAAATGAGCCATTTGTCATTGAGCCTTAAATCTCAAATATAAAAAGAAAGCTCTTTTTCCCCTTGCCCAAAAAAACGATGGGGATTTAGCATTGATACAAATTCTGGGGCATAATCTCAGTTATAAACTCTAGAATATTTCAGATGAAGAATTATATTTAAACTACATACTCAGCAATCGTTGTTCTTAATCACAGTCACTTTAAAAGACAACAAATGATAGTTTAGTGCCAAAGTGCTCACAATAAGGCTTTTATTCCTGTTGTTATTAATGTATCACTAATATTTTCATTACAAAAAATAAAATATATGCAACAGTCTTCATAAAGTTTTCATCCTGATTAGAGTTATATAACCCAATTATGAGTTAAAAGGAACATTCTATTATAAACAAATTTTGGCTGACCATTAATAATTAGAGTGTAATACCTACAGTGTAAGAGGTCAAGTAGAAGAATTAACAATTCCAACTATCTCTTTAGCACAGCTGATGAAACAAAGTAAAATACTTATAAGAAATAAAGTGTCCTACCTGCTTCAATGTTTACTTTCATGTTTGTTGAAAAAAGCCGCCTGTTCCCTTAAGGCATCATGACATTTTTGCATAAACTGAAACTATTGATCTTTCAATTAAAGTTTATACAATGCCCAAATACTTTAAGATACACTGGAAAGTCAATATTAAGAATAATTTAAGGCCGATATGTAGCTTACAAATATGCTTATTTATTTATAAAAAATCATCAGATATTAACTGCTAGATTTCACTGTTTTTTATATTTATCTGAAAATCTTTTGATTAGTTTCTTTACAACTAGTAACTTCGTATGTGTAAACAGAAGCACAGACAGGAGGTCAGAAATCATGCAAAGAGGACTGTCTTCTGCTTGCAAGACTATATACATCAGAACCATATCTGGTCTGATTTCACACCATGAAAAAGAAAAAAATACCATGAGATAATTAAATGTCTCATATTTATTGATACAATACAATATGTTTCTTTTTCCTGGTTTGGATTCTATTAAACTATTTAGCTTTAATTCCTTTTAAAGGAATACTGGGGATACAGGGCACGAGAAAAACTGGCACAAATACATTTTTTAATAGCAAGAATAAAAGGTTTACTGAAGGGGCAAAATCATTATATTATAATTACTCGTTAAGACCATGAACCTCATCCTTTAATATCAGCCCAATTAGAAAAGAAATATCTGTGAAGATGAGAATAAATAATCTGAGGAAAAAGCACTCTAGGAAAATTTTAGAACCCTGACCTAGAGCCATATGTGTCTCATTGCAGAGAGCTGGCGTTTCACCAGCTAAGCTGGCAGCAACTGAGGGAAACTTGTTTTATACGGAATTAGGACATTTTTCCGAATGCTCAGGTATCTTTTCCCATCACATGATGTGTGATAGTTGGAAATTACTCTGATTTTGATGAAGTAGTTCTGGAAAACATGGTTGTTTTGAATGAGAGGAGGCAGGCAAACATGTTGAAGACAGGCCTTTCAGCATGTTAACTGCTATCCCCTCCAGTAGTAGTGGTTTTTTATTCATGTTAATTCTTTCTCTTTGTTCTTCTGAATTGTCATATTCTATTTAACACCTGAATATCTACAAGCCCTATATCATGAGTCTTAAAACCTGTGCCCCACATATTTTTTTCAACTTTTAGAAAGTCTTTATATAAATTTTCCGTAGATGATGACTAGAGCTGTAATTCTATAATGTACATTTTCTCTAAAATATGTATTGGCTTGGTACCACATGATATTTCAGGACACTCGAATGATGCAAAATTAACATGACATATATTGAACGGATAGAAAGAAGACAACTGACAAGTCTGCACATGAAAAAAAATTGTTGAGCAGGTGTGCTTTGTAGATTTCAAGGGGGCTGCCTCTTTTGTAACAGTTTGTTATACAAAACTGAAAATATCCCTATTGAAATTTCTTGGTACACAGCTGTGGAAACAGTAAATAAAGAAAAGACTTGGTTATGAATGCCTGTGATCTCAGTAAGCTTGGCAAAAGTAGACTGTAGATGGTTCATATCCTAGATACGGGAAGCAACTCTGTAAAGCCCATATTTGAGTATGTCTTGTGCCCGTCAAATTTCACATTCCTTCCTCAGAGCTATTTTATAGGTCCTCTGATTAAGTTTCAGATTTCTAATCTCTTCCATGCCAGGTCTTTCCATACAACTCTTTCATGCTGAGGAATGACCTTTGAGTATATCCTTTCAGCAAGACTCTCCATTTCTTCTCAGCTGGCAAAAGCAAAAGCAAAATGTCAGCTTTCAGGCAAAGCATTTCAGCTATGCAGTGTCACAAAGTTACATAACTGGTTTTGGAACAAAGATCCTATGAGACTGGCAATTTCTTTTCCTTCCAGCTATTCTGTGTTCCAAAAGGAACTTAAATGTGGTCCAGCATGTTAGCTGAAAAACAATCTTTGTGACAAAATTAATGTATTTCTCAATCCTGACACACGGGGTAAACTCAGGACCTAGTACTGCATAAATATAAATAATTTGAGGTAATGAATAGATGTGAGAGCTGCTGATCAGCTGCTGATAGCAGTTGAATAATTGCAGTCAAAAATATCTAAATGAGGAAATATTTTGATGGAAATGTTAGAGGAAAAAAAGATATTCTAGAGCAGATATTTGTGTATGAAACAGTTTCTCTTGACATGGGTAGGAGCTTGGCTTTCCATAGTTTTTCACAAGGTACCACTAGACAAAACCAGAATTGTTGCAGGGAGAGTGACTTGGCAGTTTCTTTTGTTATAGTGTACTATCCTTTGTGCCGTGCTGCTACGCTTCTAGTCTTTCCATGTGAAAGAAAATTTAAAGGTCGACCTCTTGTGAAAGAGTTTGAATTTGTACCAGGATAAATCTGTGATTATCAGTGCAAATTGAGCAGCCAAAGCTTCTTGTAGCTCCATTTTGAATTCTGGAATGGAGAGGCATGGAGTTACACTTCTGGAGGCAGAAGTAAATGTCTTGGCTGGTTCCAGCCCTTAATAATAGTAGACTGTTATAGAATCATAGAATCACTAGATTGGAAATGACCCACCAGATCACTGAGTCCAACCATTCCCATCAATCACTAAACCATGTCCCTCAGCACTTTGTCTTGTCCACCCATCTTTTAAACACCTCCAGGGAAGGTGACTCAATCACCTCCCTGGGCAGCCTGTTCCAGTGCTCAATGACCTTTTCCGTGAAGTATTTTTTCCTGATGTCCAGCCTGAACCTCCCCTGGCAGAGCTTGAGGCCGTTCCCTCTTGTCCTCTGTCCTGTCACTTGGGAAAAGATGCCAGCTCCCTCATCTCCACAACCTCCTTTCAGGTAGTTGTAGAGAGCAATGAGGTCTCCCCTCAGCCTCCTCTTCTCCAGGCTAAACAACCCCAGCTCTCTCAGCCGCTCCTTGTAAGACTTATTCTCCATCCCCCTCACCAGCTTCATTGCTCTTCTCTGGACTCACTCCAGAGCCTCAACATCCTTCTTGTGGTGAGGGGCACAGAACTGAATACAGTACTCGAGGTGCGGTCTCACCAGTGCCGAGTACAGAGGGAGAATAACCTCCCTGGACCTGCTGGTCACGCCATTTCTGATACAAGCCAAGATGCCATTGGCCTTCTTGGCCACCTGGGCACACTGCTGGCTCATGTTCAGTCGGCTGTCAATCAACACCCCTAGGTCCTTCTCCTCCAGGCAGCTTTCTAGCCAGACTTCTCCTAGTCTGTAGCATTGCATAGGGTTGTTTTGCCCCAAGTGCAGGACCCCCCATCCCTCTACAATGAGATTTGTAGAACAAATACAAATACTTCAACTGTTCTTGATCCACAGTGAGTTTATTGTACAAGTGTGCTGTCTCTTGTATACAAGATGAGCAAAGGATATCTGGGTGGCACGTGCACTGGTGAAAGTGTAACGTGTGCCAGGAAGACATGCTCCATCGTCTCTGTTTGGTGACAGGCCTTGGTCACATTACAGCAGAGAGGCTTTTGCTCCATGTACTCCGTGTACTCTTTTGGACACCTGATCATCTTCCATGACAGAACAAGCATACCGTGAATTTTTAGGTTCTACTTTGTGGTGGGTTGTCCTTGTCTGGCTGCCAGACACCCACCCAGATGCTATCACAATGCCTCTTCTTGGCAGTACTGAGGGTGGAAATATCATGATTAAACTTGTGGGTTGGGACAAAGACAGGGAGGTGACTTAACTGATGACTGTCACAGACAAAAGAAAGCCCCTCCATGGGTGCAGATAAATATCTGCTCCTTCATGGTCTTGGCATGGGCTGCAGGGGAATCTCTGTAGCCCCTGACCTCTGCTCACAGAGGCTTGCAGGAAGCGAGGATCCCGCAGCACCCTACCCCACCAAAACCAGACTCCGAGACCCAATAGCTCCTTCCTGATGGCATCAGCACCTGCAGCCTGGAGTTCTGCTGAAGGTGTTAGACGCGAGCGAGGCTTTCTGGAGCGCCTATTGCTGAGAAATGTGCCTATATCTTCAGCCGTCCATAGCTTGGAATCTAACATGTCACAAAAAAAAAAAAAAAAGACCAAAAGCCTTGATAAACTAGGAAACACAGCTCTCGGCTCTCTGTCTGCCATGCTACCCATAAACATGGTGGACATCCATCCTGACAGATCTGCAGGACTATTACTAATATTTAATGTTTCATTTAACTGATCATTGGTTTTGTTGCTGATGTAAAGGAGATCTCTCGGTGTACTGTGATTGTACAGAAAATGATCAAATGGTCTACTATGCTATTTTAACATTAGCAAGGCATTTGTAGTGTTTATCCGCTGTTCCCAAGGCTGGTGGAAATATGATGTGACTTCCTTTAAGACTGTCCATCTGAACAACGATTTAAATAAATATAGAATCATAGAATAACCAGGTTGGAAGAGACCCACCACATCATCAAGTCCAACCATTCCTATCAAACACTAAACCATGCCCCTTAGCACCTCGTCCACCCATGCCTTAAACACCTCCAGGGAAGGTGACTCAATCACCTCCCTGGGCAGCCTATTCCAGTGCCCAATGACCCTTTCTGTGAAAAATTTTTTCCTAATGTCCAGCCTAAACCTCCCCTGGTGGAGCTTGAGGCCATTTCCTCTTGTCCTGTCCCCTGTCACTTGGGAGAAGAGGCCAGCTCCCTCCTCTCCACAACTTCCTTTTAGGTAGTTATAGAGAGCAATGAGGTCTCCCCTCAGCCTCCTCTTCTCCAGGCTAAACAACCCCAGCTCTCTCAGTCGTTCCTCATAAGACTTGTATCAGAAGGAAATACAACTGCAACCAGTTTACGCTTTCTCCTGACTCAACAGCACGTGTTTGTTTTGTAATTTATACATAAAATCTGTTTTATCCTCTACAGTTTACTTCCCTTCCCCTTTCAGTCAACTGCAAAAGCCAGAAAATGGCCTTTGTGATAATGCCACTGAGATTCAGAGCATTAAAGCAATCTCATTATCAGTTTACATCCTCAGTTGGAAATCAGAGATTGTTCATTACATCAAACAGTAGAGTGGGGTCATGTAATGTGCAGCCCAAGGGCCAGATGAGACCTGCTGTGTCATATAAGTGGGCTCCCACTGACCTCTTCCTGTAACTGAAGGATAGAGACGAAGTAGCAGAACTGCTGGCTGGTGTTGTTAATAAACTTGAACCACTATACATTATTTTCCATCTGCATACCAAATATGGTTATATGCACTTATAATAAATGTCTATAGTTTATATGCAAAGTGAATGTGCCCCTTGGGCTCTTGGTAAGTAGCCTGTGTAACCCTCTGGTCTGCAGTAGGTAAGCTTCTTGCTAGTGTTGAAATGGGGCTAGGGGCTACTTTGCAGTGTCAGCCTGGGTTGCTTTTTGCTTAAGAGCAACGGAGGAGGACTAATAGAAATGCCTTTAATTTGTCTCCCACACTAAACTCTTGAGTATGTGAACAATAAAGGAGAGAAAGTCTCTTCTGTGGCTCAGACACTGCTGCAAAATTCTTGCTCCCTCAAACCTCAGATCTTAGCAGCCATGTACAAGTAAAACCCCCACCAAATCAGTGAAGTCCTACTGATAGATCTTCAAATGACATTGCATTGTTGAATTTTATGCTGTGGAAAGAATTTTAATTATTTTAATTGCTGTTTCTGAATTGCTCTGAAATAAACTTGGAATCTATCATTATTTCATCCAACTGTGCAAATGAAATATATAATTGATATAAAATGTTTTTGTCATACACAGTTCAAACAAAGATCTATGATAGTTTAAAATTCAGAGGGTTGTTCTGTGGCAAAGTTTTATTAATGCATTCTTTAACAAGAAATTACATTATGATGTCTATGGGGCTTACTTCAGTGAAAGAACAATTTCATTTTGTAATTTCATTTTGATGTTACTCCTCTCTATTCAGCTTCCCCCAAAGTGACATTTTTCAAAAAATCAGCACTATTGCAGTAGTAAAGCTTTATCGATATTACTTAAGAAGTTAATTCTGAGATACAGTCATACAACAAATCAAACCTTGAAAACTTCTTTTGTGAAAGTTCAGCACAACTACAACCATATTCCTTATTTCACAGATCCTAAATCTAAAATGGTAATGAAGGCCTTGAAATTGTTATAATGAGGGTTTATTTTAAATGAGGGTTGACTGGCTGACATATATAATGTGAAGATTCTTTTCATATGAAAAGAACACACTTACAGGTGCTGTCAAAGCATTAGTACCAACATCATTTACTCTTAGCAATGCACAGAGTTGTAAAGCCATTTTCATTATTTATTTTGTGATAAAACTAATATTCAGCAAGATATGGAACAGCAGTTATGTGAAACTGCCATATTGAAACGTGCAGAAATAGTTTACTGAATGTAACACTCAAATTTTATGTATCTATTTTTAATTTACTAATTCTTACAAAAAATACCACAAAACAAAGGTCTTTTCTCTCTCTTGGATGACAGGTGCTAGAAGGTGAACTTCTACAGTGTAAAATACGGGGAATACGCGTTGACCTTGACTTGCAGTACCACTTCAAAAGATGAGGCAAAAGTGCTTCTTTTTGTGTGTTATAACAGTTAATAATTTCTTCATTGTCTCCTAAAATTGCAACTGGCTTTATAATATGCAGAACAAAAATGTTTAATTCACATTGGATCTTACTGTAATTTCCATTTATTTTCTATTTTCTAGTTGTTGACAATCATGAGGTATAAACTACAATTTCCTTAAAGTGAAATTCTTATCCAGTCACTTGATGCCAGGAGCTCAGACCACTACAGGGAGATGCTTAATAATCAAGTCCTAAGAATTGATAAGGCTGCCTATGTTACAGGACTTTCAATGAGAATGAAAATAGTTCCAACACCTTATGAACTGTAAATGACTATAGATCCTGTGTTGTCTTAAATTCCTTTTGAGCTGCTCAGAACAGATTTCAATGCTATATGAATAAATCAGCTGGGGATTTCTTTCTTCTCGTGAATCCTAATGTTATAGAAGAATGTAATCTATGTATCTAATAAGAGTAATCATGTTATACATCACTACATTAGTGCAAGGCTGGTATTTAAATGACCAGTCTGCTCTTCAACGAACTTTGAGGTGCAGTCAACTTCTGGGCACTGTATTTGAGTTATCCATGTTTCCTGGTTTTAGACTAGATGACGCTTTTGATGTATTATGAAAACTGAAAAAACAAAACTCCAAAAAAACCAAACCAACAAACAAAATCAAACCACTATCACCCTTGCCTCTCCCTCATCTTTTACTTCTTTTCCTAGAGACAGCCTCGGGTAACTATCAGGTGAATTAGGTAATCATACTGCTCCTGAAAGGTTGCATACCATCATAACTAGAGTTCTGGTAGAAAAGTACCATGCTACTGAATTTTTGGTCTGAATATGTAGTATACAGGCAGGTTGAGTGGCCAACTTGTCACCATCATTACTCTGCACTGTCTCTTCGCTGAGATTCTTAAAATGCAAGTAGACTGAATAGTTCCAAGTTAAATTTTAGGATGCAGAAAGAATTAACAAAACTTAAAAGACTTCAACAAGCTCTATATCAACCATTCAACAGTAAAAAGAAGGAGAGAGACATTTTATTAACATTTCAAGTGGTTCTTGCTTCTCTGTTCTAGGAAGAGGTGATTCTTTATGCAACCTTTCCTAGGGTAGGAGTGTTCTTGAGAAGCAGCAGTAGCACAGCACCCAATACAGTAGGACACATTTTCATTTTATTTAAAAGTCAAGGATGTCATAGAATGAAGATAAGTATCAAGAACTGACATAATCTAAAAGCCCCTCTAATTAACAATAAAGGATGCAAACTTCTTATAGATGAACATGCCAGCAAAATAACATTGGGAAAGTAACGTAACATCTGCCTCTGAACAAAGACAGCTCTTTGAAAGTAAAAATGAAAAGATATAGCAGAGCAATAAATGCAATAGAGGCATCAAAAGAACCCACTAAAATGATTACATCACATCAGAAAAGATTGTATATTTTTAGTTGGAAAACAGATCAAAGGCTTCTTAAAGATATGAAACACATGAAGCCCGTGAGGAAATTAGGATGCTAAGAAGCCAAGACAGAAATTAATGAAAAGGTACATACCACTGTTCAAAGCAGAAAATGAAATATAGTATTCTAGGGTCAGCCAAAACATTTGGTACTTAGTTATTATAACTGTTTCATCTTTTACTACCTGAAATTAAAATTTAGAATACATAATACCTGAAAATTCTTGATATGATTGAATGTCATCACTGATATGCAAAAGAAAAAGCCTAAACTACTAATTACTTACATTTCTTTGAATGAGAAAATAAAAGTAATGACAAAAAAGAAATCAATGACAACATATTTAAACACAGAAAGCCTCTGACTTAGATTCAGCTGAGTTGAATGAAGTGTTTTACTGGAATAGTTATAGAGATGCCAGTGCTGGAGCCAGCCCAAATAGAACTGTTTTAAATACCTATGCTAGAGGAATATTTTATGATGTAATCATATTGGTGGGAAAAAAAAAGGCATTGTGAACCATCTGTTCTGTGAAAGTATGTTGGTTCACTGAGTTGATTTTGACCTGCTGGTCACACCATTTCTGATACAAGCCAGGATGCCATTGGCCTTTTTGGCCACCTGGGCACATTGCTGGCTCATGTTCAGTCAGCTGTCAACCAACACCCCCAGGTCCTTCTCCTCCTGGCAGCTTTCCAGCCAGGCTTCTCCTAGTCTGTACCTCTGCTTAGGGTTGTTGTGCCCCAAGTGCAGGACCCGGCATTTGGCCTTGTTAAACCTCATGCCGTTGGTCTCAGCCCAGCGGTCCAGCCTGTTCAGGTCCCTTAGCAGAGCCTCCCTACCCTCCAGCAGATCGACACTTCCACCCAGCTTGGTGTCATCTGCAAACTTGCTAAGGGAGGACTCAATGCCTTCATCCTGGTCGTTGATAAAGACATTAAACAGGACTGGACCCAGGACTGAGCCCTGGGGAACCCCACTTGTAACTGGCCTCCAGCTGGAGGTAACTCTATTTACCACCAACCTCTGGGCCTGGTCATTCAACCAGTTTTTCACCCAGGAGAGTGTGCACCCATCCAGGCCAGAGGCTGACAGTTTCCGAAGCAGAATGCTATGAGAAACTGTATCAAAAGCTTTACTAAAGTCCAGGAAGACCACATCTACAGCCTTTCCCTCATCCAAGAGTTTAGTTACTTGGTCATAAAAGGTGATCAGATTACTCTGGCAAGACCTGCCTTTCATGAACCTGTGTTGACTGGGCCTGATCACCTGGTTCTCTTGCAAGTGCTTCTTGAGAGCACTCAAGATCACCTGCTCCATGACTTTCCCCGGTACCAAGGTCAGACTGACAGGCCTGTAGTTCCCCGGATCCTCCCTGCGCCCCTTCTTATACATGGGCACGACATCAGCCAGCCTCCAGCCCAGCGGAACCTCCCCAGTCATCCAGGACTGTTTCTTCATTCAGTAAAAAACAGACGATTCTCACTGGAAACCTCAGTGATTTTTAGTAATATAGGTTTTTCAGGACTGCATTTGAACCACAAGGAAGTCACCTGAAGGAATCCTAATGGCTTCCGTGAGAGTTGGCTCAGGTCTTTAATGAGCGATGGTGCTTGTAGTGGCCAGAGAAATGTTTTCTTGTGGCTGACAATGGCCCAAACCCCAGAGTCTGTCACCAAAAGCAAGCCCTGAATATGAGTGAATATAGTTTGGCAGGGCTGTCTTTCATTTTTGTTTGTTTGTTTGAAAGGGGTAATGTAATGTAAAAGGAGTTTACTTAATGTAAACTTTGGAAAAAGTTTCAGATGAAAACAGCAGAAGCTGCATGCATAGATGTAACAGAAAATAACTTGGATGATATTTTCATAGGAGTCTGGCACTCTTATATTTCACAGCATCATTGATTTGCAGCTCAGATCAATTTTGTCATAAGTGTAAGAGAGAGACAGTACCATACCACTAGTAATGAGAATGTATTTATGAATAGCTACAGCTAAGCTGAGGCAGGCAAGAAAACAGACATTTATGCTAGAGGCTTGTCCTTTATCATTCATAAAAACTAGAAGTAAAGCCTACAGCTGAAGTGTATGAATCAGTTCTCCCTAAATTTTAAGTCTATGTTCCATGTGATGAAGCACAGAGAAGAAGAAAAGAAGCAGCAGTAATCTCATTACTTGCATGTAGGTACCTGATCTGTGTAAGGCAGTGCATCTTTCCAAGCTACCCATGTACTTAGGGGAAAGAAATCATTGTTTTCCAGGCTCTCTAACAGCCTGAATCTGGTTCCTGACCTAGGCAATTTTCCAGAAAAGTAAATTTCTTTCCTCTGAATGTATCTTGCCTCCTTGAAACAGGGTAATTTGTGATTACTGTAATCGGGGGAAAAATGAGATCAGAGCAAACCCAAATATGCTACAGATCCCTATTGGGTATGCGCAGTGGAAGTTTAAATTAGCTAGGTGATAATAACATGTGGCCATTTCCTCTCCTCCTTTCAAAGGAAAATGAGATGCTGCCTGCAGAGAATGAACTCTGTCCAAGAAGAACTGTAATGGACACTTGCTTTTGTACTTCAGATGAAGTGGAAGCAGCCAGCCAGACCTCATTGTGAACCAAAGTAGTGAAAACTATGGAAGTGTATCCACTCATATTTTCTGAATTTTGCAGCTATGGTTTTAATTGATGCAGAAAATAGATGGTTGCTAAATATAAATAAAGATCACCAGTAGAGTAATTTTTGTGACAGCAAAATGTAAGGCTAATAGTGGCTTACTTTAAGAAGGTTAAGATTTTTTTACAAACAGTGCAATTCCATTGTTGTACATAAATCTGAAGTTTTTCTGAGGAACTTAGTGCAGATGTGCCTCAAAAAAATAGAAAGAAATGTCTAGGTCAGTTATGTTTTCAGAGACTAGACTTATGAGCCTAGAGCTGCAGAATTCTGGGCAGGTGCCTGGAGCTGAAGAAAGTCACTGCCACAGGGGGATGCTAGTGCTGGGGGGTCTGTGCACTATCTGCAGTCGGCAGGGTGGGTTTCTCCAAGAGTCGCCTCCTCAGCACCCCTGAGTGTAATGACCTAACTTTGTCATCACTTTCCTGTGACATCCCTTCTGATAAAATCTAGACTTCTAATCTGTAGGAAGGGCAATTTATTCTGTTAATCACTGATTAAATCCAACTGTTCCTACTTCTGTTGGCATAAGCCCAGGTGGTGCGCCCTCTGAGCAGAAAACCTGCCAGCTGGAAGTCATAATAGGAAAAAACAGATGCTGTTTTTTCATGTTAAAATCCTGGGCATACTGTGGAGCCCAAACTGTGGTCTTAAGTTTTCCTTTCCCAGCAGAAAGTTTAACAGTGTTTGAAAGTATCAATACTGCCTGTTCAGCACACAGAACATGCCTCCAAAAAACACTCAAGTCTTATTTAGGATACAAAGATACATCTCATTGGTGGTCTAGGTATGAAATTTTATCCTTTAGGTGGTGTTTACAAAGTCTTAGATGTGAGCAATCAGCTATCAAAAGGAGGAAGTGTAATTTTCTTTGTTTAGATGTTGCTTATTGTGTTTTCATGAAAGAATGAAAAAAACACACAACATTTAATGAGCAGAGAATATGTAGTATAACAGAGGTGAGAAACTTACCTCTATATATGCAGTTTGTTCATAGGAGTTCCCATCTGACCCTCCCTGCTGGATTCAGTAACACATCTTGTAGCCTAAAATACTTACCAAAATTCTAGCCAATAACTCCTCTGAAGAAAACCATTTTATCAAAGTGTTGGAAAAAAGTGTCCACACAATTCTATTTAACATCCTTTATCATTTTAGAACAGTGCCTCCTGCAGAACAATGACAAGAAAATCAATTATGTGAGACATTAAAAATCCACTATGTAAAAGTATTGAACACAAATGTATTCTGAACTCTGGCTCTGTGTTGGTTCAGGACTTTTAGCTTTTTACAAGATCAAGTCCCAAGTATAAGACTTAACGCTGCATCCTGTGCCTACTTCATTTAATATAAAGAAAAAAAAAGAATCATGTAGAAATCCTGATAACATTACAACAGAGAAGACCAGGATGGAAGAGTTACCTTGGATTGCTTGTGCCTTATGCTGCTGAGGGTATCAAGTTCGTAATTTAAGTGATAATACATTTTCTTCTTCCATGGGGAAAATGTTACCACATTGCTGTGTGAGTAACTTGTCCCCAACCAATTTCCAGAATAATATCTAATATCAACCTGTGAAGGTTTCCTCCTTTGAAATTCAGTATGAAGTTTACTACAGCAATGGTATCTAAGGTCTGATCGCTTGTCCACTGAAATGAAATGATAGCCTTCTATTCATCTCATTATGCATGAAATTAAGATAGAATTAAGATAGAATCCAGGAAAGATATCAGAGTTTCAGAAATATTCTTGTACTTAGAAAGTGCTTCCCCTCCCCCCCAACTGCTTTGTACTTAAAATCCTTAAATATCAAAATTTTCAATGAGAACCAACAGAAGCTACATTTCATATAACAGGAATGGTCAATGAAGAAAATTATTTTAACATTTTAAAAGCAAAGTTTTATTTATTTGAATTTCTTGAAAATGTCCATCAGTCTTAAATGATTACTTTCTACTCATAACTATTATTATCTGCTTTTAGTATGGCCTATTCAACATTATCATAAGCATTTCACTCCAGCTCCACATGCTTTATTGAGGTTCTTCATGTCACTGTTGCATACAGGAATTTTTGTTGTGATTTTATGAGACAGAGAGAAAAGAGAGAAACCAAAATGTTTAGCAGGTAGCATGGAAGACAGCAATTATCTAACTAGATAGTCTAGTGTATGTAGCAGTTAATTCTACAATCTTATTCCAAGTTTAAAATATTTTTTTCCTGTAAAATGAACTTTACTATTAGTAAATAAATGCATTGTGCCAGAGCTACAACAGCTGTCGATTACATTTACCTGTGAACTTCGGTGCATTTTATAAAATTTTAGCCCCTTCAGGTACTATAAAGATAATGGATGAGAATTTAAATTGAGGCATTTGGAATCACTTTGATTTTGTTTATACTACTATTTCATGGAAAATAACCCCAAACTTTTGAGAAATCAAATTTTCATTCTTTTACAGAAGAAAAATAAAAGCTTGGAAAATTTTTAGGACATGAAGACAAAACTGTTCCCAGTCCTACTCTTAGGCTCTTACATACTTTAAAAAAACTCAAATAAACAAACAAAAATGTTTTCTTCTTAGGATCAAATTTTACTTCTTTAAAATGTATTTTAGGTAATTTTTGATTCAATTTCCTAGCAGAAAGTGGTTTCAGGCTGGGACAGTTGGGGGTGAGGTGGTGGGGGGTGACAGGGAAAAGATTGAGGGGTTTTGACTATATCAGAACTTTAAAAGTTTGACAGTTTTCAAGATGGCATTTCTGTTTTGTAGAAATTTTCTGTAATATCTGTAAAAATGACAAAATTACTTGGCTTTCCTCCTTGCATTAACATCTCTGATCATATTCATGGGAATCACAAGTTGATGACCTACATCTATCTCCTAGTGAAACAGCTTCCCTATTACAAAATCTGTCATCACAACTGGCACTGACACCATTTCTTGAAAGGTAACAGTAGAAATATCATTCTACATCTAAAGGCAGACAGCAGCCTTGCCAAATGAAAGTCCATAAGAACCTTTAAAAACAAAGTCATGTTTTACTGCTGTTTTTTCAAAATATGAATACTACTATACTTCTACTTTTCTACCATATACTTGAATCTTAATACCCACACAGGATTGCATATTATTTTATTATAGTCTCAGGCTCCCACTGTAACTAAGTTTTGAGTACATTGTAGGATATCAGTCTGTAATACAGGATATGCATTGCAAAATTCTCATGAAAACTATTTACATTAAATACTGATAATCTAATGCTCAGCAATCAAATATTAACAGAACAATGTCTCTATTTGTACAGCAACTAGCTTGCTTGTGGCATATGTAGTGGTCAGTATTAAGTTAAAGGTAATGTCAATTTTTATTTTTCAGCCTCTGTCTGTTTAGGATCCAAGTACTTTGGAGCTGAATCTTTGCCACAAACTCTTATATTCTCATCAGAAGGATGACTTGGGGCTGACCTGGTCCAAAATTAGATTTTTAAAAAAAAGATTTTTAAGTAATTTACATCTGTTAGAAATATATCTGAATTTCTCATTTTTTCTCTCTCCTCAAGGGCATGTTTGTCATGAGCTCTGAATTCTGTGTTTCCCACTTCAACTTATTCATTATGTGTTCTTGTTCAGGTTATATCTGGCAACTTTGCCCTCTGAGCTACATGTGGGAGCGTGGCTACTTGGGAAATTTATATGTCCTTGATTCTCTACTCAGCTGCCATTATGTGGCCATATAGGGCTACAAGAAAAAGCTTGCTGAACTATTGAGTATATTGACATTATTAGTTCTCTGACAGCAGTCATTACATGCTGTTTCTTATTCAGGAACTGCAAAACCTGAAAACTGTGGAGGGTGTCTTTATAGTCATCCTATCCCTAAAAAATGCCTTGTGGGTTTTGCCCCAAATTCTCTTTTGTTCTGTGTATCTATACCTACAATAGCATCTTTGGGTTCAAGTTCAGAGGCTTTGATGTGGATGAACCTCGTCAAAGAAACTGCTGTCAAGTGATTGTGATAACACTTCTAGAAAAGACTTTACAGTTTCTACATAGTGTGATTGCTGACTCCCTGATTTAGCACTGTGGCACCTCTGTGAGACAAAGAAATTGTATACAAAATACCGGTTTTCTTTCCCAGGGTCATTCAGGGAGTCAGTGCTAAAAAATCTAGTAATGGTGCATTAATTAAGAAGAATTAATTTTTCTGAGACAGTTCAGAAGTACTTAGCCTTTATTCTGCCCTTGTTTATAACGCCTCATATAATGCATCTCAGTATTTTACGTAATTTAAGGTTTCATGACACATTTTGTTCACTCTCTGTGAGGCTCTTCAACATACTGAAACACTTGTAGGATCTTATATCTACAAATCATAATTTTTCCAAATAGATCATCGGTTCTTTGGCTTTGCATTGGTAACCTGTAATGTCAGTGTCTGTTCCCCAGTTAGGGAGGTGCTTTGTTTACGGAAACAGATATATAGATAGATATATAGGTAATTGTATATATAGGTAAAAATGTTCCACGATGATCAGAACAGCACAGTTATCAGACTGTTTAGCACTAAAGTGTCATGGAAAAATGTTTATATTCTCTTCTGTAGGATATTATTTCATTTATTTGAGTAGCAAATGTGCAGCAGAAAGCAGAGTCTGCTCCACTGACAGACAAATCAGAAAAACAAGATTCTGTAGTTCTGTGATCTTCGGAAATAGAAAATGGCGGTGAAGGACATGCACATTTTAGGACACATACTACAGCTGGGGTTGCTGACCATCAGCAAAGTATTTAACAATAAGTGTAATTTTGAATCTGCTTCCAGAAACTGTTCAACTGAAATTAGCTATATAGCTAAAAATAACAGTAAGGGCTTTTCTAGATTTGGCTCATATTTTTGCAGGAAGCTCATGTTACCAAAAAGTGATGCCTATACTACCCTGAATATATCATAGCAGATAGTATTGCTGTTATAATAATGTGCCTAAGTAGACATCAGGAGCTTTTTATTTAAGAAACTGAGGAATGAAAGGAGATGTAGTGATAATGAAGAAGATTCCTAAGGAGAATACCAAAACCAAAGTCCTACTGATTATAAAAGTTTCACAGGAGAGCAGAAATCGTATTGCCTTACTAACGCTGTTATGAAATTTCTAATAAACACTCTACGTATGAATATTAACACAAGATAATTTGGGTTCAAGCTGTTCACAGAGCATAGCAATATCATCTCAGTTTCCTGAATGCATCTGTCAGTGTGTCCTTTGATCCTTCTTTGTAACATGTTTTCTCATTCAGTTCTGGGTTTCTGGGCCTTTCCTCTACAGAGTTGTCCAACTCTAAGAGATTATTTCAAAATATGTGGTAGCTTTGTGATGTGAACAAACATCCAGTGGGATCTGATACTTTAAAGTATATATGAATAGTAAATTAGTTAGATGGACCTCTTGTATGCCTGAGAAGTGTTTCAGTTCCCTCAGCATGTAAGCTTTCTCTACATTAGAAAGCAAATCACAATCAAAGAGCCTTACATGGGCTTTATATTTTGACCTTGGGCAAGTCACTGAGGCTTGATTTGAAGCTCATATTCCTGCATGTGTAAAATGCTAATGTTCTGTGCATCAAGGTGTATATTCTCTCTTTTTTAATTTTTTTTTATTCTGCATAAAAATGTATGAATCCTAGAGCTGCCTATTTTTTCCCCAAAGTTTCTATTTCTTTCTTTTTCTTTTTTTTATTACTTACAGTGCCATGCACATTTTACATATATGTTTCCAGTCCCTATCTGGACATTTTATCCCTATCTCCTGCTATAGTAGCAGAAGTTCTTCTTCAGTTTACAGCACAGAGGTCTTGAGTTTTGCTTCTTTACTTAAGGAGAACTTTTATTGTGTTTTAATCTTGGCTCTAACAGCTTCTGTGACCCCAGAGTTCACAGTCTGCCTCTGTTATTTGGCTATGAGTGCTTCTATTTTGTCTATGGGAAGAAAACTACACTGGTTTTTCCAGGGAAAGAACGATATGACCTGAGAGGCTCTATTTAATAGCAACTTTCTCACTCTTAAAACTATAGCTGAAAATTTTGTGCACCCCTTGGAGTATTATGAAGTGTTTAAACTACTGTACTGCTGCTGACTTCATGGTTTTCCAGAGTCTTCCACTACAGGGTACTGTAGGATTTCTTGACTTTAGGAAGTGCTTATGCTGCTCTTATCCATCTTTTTGTCTTCCCTTCTTCCTGCTTCCCCCTGCCCCCCAAAGTGTTTCTAGTAGCAATTATTCTTTTTCAAAAATGACTTTAGGAATAGGAAGGCTTTTTCTCTGCTGAATGGATAAAGACACAGTTGCCTGCAGACATGCCAGCCTCCTGTTGGAGAGCAATTCATACATTTGAAAGAGCCAAACTCAAGCCAAAGAACACAAAAGGAAAACAGTAATCCACTTTTCCTGACATCTTTGTCAGCAAGCAGCATGAACACATGGTTCCCTATCTTCACAGGACATGGAGGACAAGGTAAATAGTTTTGGTGGTGTGCCTAAGCAGCTCCTGAGGAGGGCAATGTGGGTGATGTAAGAACTTGTCCCTTTCAGATCTTGATGCAGAGCATTCACAGGAATAAGTAAGTTTCGTCCCTTCCCACAGAAATGATGCTGGTTGCTTAAAGAGCTTACTGGTTATGAACTCCAAGCTTTGCAGAGGTGAGTAGTTGTCTCTGAAGATCAGGTTTCCTGCATTTTAATAAGAAAGGTAACTGCTATTTATGTCAGGTTTCTTTTGGTTGAAGTTATGATTTCTTCCTGAAAATTAAAACAAGCAAGGAAGAGGAGTTTATTGACATTTATAAAATTGCATATAGGGTCAATCCAGAACCTTTGTTGAAAATTATGTAGCCATTTCCTTCTTTTCCTGGACAGGCTTCCCAGAATTTCTCATTTAGTATCTTGACATTTTCCCCTGTCTCTTAAGCTTCTTAAATATTCTTCTTCAGCTTGGGTACAGTTTTTAAAATGTCCAGTATACTTGTCTCAGCTGTGTCAGTTCACAAAGGAAATAATACTTGATCATACTGGAGAGCCTATCCGAGCTAAGAAGATAAGTTGTGTCTAGGATCAAGTGTTCAGACTACAACTGTCCAGACTGGCTGATTGGTGATATCATGCCTTCTCTCAGAGGCTTGTTTTATATAGTCATTGCTTTCCTTCTTAAAATTTCTTTGCTTCTCAGCACTGCTTAAATTTACATTGACTTTTCAGTTAGCTCTTTTAGCTTTTTTCTAACTCTAGGGATATCATCTAATTTGAGCAAAAGCACTGGTTTGTATTTGCTAAAGCCTTTGGAACACAATTTTTATTGATGGACAAATGTAATAGACCAAGAATGAATTATAGGACACTGTGCTCTCTCTCTCATTGGTGCCCTAAAACACTGAATAATGAACAGATACATTTGTTTGCTTGTATTTAGAGATTAGTTCCATTTGTTTTTATTCTTTCAGTAGGAAAAGCACGCTGATGTGTTTTATTACTGTTGTGCATACAGGAAAAGTTTGTTTAGTTTTTTGTGTTTTGCTGAGGTAAACCTTAGACTTCTGTATGCTTTTTGCAATGAATAGAAAATTTCTTTTAATTATTCTACCTTAACTTGGATTGTCAGTTTAAATTCACCTGCTGAGTGCTATCAACTGATGCTGGCATTTGTATTTGTGCTTGAAGATGTCCATATTCGTTACTGGTTTTCTTTAGCTTAACAAAGCTTGGAATTAAATGGAACCACAAAGCAAGCATTTATCATTCTGTGATGCTTTGAGAGCTAGCGCTGCTAAAGGAAAGTATTGTTTCAGGCATTAACAGTCCAGTCTGATTATTGAACTCTGTCCATAATCTTGCAGTAGCGGGAACCACTGCAAGAACAACAACATTGTTACCATCTGTGTCCTTAGCAGAGACTTCATATCTGAATGTTTAGCATTTAAAAAATCCTACAGATGTTGATATTGCATTATTCATTTAGTTAGAGACTGTCACAGCTGCGTGCTTTCCTGTATATTCTTTCAAAAAATCTGGCAGCAGACACTAATTTAAGCAGTGCAGAGTACAGACTGCAGCTTTGATGGGTATGACTAGTATAGGTGATTTGTGCCTATTTGGCAAACTTACAATCTCTGAAGAAGCAAAATGGAGTATTGTCACTACACTCCAGCTATTTCAGTATTCCAATGACAATTTAATGGGTTTAAAATGAACTTGCCTTGTGCACATCTGAATGTTCTTGTGGTACTGAAATTATTTTAGAGAACTCTTTCAAAGAAACACATCAACTTGTCAATCAATAGATTGATGGAATGAAAGAAGTGGAGTATTAAAGCAAGCAAGTGAAGGAAATAGTGAAGGAAAAGGAAGGAGTAAAATAATAGAAAAAATTGAAGGAAAAAGAGGGAAGATATGGAAGAAATGTGCTGTATATTAAAAAAATTGAAAAGAAGAAAGCAAAGTAGAACACAAAAAAACCATCAAAAAAGAAAATTATTAAATTAAATTGTAAGGAGAAAAGGAAAAACTCAAACTTAGGAAATAGTTGCTGAAGTATGAAAGGACTTTAAATACTGAGTTATCTACTTGAAAATGTATAAGACTCAGATTCTAAAACATAGATTCTAAAATATTTCTAGTGGGTGACTGGTTAAAAATACTCTGCTTTTACTATGATTGCACAGCAGGAAGAAAAGGGGATTGCAATCCAAATTGCCAAATGTCCATTGAATAGGATTCTTCTGCAGAATTTAGCACAAAAGTGTACAAAGCTCTGTCTGTTTATTTCTACTTGTGGAATCTGATATTGGAAGTTACTCAGTTCTTGAAAGCAAATGGTTTTCATAGCTTCTCACTGGGGGAGGAAGGAAATCAAAAGAACTGAGTTAACTATCTCCATTTCAGAAACATTTACCCCTTTTAACATGACAAAGTAGCAGCTTTTGTTTGACTAATGCATGATGGATGGACTGTAGGAATATGTATTCCTTGGGCAAGGGGTTTGCAAGGAAATGCCCAAAGCTTTTTATCTCTGTGTAGCTGCCACAAGTTGTCCTCCATCTTATCTTCCCTGTAATGAATAATCAGTATGGGAGAGGATAGCCACCCTCACAGTTCAAAGCAGTAACTGGTTGCTCTTCAAGAGTTGTAGTCAACTGGCTCTTGTAGATCCCCCGAAGAAGAATGGGAAGTCTGTTTTTTTCTCCACCTAATATATTGCAGTATCTCTCCTTTGTTCTTATAGTTCTCTTTTTCTTAGGGAAACACTGTTTTTCTGGCAAGTTTTAGAGTCTGAAAGGCTGTTTTTTCCAGGGTCAGAAAAAATTAATTGCTCACTGGACAGTACATTTTTTCATTTTCAGCTCCTATACAGTGTCAGTGTAGAGGCAGTTTGTGAGATAAAGCTGGGACTGTGCGTGTCCTTGAATTTCACTCACTGTAAGTGAATGCCAGTGACTTTCTCAGTCCTCATCTGAAGAGAAGACGACCCCTGGGCTCTTAACTCCACTGAATCCTTGCTCTGGGACTCTGCAGAGAAAGCTCAGTGTCATCATCCTACACGTGTATAAATTCTCTAGTCTTACTGGTCTGGACTCTTTGAATAGAACTTTGTGATCATTACAAAGGAGTATTACACTATTTCACATCTACTTACTTTTCCTTTGGGACCAGTTTAATATAGTTCCCACCTGTCGTTTGAAATCTATTCCACTTGTCAGTGTCTTGTTTATCGAGAGAAGAAAATAACATCTTTTGGGACAAGTGTAATGAAACGCCTGTTCAGTACCCAGTAACAGCCAAGACAGTAGAGTTCAGTTCACATGAAGAACTGGAAGAAGCACAGTTGGTCAATAGTGGGATAGAACAATTTTATAAAATCAGCAGTGCTTTCACCCTGAAATCCGTGGCATACTTGATAGAATAGAAAAGGGTGAAACAAATGATTTGCAGCATTCTGTATTACTGCAGAGAAACAGACAAAGATATTTAGTTATGTTTAGAGGACTGGATTTGTAGGAATAAAGAAAATCATGGGAAGAGTAACCCAAGTGGTCATTAATTTTTGAAGCAAGAACATATTCAAATTGTTAGGTGGCATTTTAAACATGTAAGATGAACCATACTTTACATAACATAGTTATGTGTGAAACTCATTGCCAGAACAGTGTTCTTGGGAAAGATTCATCATTTTATAGCAATAGCAAGTAGCTTATACTATTATAAGTATTATTTCAAATTGATCGTATAATGCATAGAGTCTTAGCTGTCAGGATTAGACACATAATATTCCTGTAGAATGAGTTATTTCTTAATTAGTTATTCTACATTTTACAATAATATCTCTTATAGGAACTTTTGCTGCTTGAAACAGATAGTATAGACAATGATAGAAAGGAGATTAAAAGTTGCAGTAATGTAGTATGGAAGATAGATGCTTTCTCATATATAACCTGTCTACTAAACTCCTTACAAAGGAAAAGATGATCCACTTTAAAGTAGTTCGTTCCTTTCTTCTAAATGAAAAATAAGTTATTTAAAATAAGTCTTCATATCTGAAGAGCTTTTGTTAAATTCTTTTTGATATTGTTCTTGAAAATAAGCCTGTATGTTTCCCATATTTTATCATTTAATCATACTATTCATATGAATTGTAAATATTGTGTCTTTTCATTCAGAAGACATGCTCATTGACTACTACTAATAGTATTAAGCTATAGACTTTCTAATCTACATTCCACCACTTTATCTATAAACAACTGTGAAAATGAAAAAATATGAAATTAGATAACAATGTGTAACATCATTTCCCAATGCCCTTCTAAACCCAAATTTTTTCTTCCTTCTGCTTTTAAAAAATATTTCTACCCAGATTTTTAATGTTTCCCCTTGATCTTTAGCCATCCATGATTCTTTGATGAAGTCTAATTTTACCAGCATTTTGTGCAGTAACTTTTGCTGAGTTTTATTAACCAGGAGTGTACTTTGATCTTTTATTTAAATGTCCATACTTCTCAACATCAAACAGCAAAGTCCTGGAAGACCTAACAGTAAAAGAAAAAAAATATTTTAGGAGGCCATTAAATCCATTGGGTAATTTCAGATTTTACTTGTGACATTGTGAGGAATCAAAAGTTTGTTCTTAAACTGGTTTAAATTGTCATAGTTTCACTGAAAGTAGCAAAAGTACACCAACTAAAAAGGATCTCTGGATGTCGTTAAGGTTCTTACAACAGGGCACATGCTCTTGTTATTTATATCACAATTGCTCCCAGGCGCCGTGCTTCTTACCAGGCCCTACTGTGCTGCAGCAACATATACGAAGAATAGAAAACTCTTCCAATGTAATGAGAAAGGCCCCCATCTCTTGTATGTTGGTGACTAGATAGCATGAGCACCATGCCAGATTTTCTGTGAATGGCTGTTTCTTTCTCTGAAATAGTTAATCTTAGTCATGTTTCTGTCTCACTTAGGTGTGCTCTGTACTGAAGTTCTTACACTCCTTATGACTTCTGTTCGAAACCACTTCAAAAGCAGTTTAGAAAGAGCTTGAGTTTACATCTAATAAATTATCTTTTTTTTTTTTTTTTTAGATTTTATGTGTATGAATAGGCTGATTCCTTTAATAAGGCCATACAATATCTGACTATATATACACTATTCTTAGGAATAGTGCTGGTCTATGAATTCTTCAGATAACTCATGCAAATTTGTACCAAGCCTATGGAGAAATCTCCAAGATTAAGGAAATTGAGGAGATCATAGAATCATGGAAACATTTGGGAGGGAGTTCAAAAGGTCATCTAGTCCAACCTCCCTGCAGTGTGCAGGGACATCTTCAACTAGATCAGGTTTCTCAGATCCCCATCCAACCTGGCTTTGAATGTTTTCAAGCATGTGTCATTATCATGTCTCTGAGTTACCGGTGCCAGTGTTTCACAACCCTCATTGTAAAAACTGTCTTCCTTATATCTAGTCTGAGATGATGGTCTTTAAAATAACTTTTTGTGTACAATTTCTTGAGGTTGTACCTACCCTAATACCTTTTATTTCATTCTCTCCACTGCTGAAAGTGGGGGGATATTCCCTTTTAAGTTTGTGTGGGTTTTTTTTTTACAGAACATATGTGCTATTCTGCTTTACAAACAAACCAAACATTCCAGACCTTGGCTTTGATTTTGGTCTTGGTTTTGGTGGGTTTTTTTTGGTTTTTTTTTTTCCAGTATAATAAAGAGTAAGTCTACAAAAATGAAGTGAAATTTCTTGAGCTCTGTATTGTTTCATATGGAAAAAACACAGTTTCCTGCAGGGTGGTCAAATTATATATCTAATTTGCTTTTTAGAATTATAAAGTAAGAAGAATTCCCAAGAGGTTAGAAAAACTGCATAGCTGATAGCACTGGTCTCCCTGTCAGAGAACCCTTGGTTGTGTTCCTACAGTCTGTAGCAATGCTTCAATATCTTTCAGACACTATATCATCAGTATTCTTTCAGTTTTCTGCATTCATTATGGATTCCTGTGGAAAACATCTTTCCTTTGAAGCGTCACAATTGTTTTAAAAATTGTCCTATCTCGTTAGCGTCAATATTATCATTAAAGCTTTCTTTTTCTTAACTACATGCAAATTGAAGCAGAGAGAAGAGCCTTGTGCTAATGGACCAGACCTATCTCACCTTCTAAGACACGAGAAATAAATGAAAAGGTAGCTAGTCATGTTGTTATCCTTTGTGTGAGCATGTCAATGTGAAAGATAGCAAAGATGCTAGAATATGTTACAGTGGAATATATGACAAGGTAGTAGAAGAACATTTATAGAGCATTTTCTAAAACCGTGAAAGGTGTCTTTGTTAAGTTTAGGGTCTGACAAGGAACCTGTGTGGAAGTTTTTCTCAGACTACATTTGTTGTCTTACTAAAGTCATCTTTTGAAGCAGGGCATAAAGACCTTGCCTTCGCTAAATTTCCCCAAAGATTTTTCTTTTAAAAGAAAAAAGAAAAATTACACTAATGAAAAATTCAACCCAGAATCTCCTTGGTGCAGTTTCAGACTGTAATAAATGCACTTGGTTGGTAGATAGTAAAGCTTTTGTAGTTCTATAAGATTTCAATTATAAATTGACATTAAGTGGAATGTTAAAATTTCAGGAGATTTTATCCCTTGAACTTTATGACCCAGGTGTTTGGCTGCTGGTAAGGAACATACAAGGCAACTCAGGTGAAGGGTATTCAAGGATGTCTTTCAGCATTTCTTGCCAAGGTGCTTTTCCATGCAGAATAGGGAGCATAGAAAACTGCTCTAAAATAGGGCTGCTGCTAATAGTAGTTACAGTAATCACAGCTGAAAAATGGGTGATGGACTTAATGACTAATTTGCTGCTTCTATTTTATGATGATCAGTTCTCTTTTCATTTATATTGTGGGAGGAACTTCACAAATTACTGTGAGGAGATACCTAGTTCACAAGAAATCATGTTAGTAAGCAAATTTATCTACACATATGCTATTCTGCCTAATTCATGCCATTGGGTGATTTTATTTTATTTTAATGTTTCCACTAAAATTCCCTTGCATGAGTTTTCACAGGTAGTGAGTTTTCACAGGTAGTCAGCTTTGTCTTTATGACAGCACAGGGCTATGAATACATGGGTCACGCATCTTTTTAGAGGCAAAGCACATAAAACCCACTTATGACTAGAATTACATAAAAGGAAATCAATGCTTAGATTCTTCACTTATTTTCATTTATTTCCTCACATGTCTTATGTTTAATATGTCTTTGTTTGGCTTTGGTACTAACTTTAAAAAAAGTTTATTGGAACATTATTGCCATCTTATGCACATCACAAAATATGTCCCCGAATCCCCTCTTTTCCTTCTCCTGAGTAATTGTGTGGCTGATCTGTTCAAAAGTATTTCCCAGGAACAAACAAAGTGCATTGACAAGATATTTCACAGATGAACATACTAGAATTAGAACTATTTCATGTGTTGTAGTCTTACTGCAATCTACAGTCAGCTTGAAGTTATTAGCATTTTTAAAACACCTTATTGAGATCAAAAGCATCTTGTCTACATCCTGGTAAATGTATTTAGTTCCTAATGACAACTTATTTCTCACCTTTTTATTTCAAAATCCAGTATAGTGTAGACTGTTAAGCTCTGAAACTGGACTATTACCATTTTGCCCAGGTAGTTCCGTTGGGGGGGAAGTGGATGGGGTCAGAAGGCTGGAAATCTGCATTGGTTTTGTTTATACATTTTCTTCAACTAAGTAGGAGATTTTAATCCTAATTCTTGCATGAAATAAATGGCTGACATTAATGTGTCTGCAAGCTGTTTGTGCATCCCCAGCAAAGGAACAACATGAATGTTTCTCCCCTGCAAAGGAAGCTTTGTAGCACTAAGGAACTCTAAACAGAAGTCAGGATAGTGACAGAGATTATTGAAGCCTCAGACTGCACTCTTCAACTACCTAAAACGAAGGTTGTGGAGAGGAGGGTGCTGGCCTCTTCTCCCAAGTGACAGGGGGCAGGATGAGAGGGAATGGCCACAAGCTCCGCCAGGGGAGGTTTAGGCTGGACATTAGGAAAAAATTTTTCACAGAAAGGGTCATTGGGCACTGGAATAGGCTGCCCAGGGAGGTGGTTGGTTCACCTTCCCTGGAGGTGTTTAAGGCACGGGTGGACGAGGCGCTGAGGGGCATGGTTTAGTATGTGATAGGAATGGTTGGACTCGATGATCCAGTGGGTCTCTTCCAACCTAGTGATTCTATGATTCTATTATTCTACTGTGTTAATTTCTGGGGAAATTTTGAATAGAGCTGGTAAGGTAGTGGAACGTCCCCTGTCCATAGTTTACTTCAGCATGAAATTGAAATGAAGGATTTACCTTCCTGAAGATGCTTAACTCTCTTTTGGTATGTCAACATTAATCTATTCATCGGATATTTTCTGGTTTTACTATTTTTCTTCTTCTACCGTGAGGACCGCTCTGATAAAGGTTTTGCCAAAAGAGTATAACATTCTCTGTTATCAATATCTGTTATTGAAAGTATCAAAAAGTACATACTGTTTCCTATAGTTCATATGACAGAAAAATCTTCCATTGACACTGTACAGTTGACTAGAATGGAAAATTGCAAAGAGAATTGATTCTGAGAGCAATCAGAAAAATAGGGTTCTCTGCTGCATTTAGAAAAGGACTATTCTCTGAGGAAGTAATTCTATAAAGCAAGTACAATGTTGATTTGCTTTTTCTTGTGAAAAAAACATGTTTTATGAAGGGAATTTTCTGTCCAGAAATACCTATATGTCTTGGTCTTTCACTTGAAGTATAGGTTCACTGCAGTGTCGTTGTGCTGTTGTCGGTGCTTTCAATGTTGAGACTAGATACTTTCACAGGAAATTTTCCCAATGATTCATTGTGGGCTTGTTCTTTTTGTTTTGCATAAGCCAATTGAATTTCCTAGCCTCGATACCCTATCAGTCTGCAAAAGAAGTGCAGAACCTGGGAGAGCCAGTAAAGCTTCCACTGAAATGGAAACTGGTTTTCCTATCAATATGACAGATTTGAATAAAGAACACCACAACAATGAACTATCCCTTCCTATTTTGTTTCAGAAAGTAACTTAGTTTTATACTCCACTCTATTTAGTTCAGAACGTGGGTTTTCACAGTTATTGCTGAAGTATTTTAGTCACACATTTTTCTCACCGATGGGTGAAGCTCTACCATTTCAGATATCTACTGTGTGGATAGTACAAGGTGCATAAGCCTTGTCTCATCATCATGGCCAATTCCAACCTGTAGGAAGTCTTTAACCTTATTACAAATGTGCACTTTAAGTTTTAGATTGTCCAACATGATACTCATGTGTGAGTGCCTCAACACACACATTATAGTCTTTCTAAAAGACCTTCTAGGGACTAATACCAGGAACTTGCTTGACTTGCTTTGAAGTCTGTGCTTAGGCCCTTTACAGCCCCTGTTTCTGTGCATAACCATTGCCCAGGTTGGGAGGAGAGAGCAGCAACAGCTATTCAGGTTTTTAGTATGTAAGTCTTTATGTGAAGTCCACACTTCATCCCATAAACCTTTGTTCAGTGAAGTCTTAATGTCCTGAATTAGGCGTAAAAACTTCAGGAAGTGGATCCGCATGCACTTAGGCAGCAAAGCCTGACCAGTGCCTAAAGATTTATGGACTCAAGTGATACCTCTAGGGAGATGTTAGACCTCTGAACAACCAAATGTTTCCATTTTTCAGTCATGGTTAATCAAGGTATGATTATCCTGAAACATGAAAATTGTATGGCAAAAGATGAATCCCCAAAGAAGTCTATTGTCATTTGTGTAGGTTCTAATACCTAGCCGAATTCCAAGGTCAGTGGCAAAATTTAAGAAGCCAGAATTCACACTCTCCTCAGTCACAATGAAACATCACACTCAGCATCATATCCGCTGATTATTTATTTTCTTTTTTCATCTTTTTTTCATCTGAAATTACACCTGTGTCATAGAACCATAGAATCATAGAATAACCAGGTTGGAAGAGACCCACCAGATCATCAAGTCCAACCATTCCTATCAAACACTAAATCATGCCCCTCAGCGCCTCGTCCACCCGTGCCTTAAACACCTCCAGGGAAGGTGACTCAATCACCTCCCTGGGCAGCCTGTTCCAGTGCTCCCACGTAGACTGTAGATTACTTAACTGTGAATGGAACCTTTATCCCATAGGCCTCTTAAGATGAAATTCATCAGAGCAAAACAAACAGCTGCTCCTACAGAAAAAAAGAAAGCAAAGGCTGAGGAAATCCTATTTGATACTATCTTACATCTTCACCTTCAGAAGTCACTGTAGATCAGTGAGAGATGTGAGAGATGTGAGAGAAAGGAGGACTAGTCAGAGAGTTTTAGCTATAGTCTTTTTTTTTATTTATACTGACTTGCATGTATCCTTAAACAATTCAAATATTTAAAGCAAAATTTGTTTGTAGTCTGTCATTTTCTGCTGTCGATTGAATGTACCCTTAGTTTCAAGTAGAGGCATGGAAACATATCTACTGTAGTTGAACAGTCATGCACATATGAAACACGGCAATTCAGTATTACATATGAGGAGGATTCTGGAGCGAGTAAACATTTGAGAAATTAATATCAATCTGGAATAAATTATTTATACTGGTCTCTATAGCCTACTTGGTTAAAAGGGGGACACTTAACAAATGAGTTTCTCCATCATATATTTCAAAAAAGGGGTTGCAGTGTTGTGTGGGTATCCAAAGCTACAGGATGTCCTGGGGAGGAAAGAGCCTAAAGCCAGAAATCTAACATTGGATGTTCTGATGTGTTATTACTTATTTCCATGATATATGTATATATGCTCAGAATTTCATCATAAAATGTCTTCTTATTTCTTGTATTTATTTTTCTTGATTTTCCAAATAAGAGAGCATTTGAAATAATTTATAGTTATTTATACAATCTCATATAAAAATTATCTTCAGCTGTTTATCTTGGGTATTAGGTGTATATATGTCTACCTATGCATACATAAATATATATAGATATTGATATAAAATATATATACATCTTAAAGAACTAGAAATATTTGACAATCTAGGTATTCAGTGACTGCTTTGAATTGTCTGTGTAAAAGCACAAGGAAAGAGGCCCTGGATTATAGGTTTGCTATATCTTAGAGCCAATCCTCAGGGCTTCAATCTTTTTGCAAAATATTGCATATGCCCTGTTTTTTCAGGAAGAATAATTAGCTAATAGCTCTTTAGGGACCTAGTGGGTACCACTTTCAAAACAATATTCTGCTGCATTTTTTTCTACCTTATTTTCTCTCAAGTGTATATGCAACAATTATATACTCAGATCTCCTACTAACCCTCCCTAGCCTTTTGTCTACTATAACTCTAAATATAAAAATATCTACCTAATTGCAAAGGCTATTTTGGCTAAACTTCTTATGACAGCAGTCACTGAAATCTTGATGTTGACAGCAAAATCTGTGTTGATAACATAATAAAGCTTCATAACTAAAATGAAAACTACAGGACAGCAACTTTAAGTACAATAACAAAAAAAAATTAGTTCCTTCCCTATCTTTAACTACATTCATGATTTCTAGCTAAACTGGTGTTTTAACTTTAAGTATAAATCAATCAGAAAAGCCTGTTGTCTTAATGCTTCATGGTGCTGAGCAGAGCTATGTTAGAAAAGTTTTACAGATGAGAATTTTGTAGCTATTTTTAAAGTTAAATGCTCCTAGTTCCACAGAAGTAGCATCATATTTATGTAATTTCAAGTATTTCCAGTAGTAATTTGCTCAGCAAATATTTAGTTCAGTTTTCAGTATGTATCCTCTCATTCATAGAGCTTAACACTTCAATGGTTCTTTACTGTCAACTCCTGTCCTCACATCAATTATTTTCTTCCTCCTGTCATGTTAACATGGTTTGAGTCCAGTATAATTTACTTGTTTTGAACAGGTGAGCTGGAAAATTGGTGAAGATGTTTTGGGCTTACATGTGCATTTCTACTGTTTTTGTGGAATAGATGGAAACTGAGAAAGAGATTGACTTCCTTTGAATAAAGGTAAAATAAAATTCCCTACAAATATTTTAGAATTGCATCTGGCAGAAGTGGTTTGTATGCATTTTTAAAGGATGTAAAGGTAAACTGAATTTCTGATGCCAAAATAAAATGCAGTTAAATATATAGATTTTGATTGGTATATGTTAGTTCTATGAATGAAAAGTCTAAAGATGAGATTCAACCCCTCTTAACAAGATATATTTTGCAGGATTGAGGATTGTCTATAGTAAACACCACAAATTATACTTTAAAAAGGTGGTTATTTTGTAACTAATGATTTTATTTAGTCTGAAAATAGATAAATATAATTTATTGATCCTAATGCAGCTGCCATATTCAATCAAGAAAGTTTGAAAGGAGTAAATAGGCATCTGCAGATTGATTCCCAGTAGCATACACTGCTAACCGCTACATAATAATTACTTTCCAAATAAACAACTGATTAAGACTGGCATTCTTCACTCAAGGTGAATATTTCTGAACTCTTCAAGTGACATTATTAAAGCCAATGCAGATGCTATACAATATGATAAAACTGGAAGGATGGGGCTGAATGAATATTTAAATAACTGATTTATTGAAATATAAACATACACTTTAGAAAATAAAATGCTTATATAAGCATTAGGCTCTTGAAATGCACTAATGAAAGCTAAACGCACCAATGCTGTTTATGATCTCTTCCTTCTAAAAGTAAACTTTGTAGCAACAGATGACAGTGGTAGTTGAAGTTCTTGCTAACATTATAACCTGCCCCAAAATGTATTTTTATAGCTACTTAGAACTGGAAGTCTCTTTTAAAAGTACTGTCACATCCAATGCCCCTGCCCCAGGGGAGAGGGGAACACAGTTTCATAAAATGGAGTTCAGTGCAGTGAATTGAAGTGAAACAACACTAAATGGTTAATTTGAACTAATTTATTAATTCTGAGGCAGCTTGCAAATACTCAATAGTCTATAAAATAGAATAGTAAAGTAACTATCGACTCAAAGCAAAGGCAAAGATAAACATATGTGTGTGTGTGTATATATATGCAAACACTATAATATGCTTCTCCAGAAATAGAAACGCAGGGATCCCATGGTAAAATATAATGTTGAAATCCTTGACAACCAAATATGATGAAACTTGATGAACTAAATATGGCAGAAACCATGCCTCTCCTTCTAATAATAGCATCTTGTGGGTTACCATCCTTACTCCTTGTCTTTCTAGACTTATTACTTCACAGTTCAAGTAGCAGAGACTGTTAACAGCTTCATCCATCTGAAGGTACATATGAGCTTCAGGAGAAAATGATATTCCAGAGAATACCTATTTCACTTCTTTCATAGTTTAATGAACACTGGAAATGACACTGTCATTTTTGCATAGATTCTGAAAGGGGTTTTCTGTAGATCTTTTCTGGATAAATGGAAATATTCTCTCTGGACTCATTAAAAGTAGGGCTGAATATTTTTCTCTCTGATGACAAAGAAAGAGGTGGCATTATGAAAAAAAAGGGAGATATCACAAAGGAAAAGATACCCAGGATATTTTGCTGAACATGTTAAACTAAATATTGATTGCCTATAATGTGCCATGGTAGCTTCACAAGAAAGGAAATTCAGTTGTCTATATGAACAGAACTCCACAAAAGTTCCTGAAACAGTAGAGTTCCTCAACTGATGGTAGTACTCTGCTGAAGGGGGAGTGTTACTTGGAATCTGAACAGAAGAAAACTCTTGAGGTAACTCCAGAGGGAATTTCATGTAGTAGAACTTGTCTCTATTTTTCATGATTCTCTGGTACCTCTGAAATGTTATTATATTTTACTGGAAACCAAAATTCATGTCAAAATGTTAATTTCATTGTAAAATCAAGACAGACTGGCAAGTGCTATCTGCATAATCATATAATCACACCATCACTTTTCTTTTTTGGGGGGTGGAAGTACTTGTTAGATTCAACTAATCATGTCAGTCCAAGGTTCAGAAGCTGTGTTAGTCTAAGTGAGTCAAGTTTTCGATGGAAGGACAGTGGAAGTGATATGCACATAGATGGAATGAACTAGAGATACACAAGAGGTCCATCACAGTTCAGACCACAAGGCAGTTTCCGTGGAGGGAGCCCCATATTTGGTTCACGCTCTGTACTAATAAGATGATATTGAGATGTGAAATTTCAGGATTTGTCTTTATGAAGACAGAAGAGATGTTCTGGTCTTCCAGAGGGTACACCAGAGATGGGTACACAAAAGTGCAGTGCATCCAGGAGATATAGCTGTGGTTTCCATTTCCATAATGGTGATGACATAAGAGGTAGTTGGTGGAAGATGCTGTTGCTTTACCTCTGATGGTAGTATGAAACTACCATTGAACTTATTTGCAGTTATATGCCTATGGACAGCACAAATTAAAGGAGAGAAAGAGATTTTAAACAGTTAACTCCTCCAAACCTGACCATTAACCTGTGTGCTGAACTTGTTGGTTCTGCAGCCAAAGTGAGCTCCTTGAACTGCAAACCAGTCCCAGTTAACAGGCCAGTGAAGACTCTTGGAAGAAAAAGTCATGGAAAATTTCTTAATTGTGGAGTTCTGCTGATTGTACTCCTGGCTACTGTGAATCTCACCAAGCTCTCCCTGACCTTACCAAGGGCTTTATTTATGTAAAACCAAAGCACAGGACTGAGCACATATTCCAGCTAGAAGCTGCCTGCTGAGCCTTCCTGGCAAGGTCCCTGCAGACCTGTGGCAAGTGTCTAGGAAGACACAGGCATTCAGTGGCACAATTCAACAGCTGGGGTAGGTTGACTCAGAGTTACCTTCACTTTTCTGAATTAAATCATCCTATAAAGTGCCCTGCACTAGCAAACACTCCAGGTTCCAGCCGCTCCTAACACAGCTGCTTCCATGCCCTGCCTGCACTGGCTCAACCCAGCAGGGTGGCCTATTTTGCCTGCCTGCCGCAGAACCTTGAGAAAGAAATAATTAAATAGGTGAAGTTTCTGGATGAAATAAACATCAAAACCCTTTCACAGAATATTTAGTAATGAGAACCCTCACCAAACCCCTGCCCTAGCCGCAGGCTCACACTGCTAAGCGAGTAGTTTAGGTGAGCAGCATGTGCAGCTTTGAATGAGCTCCATTACAGGAAGAGCCACACAGCTCTTCTTTGTAAAGGCAGCATTCTGTGCAAGGTGAGAGCACTTACTGGCAAGCTCATACATTGCCCAAGGCCTCTCAGCTTGTGTGTATTACACTGTGTATCCATTTTATTCTCTTAAAAATTAATGCTCAGGTGAAACTAATAATTTTATAGCTGGTAATAGAGATATGGACAGAAGTACTATATTATTTTCACATGGCATGTATATTTTGTTTTGATTCTTCTTTCTTTCCTTTTAAAGGGGTAAATGTGCATTCCTGTTCCCTTTCTCACTATTTCTGTCATTTTTCTTTCTCACGTTAAGCAGAATTGCCTTCTGTAAAGAGTTTTGCTAGCATGACTTCCTTAGCGTCTGCTTTATTGCATAGCATGGAAAGGCCTCATTTACATAGATGAAGTAAATTTCCTTTCTTTATTTGCTTTTGAAACCATTGGGAGTTATGTCCATATACCTGATGACATTATTCAATTATTAGATATTAATGCAAAGAGTCGTGGGAGAAACAACAAACACACATAACGAAATTATGAGTCTTCTCAGAGAATTCACAGCAGCCGTTTTTAGCAACTGAGTGATATTGAAGAGATTGTTCTTCAGAGACTACTGACAATTTACATCTGGAGAATAAAAGGACTAGGTAAAAACTATTCCATTCATCTCAGCCTCTGCCTAGCCAGAAATTCCCACATTTTCTTTGAATACCTGAGGAGTTCATCCACACTCCATGCCAAAGCTCAGCAGAAAGCAGCTGTTTCATGGCAGTACTAACCAGTGAGAGTCTGGAGCAAATATTTCCTGGCTATGAGCTGTTGACAACGCAGCGTGCAAAGATATCATGGAGCTTTGGTAAATGTATTACCAAATACATTTTGTATTTACCAAATAACTTTTACAATCTCCTGAAATCTATGGAAATATCACAGTGAGTGTAGACTCCTCAGGCAGGTGAGGGCAAAATGATAGGGATTCCTTTTCTTGGAAACTGAATTAAAAGCCCCACTGTGTTGCTCCTAGAATGAAAACTTGGAGCTAGCACAGACAGCACAAATGCTAGACAAGAGTCACAGTACCTTAATCTCAGTCTGTTTTTCTGTCAAGTTTGGAGAAAACACGGAGAGATCAAAAGGAGTAGAGAAAGCAGATCCCTGGCTTTCAGTTTCAGAACAGGATATGTAGGCCTGAATTTGAAAGGAGTATGGGGATGTTATACCTGCATGATGGGATCTTTGTGGGCTATGTCTCAGTTACTATCAGCCCACTGGCTGCAGCATTATTTTCTCTAGAACCAATTACATCTTCTCTGTCTATTAGAGATGTGTGAATGAAAAACCCCTGAGTTCAAAGAAATAAAACAAAGGCGTATTATGTGATTAGGAGACATAAGTTTTACTACCATTTGTTACTACTTTTGGCTATTGTGTGTCTTCTCCTTTAATAGTCAGAAACCACAAAATTAGTGAAAACAGGGGATACAATTTTTATCTCAGGACCAGTGCTGTTCCTCCTCTTCAGCTTAAATTGAATTTTAAGTCATGAGGGATATGAATTTATGCTCTAATTTTGTATTAATTGCCTCTTACTTATATGTGGAATACAGCAGTTGTCTTCAACATGTGCTGCACCAAGGTTGACTAGTGGTTGAAGTAGTGGGTTGAAGCAAAACAAAATGAGATGTTCTTCTGAGAAAAACAGCATGTGAGTTCCAGTTTCTCACTAAAGCTGAAGTGCAATTCAGTTTTCTGGGATATACAACACCATCAGTTTATATATGTCATCATGGACACTGTCTAATGTTTCAACCAATTTTTGGGAGAAACATTTGAGCTCCGGGAAATGCAGTTTCTTTAATTTATGTCATGATGCTGCTTAAATAGTCCTGTTGCTGCTAGAGATAGCTTTTATTGCCTGATGGGTCAAGTATTTAGATCATCATGGTTATGAAAACACATTGTAAAATGACTGGACAAATAGCTCATATTTGCTCTGACTGGACTGTGATATGCAGGATGCCAAAGTACTTTGTCTTCCTCATGAGGCTATTTATTTTGCTCCATAAAATATTGAAAAGCACAATGGATTCTGCCAAAAGCAACTCTTCTCTTCTCCTAAGGGATCCTCCTTGGATTTCTTATAAAGACTGTGGATAGACTTAGGTTGAAATCAGTGGGTCAAGCCCAAATAAACAGCAATACAGCAGAGGAATGAACACTTATTTTCCCTTAAGGCATCTTGAAAGAGATATTTTTCAAGAACAAAAGACATAAATTAGACATATAATATTTAGTGCCTTGATTATCAAAGGCTTGCGATCAGAGGAAATATGATTAGGTAAGCATGAATTGAGGAAACCACCTCAGAAAAAGACCATAGTAAAAAAAGATCTATTGAAACAGCACTTTATGGACATTTGCAGTATGCACTTATGGCACTATATCAATAAGAAAATAACATAGAAGTCTCCCATTTGCAAGAAATATAGAAACAGTGTTCTAAAGAGACTTGTGTGTATAATAAAAGGTAATGTGTGATGGCACACAATATATTGAACAGAAAGGCTGAAAATAAATCCTCTTACCATTATTTTACTTTTCAGCATTTGTCTGAATATTATTAAAATGGGGTATCAAATTATATTTATTTCTCTAAAAGCCAGCTGGACTGGTTGGTAATGAAGTGCATGTCTACTTCTTTTCCCAACTGTTCCTACAAACAGCGTGAGAAAGATTTGTGAGTATGTCTGATGTATTTTGCATCTGGGCTCCAGTGGTCTGACTGGCCCGCCTGGGTCTCTGGAAGGACAGACACCACAGCAATAGAAAAGCCCAGCAGGTGACCAGGGGGAGAGTTTCTTTTCTTCTGCCTCATGATGTGGTCAGCTGGTCAAGGCACTGCTGATAGGGCTGGGACTCTTCTCATCTGTTTTCAGGGGAAGATCTGTGAATGACACTCTCTATGCAGTTACATTTCTCTCTTGGTTTTATTATTTCAAGGTTAAAACTCACAGCTGTAATTTCCATGTTGTGCAGGAACTACTGAAAGCTCCTAGTATGGAGCTGTGGATGTGGTCTTCCTGGACATCAGTAAAGCCTTTGACACAGTTTCTCACAGAATTCTGCTACAGAAACTGTCAGCCAGTGGCCTGGACAGGTGCACACTCTCCTGGGTGGAAAACTGGTTGGATGGCTGGGCCCAGAGAGTGGTGCTTAATGGTGTTAAATCCAGCTGGAGGCCAGTTACAAGTGGGGTTCCCCAGGGCTCAGTGCTGGGTCCAGCCCTGTTCAATGTCTTTATCAATGACCTGGATGAAGGCATCGAGTGCACCCTTAGCAAGTTTGCAGACGACACTAAGCTGGGTGGAAGCGTGGATCTGCTGGAGGGTAGGAAGGCTCTGAAAATGGATCTGAACAGGCTGGACTGCTGGGCTGAGACCAATGGCATGAGGTTTAACACGGCCAAATGCTGGGTCCTGCACTTGGGGATCAAGAACAGTTGAAGTATTTGTATTTGTTCTACAAATCTCATTGATGGGATGGTCCTGCACTTGGGGCACAACAACAAGAGCCTAAGGTAAAGTCTTATGGTAGCTCTTCAAGTGGATAAAAGGGAAAATGGAATGCATTGCAGAGGTACGGTTTATCTAAATCAATGGAGACATTTCCTACTGCATTGACCTTCGCTGCATCTTGAGAAGCATAAAAAGCATTAAGGAACATTTTAAAAACACCCAGGGGTTTTCTTTATCTAGGTTTTCTCCCTGATCAAATAAACTGGAACTCTTTATTACAGTTATTTCCCATATTTCAAGTTAATGTACATTTCTCTGCAGCACAGCCACCTAAATAATCTTAACACTTCACGAGGGCCCTGACAGTCTCCCAGAAATGTCATATGCCTCAATGAACATCCCTCAGAATGATAGCTTTGCAATGTCCCTTCGCACTGACACTAACTGAAATATTATCCTTAAGATGACCAGGATTAAGCAACAAAACGGGAGGACTGATGTTTAACATCAATTTTCTATGTGTTGTGGCTATTTGCATCCACACTGAACACTCATGGCAAGGTAGGTTCTCTCTAAGTTTGTTCTGCTTAACGAACTGTTATGTAAAATGTCTGTGGGTTTGCAAAATTTTTATCCCTAAGATAGAACATCCATTCATCTGACAGCTCACTTCTTCCTCAATGAAGTTCATTTCTCCAAACCTTTCTCAGTCTTGTCCCTGCAAGTATGGTCCCACTGCCTTAATTCAAGTAATCTCTGACATTCTTTGCACTATTTGTGGTGCCAGTTCAGCTCTAACTCAGCAGAAAACTATTCACAGGGGTTTTTTCCTCTAGGTTAGTATTTCACATTTTTCATTAGAGTTGGTACAAGCTAAAGACAATTTCTTGCATTGGCTTTCTTTATCTTCAGAGAGGCTTCAATCTGTTAGGAGTAACTTAGAAAAGAAAATTTTATTACACGTTTTGAATATTTCTTTCAGCAAATGATGTATGGTATTATTGCCTCAGTTGTGTTAATTTCTGACTATGAAAAATCTGTATTCCCCTTTAAATACAAACACAAATCTTACAATACAATTATGAGTATGAACTTTCCTTACTTTATTTGTAAACTAATAATAGAATTGTTTAGGTTGAAAAAAGACCTTTACGATCATTGAGCCCAACCCCTAGCCTAAGATTGTCAAGTCTACCACTAACCCATGCCCCTAAGTGCCACATAAATATGCCTTTTAAACACCTGCAAGGATGGTGATTCAATCACTTCCCCCAGCAGCCTGCTCCAGTGCTTGACAAACCTTTCAGTAAAGAAATTTTCCCAATACAATCTAAACCTCCCCTGATGCAACTTGAGGCCATTTCCTATTGTCCTGTGTCTAGTGGCTTGGGAGACCAACCCCCGCCTTGCTACAATATCCATTCAAGTAGTTGTAGACAGTAATAAGGTCTCCCCTCAACTTCCTCTTCTCCAGGCTAAACAGCCCCAGTTGCCTCAGCAGCCCCTCAAGAGACACGTGCTCCAGACCCTTCACCAGCTTCTTGCCTTTCCCTGGACATGCTCCAGCAGTTCAATGTCCTTATTGTACTGAGGGGCCCAAAACTGAACACATTATTTTTGTATAACTATACACATACACCTATATATATATATATATAGCTATTTTAGCTAGATATTAAACAAGATTGTTTTCTATAGCGATAATTTATGTGATGCAAGCTTCAAAACTCCTGTTGAGTTCACAGGGCCATGATCTCACCAGTGGGATGTCATAAATTGTGTTTAGCTGTTAGTAGATACTATTAAATCTTCTGACTACCTATGTACATTGTCATATCATTCAGTCTGAGTACTGTGCTATGTATTATAAGCCCTGCAGTATTAGTCAGAAATGGCTACAAAGCAACTATGCCAACAAACAAATAAAACATGAAAGAAGAAATATTTTTATTTTATTTTAATATTAAAGTCAAATTAACTTGAATATCATTCTGGTTTATTGGTTAATATAATATAAGAGAAGTTAATTACTAGCAAAAATAAATATTTATAATGTAAGTACCATGATAATAGCAACAAATGAAAAAGCGCTTGCCTTAAAGGACAAGAAATATGCCAACCTAATAACCACACCAGGGGTTGTGAAAAATTTGCACGTTGCCTGAGAGCCTAAGGTAAAGTCTTATGGTAGCTCTTCAAGTGGATAAAAGGGAAAATGGAATGCATTGCAAAGAGGTACGGTTTATCTAAATCAATGGAGACATTTCCTACTGCATTGACCTTCGCTGCATCTTGAGAAGCATAAAAAGCATTAAGGAACATTTTAAAAACACCCAGGGGTTTTCTTTATCTAGGTTTTCTCCCTGATCAAATAAACTGGAACTCTTTATTACAGTTATTTCCCATATTTCAAGTTAATGTACATTTCTCTGCAGCACAGCCACCTAAATAATCTTAACACTTCACGAGGGCCCTGACAGTCTCCCAAAAATGTCATATGCCTCAATGAACATCCCTCAGAATGATAGCTTTGCAATGTCCCTTCGCACTGACACTAACTGAAATATTATCCTTAAGATGACCAGGATTAAGCAACAAAACGGGAGGACTGATGTTTAACATCAACAAAAGTACTAAAGAGTGGAAAACCAGGAGTGTGTGTAAACTGATAGTGTCTATGTGATAAAGTTCACCTGCAGCTGTTCTATTTTTCCAGTCTTTATAATAAATAATACTAGCAACAGAAGGCCCGTTTCTGCCACCTGACACAGTAGAGTAAACTCCTAGCTCTTTCTTTATGAAGACTCGTAAATCAGGCAACAATAACACTGGCAGCTAAGATGATTAGCTTCAGTAAGCACAAATGGGCACAGGTTTGAATCTATTTGTCACCTTAGCACAACTGAATCGCTGTCCATTCAATTACTCCTTATTTATAGAGATGTTCATGATCAGAGAACAACATGCAGACGCAAAATATAAAGACATATTGCCTTTACAATTGTTATACAGCTTTCCTCTCTCAACTGTTTAACACTGTTCCTTGCAAACCTGGTCTTCACACCAGGAGTAAGTGGTAAAAGCAAGCTCTGCACATGGACTGTAAGAGTATTTCACTCATAGAGCTCTTTTTCTGTAATCCTTAAAGAACTCTACCAAATTAGCAAGGCTAAAGTAAATAAGACAATGATAAACCCACTTCTCCTTATTCCTACTTACAGCAACGTACAGCATTGCATTAAGCAGTGCTTCCTGACTACATGAAGTATATCAATTTCTAAAAATTCTCTTCAGTCTCTGCTTTCTAGTAATATAATGCAGTTTTATTGGGAAATATTTGTAAATAAGATGAAATACAAAATAAAGAAAAAACAAGGTTAAGTTTAAGTTATTTCATTATCTGTGTTCTCTCTATTTTTTTATTCACTCTGCACTTTCACCATTATGACATCCTGTTTGCATCTGAATTTGAGTCTTTCCAGACTTCCTTTTGTTTTCTTCATAAGCACTAATTTTACCCAACCAAACATCTAGTTCTATTTCCTATATCTCTTACTAAATTTCTCCACAAATTCATACTTGATTTCAAGGAGAAAACTGGTCAAAAGTCTACAAGTAAATTGACGTCTTTCATATCAATAATGCAATGAGGTGTGTAAAGCCTTTCATTTAATATCATGGGCGTGATATATCAAAAGTGTATTTTATGAAGTATGGACAGGTGAATTCCAAGATCTTTATATTCTTTCCATATAAAAATTATCAAACTTACATGCATGGTTTACAATTTCAGGTTCAAGACATCTAAGATTATGAGTGTCTGCACACCATTAATAACTTCTGCACTGCTGCACTGTATCATACTCATTTCAGTTCTGTGTAGTTTTTCTTCTCTGTTCATACATTTTTCCCTATTACATTTTCAAAACATCAGATTTATTTCTGAAAAGTATAGAAGATACGTTTCTCTGTTTGATAAGTAAACAACAGAGAGCAATTTTAATCATCGCTCAGATCCCATAATTATTCCATATAGCTTGACAACAAAGCACAGAACAGTAGCAGAAAAAATGCAGTTACCAATGACGTTTTTCAAAGCCATTGATCAGAATATCAGAAATACATTGCCATGAATTGTTACAGTAATTCACATTCTAGATCCACAACTAACAAAACGGTTGCTTTTAAAATGTGAGGTAAAGAACTGTGTGTGTCCTGCCTGCCTATTTCCTCGAGTCCTCTGCATTTTGTCTTTAAATCTAGTGCACAGAGGAGTTCTTAGGTTTTATCCTCTCCTCAAAATTAATGTCATATAAAGCATCTGACACTGACAATCATTCCTTTATATTTGCCATCACGGAAATGTGATGGGATGACTCATATAACTGGAGTACAGATATGGTGGGGTACAAACTCTTGAGGAGGGATAGGAAGGGAAGGAGAGGAGGCGGGGTAGCCCTCTTTGTAAGGGAGGACTTGGACACCATTGAGCTGGATTGTGACAATGAGGAGATTGAGTGCCTGTGGGTTAAAATCAGAGGAGCCCATAAGAAGGTAGATTTTGTGATGGGAGTCTGTTACAGACCACCCAGCCAAGGAGAAGCAGCTGACGAGTTCTTCTATAAACAGCTGGGGTTAATCTCTAGATCGATGCCTCTCATTCTTGTGGGACACTTCAGTCTTCCTGATATCTGCTGGAAGTACAATAGAGCAGAAAGGAAGCAGTCTAGGAGGTTCCTGGAGTGTGTGGAAGACAACTTCCTTGCACAGTTGGTGAATGAACCAACAAGGGAAGGTGCCCTCCTGGACCTGCTGTTTGTGAACAGAGAAGGCCTTGTGGAGGATGTGGCAGTAGGAGGACGCCTAGGACTAAGCGATCATGAGATGATAGGGTTTTCTGTTCTAGGCAAAGTGAAGAGGGTGGTTAGCAAGACAGTAGCATTAAATTTCCAGAGGGCAGACTCTGAACTCTTCAGAAGGCTGGTTGGCAAAGTCTCATGGGAGACAGTGCTTAAGGGCAAGGGAGCCCATTAGGGCTGGGAACTCTTCAGAAAAGAGATCCTAGCAGCTCAGGAGAAAGCCATCCCCATGTTCCGAAAAAAAAGCAGGCAGGGGAAAAAAACAGCTTGGTTGAACAGAGAGATCTTGAGTGATATCAAGAAGAAGAGGAATGTTTATGGGCTCTGGAAGAGGGGACAGGCCTCTTGGGTGGACTACAGGAGGGAAGTGAGGTTGTGTAGAGAAAAAATCAGAAGGGCAAAGGCTCAACTAGAAATCAAATTGGCAAAGTCGGTGAAAGATAACAAAAAATCTTTCTATAAATATATAAATAATAAAAGGAGGACTAGGGAGACCATACAGTCCCTGTTGGACGCAAAAGGAACAACAGTGACAGGGGACGAGGAAAAGGCTGAGGTACTTAATGCCTTCTTTGCCTCGGTCTTTAAATGTAAAGAAAGTTGTTCCCTCTGTGTACAAACCCCGGAGCTAGAGGAGCAAAATGAGGCTCCCATGGTCCAAGAGGAGGTGGTCAGAGCCTTGCTTGCCCAGCTAGAAACCCACAAGTCTATGGGGCCAGAAAGGATTCACCCGAGGCTATTGAAGGAGCTGGCGGATGTGCCGGCCAAACCCCTTTCCATCATCTTCCAACAGTCCTGGAAGACTAGCAAGTTCCACTGGACTGGAGGCTGTCTAATGTTGTGCCCATCTAAAAGAAGGGTCACGAGGAGGATCCAGGGAACTACGGGCCTGTCAGTCTGACCTCAGTGCTAGGGAAAGTCATGGAACAGGTGATCTTGAGTGCTATCATGAAGCACATGCAAGAGAACCAGGTGATCAGGAACAGTCAACACGGAATTACAAAAGGCAGGTCTTGCCATACTAACCTGATCACCTTCTATGACAAAGTGACTTGGCTGCTTGATGAGGGAAAGGCTGTGGATGTAGTCTTCCTGGACCTCAGTAGAGCCTTTGATACAGTTTCTCACAGCATTCTGCTTCGGAAACTGTCAGCCACTGGCCTGGAAAGGCACACACTCTCCTGGGTGGAAAACTGGTTGGATGGCTGGGCCCAGAGAGTGGTGGTAAATGGTGTTAAATCCAGCTGGAGGCCAGTTACAAGTGGGGTTCCCCAGGGCTCAGTAATGGGTCCAGCCCTGTTCAGTGTTTTTATCGATGACCTGGGTGAAGGCATCGAGGGCTCCCTTAGGAAGTTTGCAGACGACACTAAGCTGGGTGGAAGCGTGGATCTGCTGGAGGGTAGGAAGGCTCTGCAAATGGATCTGAACAGGCTGGACCGCTGGGCTGAGACCAATGGCATGAGGTTTAACAGGGCCAAATGCTGTGTCCTGCACTTGGGGCACAACAACCCTATGCAGTGCTACAGACTAGGAGAAGTCTGGCTAGAAAGCTGCCAGGAGGAGAAGGACATGGGGGTGTTGGTTGACAGCTGTCTGAACATGATCCAGCAGTGTGCCCAGGTGGCCAAGAAGGCCAATGGCATCCTGGCTTGTATCAGAAATGGCGTGACCAGCAGGTCCATGGAGGTTATTCTCCATCTGTACTCGGCACTGGTGAGACCGCACCTCGAGTACTGTATTCACTTCTGGGCCCCTCACCACAAGAAGGATGTTGAGGCTCTGGAGCGAGTCCAGAGAAGAGCAACAAAGCTGGTGAAGGGGCTGGAGAACAGGCCTTATGAGAGAGCTGAGGTTGTTTAGCCTGGAGAAGAGGAGGCTGAGAGGAGACCTCATTGCTCTCTATAACTACCTGAGGGAAGGTTGTAGAGAGGAGGGAGCTGGCCTCTTCTCCCAAGTGACAGGAGACAGGATGAGAGGGAATGGCCACAAGCTCCGCCAGGGGAGATTTAGGCTGGACATTAGGAAAAAATTTTTTACAGAAAGGGTCATTGGGCACTGGAACAGGCTACCCAGGGAAGTGGTTGATTCACCTTCCCTGGAGGTGTTTAAGACACGGGTGGACGAGGTGCTAAAGGGCATGGTTTAGTGTTTGATAGGAATGGTTGGCCTCGTTGATCCAGTGGGTCTCTTCCAACCTGGTGATTCTATGATTCTATGTGTCATACATCAGGAGGGACAGGCTTACACTCCAGGGAAATCTGGAAGGTTGAATCATCTACTGCATCCTGGGGGCCCTTCTAAATTGTCAGTGAAAGTGGTATTTTTACATTCACTGTACTGTCAGGATCCTAGAAAGGCAGATTATTTTCTAAACTGTGAGGTCTTTCTATCTTCTAAATATATGTTTCAATGTGATATAGAATAACATTGGCTTTGATTAAGCATTAAGGACAGGGGCAGAATCACTTCCCTGGTCTTGCTGGCCACGCTGTTTTTGATACAGACCAAGATGGCATCAGCCTTCTTGGCCACCAGTGCACACTGCTGACTTGTATTCTGTTGACTCTCAACCAGCACCCCTGGGTCCTTCTCTGCCAGGAAGCTTTCCAGCCACTCTTCTCCAAGCCTGTAGCGCTGTATGGGGTTGTTGTGTCCCAAGTGCAGGACAGCTCTTGGCCTTGCTGAACCTCAGACTATTGGTCTCAGACCACTGGTCTCAGACCACCAATCCAACCTGTTCAGTTCCCTCTGTAGAGCCTCTCTACCCTCAAGTAAATTGACACGTTGTTCCAGCTTAGTGTTATCCGTGAACTTACTAAGGGTACATTCAATCTCTCATTCAGATCATCAATAAAGAACAGAACTGGACCCAAGACTGAGCCCTAGGGAACATCACTTGTGACTGGCCTCCAGCTGGATTTAATTCCATTTACCACTTCTCTTTTGGACTGGCTATCCATCCAGTTTTAACTCAGCACAGAGTGTGCCTGTCCAGGCCAATGGCAGCCAGTTTCCCAAGTAGAATACTGTGAGAAACAGTACAGCTATAAGAAAACTCCACCAGTTTCTGGAGGCATAAATCAAGTTCCCGGATATGTAGACAGCATGACAGTTCTAAATCAGATGACTAGGCTATTCTGTGTCTACATTACCTTGAATTTAAAGGGGATGGCACAAGAAAGAGAGAAGTAAATTCCTCACTTGAGGCATCCAGCTGTCTGTATGAAGTATTCAAGAGCTGCTTCTCAAAAGGGGAGTGGAAGAAACCCATAGTGCCAGGATGACAGCTGTTTGAATACTGCTTGATCAGTCTCCAAAAACCTGAAAGCATGCTAGACAAACTTATATGTGCTACTGGAATCATTATGCTGATTTAGTTGACCTGCTATTTCCCATCCCTAAATTCTATAAATAAGATTATGTACAGCCCAGTATGAAAGTCTCAAATTTCAGCTTTTTAAAGAGAAAACTTGATTTGAAAATGGGATTAAGATTTTCTTTTAACAGATGAAAGCTGTCTTATTTCACACTTGACCTCACAGAAGGCCAACTCCCTCAACCGATAGCATAAATTTTGTATAACTGCAACAGTGCTCTGCAAGATTTATTTGCTGAACAGTTAAGTTTCGTCATGCCATCAAAAGCAGGAAGCAAAACTGCATCAAATTTCATTGGCAGTAATTAATTTGTTATTTTGAGGGGACATAGTAAGAGCCAAACTACAAGCAAAGATTAAATGTGTTAAATCACAACATAAAAACATTTCTTTGCATTTCCTACAGATTCACATGGAGTGCAAACAATCAGGTAAGAAGGCCACTACAAATATTATTAGGGGGCCTTAATAGCATTATGAAGATATGAAGCCATTGGTCTGACAGCAGGTAAATTCCTGTGTACATAGATACTTCTTACATGGAAACCTGGACTGTAGAGTGATGGGAAGATCATGGATTTTAATCTTTGTATGTAAAAGCTGACATATTTTTATAATTCATAAACTGGCTTAACTTTGGCAGTTGTTGGGGGAAGGTGTGCTTTTCAGGACAGGGTCATTTAAAAAAAAAAACAACCCAAAACCTATTTCAGTCTGAAAACCGTTATTAAAAACAAAACACAAATGTGCAAATACTATCTTGTATTACCATACTAGAAAAACAGCCAAACCCCACCACTCCTAAGAGTCATTCTATGCAATAACTTGTAACATTGTGTTTCTTGTATGGCTAAGAAGGACAAGACCTAAGTCTTAGTAGTTCTGAAGAGACAGAGAGTTGTGAGTTGTACTTCTAGAAAAGAACTATCATCTGTCCAATTTTCTTCCCGCAAGAGACTGAGAACATGAGAAAGTGAAGGAGTAATCTAATTTTTTGAAGGACCAAAATACAAAACGGACCACAGACAAACAGGAAACGCAACACACTATTGCGAACAAAAAGACCAGTGAGAAACAGCAGGAACATAAACAGACTTTTTACGGAGAAAACAGTACACAAACACATCATACCAAAGAAAAAAATATGTGACTGGATCAATGAAAAAAGTAATATTTCACCAAGACAATGCCTACCCTAACCATAGTATTTCCAGAAAAGGTCCTCAACAACAGGATTGCTTAACAGATGATTGAACGAGATAAGCCTTACATTCTTGATTTTTCACTAAATTCCCAATTACCAGGAGGTCTCTTTTTGATAAATATTTCTATTCCATGCAAAAACAGATCCTAAACTAGATCCTAAACATTTTAAATATTACAAGTTCTTCCATAACTTAATGTGCCTCACTGCATACCAAAATAACTCTCTTTTTATCATACTTTTCCACATATGCAAAATTTCAAAGGTGAAAATATTAATGTTAAACAATCTCTCAAGATATCTTTATCTGTTTTTATCACTTACAAAGTAGAGGATTTAAATTTCACCCTAAACTGAGACATAAACACCATTATTTACAACAACATTGAAGAGAAGTAGTAGAGAAACCTCTGTAATGCCTTTCAATGATATGGCATATAGTTTAACAACAGAAAAATAATATGAAACCGGGAAGTATATTAGTAGACATAAAACTGTTGATTCCCTTCTAAAGCTTCTTTTAATGTATATAAAGCATAACAAAAAAAAGCTCTTCTGAAAAAATAAAAATAGATCCTTTAGCAAGCACTGAGAAATTACTTATAGGTACCTATGTCAGTAAATGTTGCTCTTTCAGAATAAATTAATTGGTTTTCTACCTCTTGTAAACAATTACAGAATTTTGCACTCACGAAATTTGTTTTGTTGTTCAGTCTCTGCCTGGAAAGTTGTGGATTTTTTTCCCTCTTTCTTATTGATCAAACTTTAAACACTTTTAAATAATGTAAGTGAGAAATAATCAGGTCTATACTTATCTTTTCAAATGCAGAGCTGCAGTGCTATACCTACCAGCAATACTACCGAAGTCAACAGAAAATTTACAGAACAACTAGAACAAGATTGATCCCTACCAGAGAAGGTAACAAAACTAGTCTTAGGAAAGAATTTTTTTCAGGAGCAGAAATAGTCATTTTACTGCATGTTTCTCAGTTGTCTTTATATTTTCCTAATCTAATTTTCTTTATCATCATCCACTTAACCTCCAGAGTTTTGTCTGCTGATTCTGCTGTCACATTTGACCTTATCTTACTCAGTTCAAATATTCTTTTACTTCCTGTTACTAAAAAGGTTGGTTCAGGACATTCATTAAATCCTCAAACCCCGTTGAAATGACACCTTAAAAGATGTGGATGTACTTAACTACCAACTTCATCAGGAATCAGAAACATATCAGAATCAGATGTAGGGGGCTAAAGAGATGGGTTTTGGTCTTCCCAATCTCCAAAGCAGATATTCCTGTATAAAATTCAGACCACCATACACCTTGCTGCTTAGTGAGAGGTGCAAATCTTCAATCATTACTGAGATTTGTACACACAATATCTTGATTGCAAGTTAGAAATTACTTTTGAAAGTGAATTTTATACAGCACATAGAAATGTTATATTTTAGCACAGACATTGCAGTGAGACAAATAGCTAATTTTGCAGGCACCAGTTTGAAAGTACAGTATTGTCAGTTATAAAAATCTTGTTTTGACTTGTAAAGTGAGGAACTTGCTGTGGTCGTCACTGAGAGAGAATAAATATAGTAAACTAAAATGCCATTTATATACTGTCACTTCTCTGACCATAGCCATGCATTAAAAATGAGACTTCACGATAAAGAACATGCGAAATATTACATGAAGTGAAACATCTACAAAAGATTACATGGAAAAATTGACTTTATTAGAAAGATATGTGCTTTGATCAGCATTAATGAACTGTACATGAAAGGTATAGATTTCAAAGAAATGATAGAAACCACAGTGCTGGGGGAATGTAATAACTTGTTAGGTTTTTTGCCACACACTCCCACTTAGTATGAAATTAATGACTTCTATGGCTAGAAACTGTTATTTTAAGATTGTTATTTTTGAAGTGCTATTAATTATTCCTATTAAATTTGTTTTACTGTGGACACAAGCAAACTGCTTCGTTCTTTTCTTTGGTTGTATGTTGCTCCCTAAGTTCTGAAACATGAAATACAGATACATTACAGCATCCCCAGACTGCCAAGTTAAATGAGTCTTCCCATAAACCTGTATATTTGATTAATCAGTTTTCTTAATAATCACTATGAATGCAATGTTAGAAAACAAGCACTCTCAGAACACTGAAATAAATTTGCCTCTCTGAGGACATGAAAGTGATGGTTCATATTGTTCTCAAAAAAATCTGATATTTTTCTGTCATTCCTTATGTCTTTTCCACTCAATGGCAAAATTTAAATATATCTGCAGCCCCTTGTGAAGAAATACTGCACAAAAAATATTACTGGACCACAAAAAAACCCCTTCCTTTTCTGTTCATGTATCATATAGATCAACTAATATTTCCTCCATTTTTATTCAAAACCCTTGACTCATTTCCTTCAAGTTTCTTGGCCTCTTCTCTTACTTCTCCCTTACATGTTTTTTCTGCAATGCACCTCTTCTTACACTGCAAGGCTATCCACAATGTCTTTACCATCACTGACACAATTCTAAAGGATTCATGTGAGTCTCAGGTCTTCTTGTCATTGCCCTGACGGACACAAAGCACTTTACCCATGTGCTAAATCTGACTGCATTTTAAGTCAGTACATGGACCTGCTGGTCACGCCGTTTCTGATACAGGCCAAGATGCCATTGGCCTTCTTGGCCACCTGGGCACACTGCTGGCTCATGTTCAGTCGGCTGTCAACCAACACCCCCAGGTCCTTCTCCTCCTGGCAGCTTTCCAGCCAGGCTTCTCCTAGTCTGTACCTCTGCTTAGGGTTGTTGTGCCTCAAGTGCAGGACCCGGCATTTGGCCTTGTTAAACCTCATGCCGTTGGTCTCAGCCCAGTGGTGCAGCCTGTTAAGGTCCCTTAGCAGAGCCTCCCTACCCTCCAGCAGATCGACACTTCCACCCAGCTTGGTGTCATCTGCAGACTTGCTAAGGGAGCACTCAAGGCCTTCATCCAGGTTGTTGATAAAGACATTAAACAGGACTGGACCCAGGACTGAGCCCTGGGGAACCCCACTTGTCACTGGCCTCCAGATGGATTTAACTCCATTTACCACCACCCTCTGGGCCCGGTCATCCAACCAGTTTTTCACCCAGGAGAGTGTGTGCCCGTCCAGGCCAGAGGCCGACAGTTTCCGAAGCAGAATGCTATGAGAAACTGTATCAAAGGCTTTACTAAAGTCCAGGAAGACCACATCCACAGCCTTTCCCTCGTCCAAGAGTCTAGTCACTCGATCATAGAAGGTGATCAGATTACACTGGCAAGACCTGCCTTTCATGAACCCATGTTGACTGGGCCTGATCACCCGATTCTCTTGCAAGTGCTTCTTGATAACACTCAAGATCACCCGCTCCATGACTTTCCCCGGTACCGAGGTCAGACTGACAGGCCTGTAGTTCCCCGGATCCTCCCTGCGCCCCTTCTTATAGATGGGCACGACATCAGTCAGCCTCCAGTCCATTTAATACGCCATAAATGGCACCCGTATTGGGTCTGAACGGAGGCTCATGTTTGGAGCACGGTCCACTGGTGTACAATCGGCAAAACATTTGGAGAGGCTGAAACAAAGTTCGGAGTGTGCGCCATAGACACCTGCCCGCCTGATGGAAGGTGAGCTGCCGATAAGGGGATGGGGAACACTATAACCCAGGAACAGAAAGATGTAATTGACTTATTTAAACATATTCTAAAAGATCCAAACAAAACATTAGATGTTAATGATCTTAAAGTGCTTTTGATGTGGGCCCGGGATCATGAGCTGTCTTTTGGCGCTTGCTCAGCATTCAATCAAGAAGCCTGGGATAAGATCAGAATTTGACTATGGGATAAAGTGACTAGGTCACATAAAACAGCTACTAAGTTGCTCGGCCCCTGGCGGATTGATTTTGAAGCGTTAAAGGTGTATGTTGGCTCTAAAAAGCACAGCGATAATTCCAAGCCGAGTGTGGGATTGTCAGCAACTGCACTAACCCCCTACCCCCCTAAACTGCCTATGCTGGCCTCTGCACCCCCTGACGGGGAGGCCGACAAACCCTTTGATCCAGGTCCGATAGTCACCGAGAAGGAGCCTGATCCATTTCCACCCTGTCCCTCAGACCAATGGGCACAAGTCAGGAGGGAGGCACAGCGGCAGGGAGAAGTGGAAACATAGCAAGCTTTTCCTGTGATCTATGCGTAGAATGGCGGTCCACACTGGGAACCAATTAGTTACGAAGTGATAAAGGAAATTCGAAAAGCTGTTAAAGAGAATGGACTAATTGCCTCATTCACATTAAATTTGGTAGAAGGTATTGGTGACATACCATCTTACGCTGCAGGACTGGAGATCAATTGCCTGATTAGTTATGACTCCTTATGCAGTATGTTATCTTTCAATCAAACTGGAAGGCGTCGGCGACTATAGCAGCCCTGGATAATTTGCAACTCCTACAAGATAGCGCCTTGCAATGAGTGGGGCTCGATGCTTTAATGGGCGAGGGTAATTATATTGATGATGCGGCCCAGGCTAGAATACCAATAGAAGGGCTGCATCAATTACAGGCTATTGTCTTGAAGGCATTTCGGAATGTCCCTGATGTTGGGGCTCACATACAGTCTTTTGTGAATATTTGACAAGGAGCTACAGAACCATATGTGACTTTTCTAGACAAACTACAAGAAGCCTTAAATAAACAGGTTAACAATGCTGACACTAGAGAAAATTTGCTTAAACAATTAGAATCATAGAATAATCAGGTTGGAAGAGACCCACCGGATCATCGAGTCCAACCATTCCTATCAAACACTAAACCATGCCCCTCAGCACCTTGTCCACCCATGCCTTGAACACCTCCAGGGAAGGTGAATCAACCACCTCCCTGGGAAGCCTGTTCAATTAGCAATAGAGAATGCAAATGCAGATTGTCAGAAAATCTTATGGCCTTTACAAAATAGAAACCCGTCACTTACTGAGATGATGAGAGAATTCCAAGATGTCGGATCTCGATCTCATGACCTAATGTTAATAGCTGATGTTTTTGTGGCCATGCATACACCTAAGCAGAAGGGAACTTGTTTCAGTTTTGGAAAAACGGGACACCTGTGATGACAGTGTCCTTCCAGAAATAGGGGCCATGTAGGTTCAAATATCGAGGGACAACATCAAGGTCCCAGACTCTGTCCGCGGTGTCAAAAAGACAGACATTACGCAAACATGTGCAGATCTAGATTTCACAAAGACGATCGGGCGCTGGCTCCTTGGGTTGCACAGGGAAACATGCAGCTGAGTGCGATGGTGAGAGGGCGCGCCCCGATACAAGTAACCCCTGTAAGAGTCGGTCAAAGGGTCGATTTCTGTCTCAACATTTTCTCATTTTTAGCCTCAGAACTTGACTGTATAAACCAGAAATGCAGGCCTCAGAAAAACAGCCACAGCTGGTACGGAACGAATGCTTTGTACCTAACTACCTGTACCTGCCTCCTTATTTCAAAAGTGTCTTGTACTTGTCTCCAAGCCTCCTTGCTCCCTACCATTGTGAAAGATCCATGAAGCAAGGAGGAAAAGACAGGAAGATTAATGATGGGACTTACCACAGACCCATAGCCAACAGAGCATGCGCACAAGGGGATGATGACTACTGGCCTTCATCTGGGGGACCCCAGGTCGACCACTACCACCAGAAGGAGCGCATGCATAAAGGGAGGAGAACTGCAGACACTCCTCTCTTGGAATGTGTGGCCTACTAGGTGGAGATTGGCATATCTCCACAGGCAAAGGTGGGTCACAGGTGTATTGACTAGAATAAAAGACAGCTCCAGAGCAGCTGAACTGAGAGGAGGGTAATAGAAGACCAAGACAGAAGACTCCTCCACCGTGGGATCACCTCCAGCAAAGACCGAAACAACAGAACACCTTCTGGACCAGGACTCCCAGAGATGCTGGACATCTGTGGACCTGTGGCGGTAGCTATGAACCCTTTTTCCTTCCCTCTTCTCCCCACCTCTTTTCTTGTTCTCTGTCCCTTTATATCGTAAGTCACTTCATAGGCATAAATAATAATGTGACAGTTTAGACCGAAACGTGATTCATAGAATCACCAAGTTGGAAGAGACCCACTGGATCATCGACTCCAACCATTCCCACCAATCTCTAAACCATGCCCCTCAGTACCTCAGCCACCCGCACCTTAAACACCTCCAGGGAAGGTGAATCAACCACTTCATTGGGCAGACCGTTCCATTACCTAATGACCCTTTCTGTGAAGAATTTTTTCCTTATGCCGAGCCTGAACCTCCCCTGGCGGACCGTGAGGCCATTCTCTCCTGTCCTGTCCCCTGTCACTTGGGAGAAGAGTCCAGCTCCCTCCTCTCCACAACCTCCCTTCAGGTAGTTATAGAGAGCAATAAGGTCTCCCCTCAGCCTCCTCTTCTCCAGGCTAAACAACCCCAGCTCTCTCAGTCGCTCCTCATAAGACTTGTTCTCCAGCCCCATCACCAGCTTTGTCACTCTTCTCTGGACACAATCCAGAGCCTCAACATCCTTCTTGTGGTGAGGGGCCCAGAAATGAACAAAGTATTTGAGGTGCAGTCTCACCAGTGCCAAGTACAGAGGGAGAATAACCTCCCTGGACCTGCTGGTCATGCCATTTCTGATACAGGCCAAGATGCCATTGGCCTTCTTGGCCACCTGGGCACACTGCTGGCTCATGTTCAGTCGGCTGTCAACCAACACTCCCAGGTCCTTCTCCTCCAGGCAGCTTTCTAGACAGACTTCTCCTAGTCTGTAGCACTGCATAGGGTTGTTGTGCCCCAAGTGCAGGACACAGCATTTGGCCTTGTTAAACCTCATGCCATTGGTCTCAGCCCAGTGGTGCAGCTTGTTCAGATCCCTTTGCAGAGCCTTCCTACCCTCCAGCAGATTGACACTTCCACCCAGCTTAGTGTCGTCTGCAAACTTTCTAAGGGTGCATTCAATGCCTTCATCCAGGTTATTGATAAAGATATTGAACAGGGCTGGACCCAGGACTGAGCCCTGGGGAACCCCACTTGCAACTGGCCTCCAGCTGGATTTAACACCATTTACCACCACTCTCTGGGCCTGGTCATTCAACCAGTTTTTCACCCAGGAGAGTGTGCGCTTGTCCAGTCCAGAGGCTGACAGTTTCCGAAGCAGAATGCTATGAGAAACTCTATCGAAGGCTTTACTAAAGTCCAAGAAGACTACATACACAGCCTTTCCCTCATCCAGCAGTCTAGTCACTTTGTCATAGAAGGCCATCAGGTTAGTTTAGCAAGACCTGCCTTTCATGAACCCATGTTGACTGGGCCTGATCACCGGTTCTCGTGCATGTGCTTCGTGATAGCACTCAAGATCACCTGCTCCATGACTTTTCCTGGTACTGAGGTCAGACTGACAGGCCTGTAGTTCCCTGGATCCTCCTTGTTCCCCTTCTTATAGATGGGCACAACATCAGCCAGCCTCCAGTCCAGTGGAATCTCCCCAGTCATCCAGGACTGTTGGAAGATGATGGAAAGGGGTTTGGCAAGCACATCCGCCAGTTCCCTCAAAACTCTTGGGTGGACTCCATCCGGCCCCATAGACTTGTGGGCGCCTAGCCGGACAAGCAAGTCTCTAACCACCTCTTCTTGGATCATAGGAGACTTATTCTTCTCCTCTAAATCCTGAGTTTGTACATAGAGGGAATAACTTTCCTTACAAAGACTGAGGCAAAGAAGGCATTAAGTACCTCAGCCTTGTCCTCATCCCCTGTTACTGTTGTTCCCTCTGCATCTAGTAGGGACTGGAGATTCTCCCTAGTCCTCCTTTTACTGTTAATATATTTGTAGAAAGATTTTTTTACTGTCTTTCACAGACTTGGTCAATCTGATTTCTAGTTGAGCCTTGACTCCTTGACTCTCTTTGAATTATTTGCACTCTGAAATCATAAATGAAATGAACCATCACATGTCCACTTATGGGTGGACCGTGACACCCCCTCAGAGCCATGCTGCAATGCAAGCCAGCTCTGTGCCTGCACGGCAGGAAGTGCAGAGCTGGACCTGGCCACCGCCAGCAATTCAGAATTAACAAGCACTGCAATTCAACTCATCCCTATGGCAATTAAGGGCCCCTTAGGAAGTGGACTTAGTGCACTGTTAATTGGACGATCATCTATCACAAAGCAAGGATTGTTTGTTTTACCGGGACTGATTGATGCTGTTTTTATGGGAACAACACAAGTAATGGCTTGGACACCTCTGCCTCCCTGCTTTATACCAAAGGGCACTAGAATTGCTCAGCCGATCTGGGTGGAATAGGGGCCCCTCAGCATGGAGAAACTGCACCAACTTAAAGCTTTAGTGCAAGAACAATTACAAACTGGACACATCCTACCAACTGCCAGCCCGTGGAACACACCAGTGTTTGTAATACGGAAGAAAAGCAGAAAATGGCGTTTATTACAGGACTTGCAAAAAATAAATGCGATTATTGAGCCTATGGGAACATTGCAACCTGGAATGCCCTCACTGACAATGTTACCACAAAACTGGGGCTTAACCATTATAGATTTGAAAGATTGTTTTTTTTACCATTCCATTACATCCAAAGGATGCAGTCCGTTTTGCTTTCTCTATTCCTTCTATTAATAGGGCAGAACGAAGCCAATGATATCACTGGACTGTATTGCCGCAAGGCATGTGTAACAGTCCAACAATTTGTTAGTGGTTTGTAGCAAAAGCTTTATCACCAGTTCATGAGTTATATCCTCAAGCCCTGATTTATCATTACATGGATGATATTTTAGTTGCAGTCTCGACACCAGAACAGACGGCTAAGGCTGTAGCAGCTGTAACAGCAGCAGTTACTCAAGTAGGTCTTTGTGTTGCACCAGAAAAAATCCAAAAAACTTCTCCGTGGAAATATTTGGAGTGGAAAATCCAAGAACAAAATATTAAAGCACAGCAAGTTAAATTTTATATTCTGTAAAGACATTGAACGATGTGCAAAAATTGTTAGGAGCCATAACTTGGGTACGTCCCTTAATGGGCATCACTAGAGAAAAATTACATCCTTTGTTTATGTTATTAAAAGGTTATTCAGATTTAACCTCTACCAGGCAATTAGACAAAGATTCATTGGTGGCATTAGACAAGGTCGCTAAAAACTTAGTCAGAAATAAATATTTCACAAATATTTAAATACTCCAATTGAATTATATATTATTTCAGCCAAATACCAACCGTTTGGAGTTTTAACCCAATGGGTAGCAGTTGTGTCTGCCACATTTAGACCTTTAGAATGGATATTTTTACCACATCAGTTTTCTAAAACAATAACAACTCAGCATGAAATGTTAGCTATGTTAATTCAAAAGGGTCGCAATCATTTATTGGAGTTGGATGGGATAGATCCCTCAACCATCTATGTTCCCATGACTCAACAACAAGTAGACTGGTTTTTGCAACATTCCTTTTTTATGCAAATTGCATTAGCAGACTTGAAAGGACAATTTAGCATTCATTATCCTCCAACCCCCTTTTGAGTTTGTTTGAGTGCACAAGCTTAATTCCTGCCACAAAATTCAGTCATATCCCTCTCAAGGAGGCGTTGACACTTTTTACAGATGGATCAGGGAAAACTGGAAAATCAGTGATTGTTTGTAGGACCAAACAGGCCATGTGGAAATCAGACATTCATAAAGTGTCAAGATCACCTCAAATTGTGGAATTGGCTGCAGTTGTTAGATGCTTTAAGCTGTTTTCACAACCCATAAACATTGTTACTGATTCCACCTATGTTGCTGGCATTGTTTCACGCTTGGAGAATGCCTATTTAAAGTATGTAGTCAATGGACAGCTATATGCTTTTTTAAAGGAATTGAAATATCTGTTAGACAATCAACATGAACCTTACTTCATAATGCATGTACATTCTGATCCAAATTTACCAGGATATTTGACTGAAGGTAATTGTCGAGCTGATGCTTTGGCAGCCCCTGTAATCATTCCAGATACATTACAACAAGCACGTATGTTACATGACTTTTATCACCAAGGTAGTATAGCCCTTCGGAAAATGTTTCAGTTAACTCATTAGCAAGCTTGGTAAATTGTACAGATGTCAACTGATCCCAAACACTACTTTTGATGGTGGAAATCCTTGTGGATTAGGTCCACTTGAAATACGACAAACTGATGTAACACATATCCCCGAGTTTGATTGTCTAAAATATGTGCATGTATCAATTGACACGTTTTCTACCTGCATTGTTGCCTCTGCACATACGGGGGAATGAGCAAAAGACGTAAAAAACCATTTATTATATGCAATTACTGTTTTGAGGGTGTCAAAACGAGTAAAAACAGACAATGGCCCAGGATATGTTTCTAATATAACAAAATCCTTTTTTCAGCAATGGGGAGTCACACACGTCACGGGCATTCCTCACTCACCGACAGGGCAAGCCGTAGTTGAACGAACTCATGGTACATTAAAAAATATGTTGTTAAAACAAAAAAGGAGCATGGGATATGCCCCTCAAGAGAGACTATTAAAAGCTATATATGTTCCAAATTTTTTAAATTGTTGCCAAGACAATATTCCCCCAATAGAGTGACATTTTATCACGAAATCAAATGATAACATGAGTAAAGCTAAAGTAATGATACATAACTTAGAAACGAGACAATGGGAAGGTCCATGGCCAGTAATAACTTGGGGGTGAGGGTATGCTTGTGTCTCTACAGATCGTGGACCACAATGGATGCCAGCAAGATGTGTGCGACCTGCATTGCAATATTTGTCGGAATTTCGTGTTGAGCAACCACCATTCCATGGATCCCCGCCCAATCCCAAGAAAACATCTGAGTAACCCTAGCCAATGCAGCACAACAAGATTTATTGTGTTTGTCGGTATCAACACCAACCAATCTATTTAGCACCTGTTTAGTAAGTTTGCCGATAGATGATGTTCTTTATTAGTTGTGATAAAAGTAGATTTTAGTAAATATTTTAGTTATATAAGCAAAAATGTTAACACATATAAAATGTTAATTCCTTACTTAGTGTGTGTTGAAATGATTTTATATGATGTAATTACATATCTGCAGATATATCCAAATCCAAGAACATCTCCCTGCAATCACCGAGAGAATTGTATTTTATTTGAGGAGATAGAGCACGGGCAGGTATTCCTTCCTGTATTTCAGGAGGCCCATGTACATTAGGCAAATTCATATTATTAACTCCGAATGTTTCTATGATTTTAAACCACACTTTGGCTCACCGTCATCAAACAAATGCCCCATTGGCAGCTTCATCTAGTGTTTTGACATATTTTTCAGATCATTCAGAATTTATACATTAAAGTATTAACACCTTAGAAGATTTAACAGAAAAATTGCAAATATAGAATGAATGGAATACATGTGTAGGACTTTTTGTTGGAATTGGAACTTGGATTATAAAAATGAACATGATAGGTTTTATGATTTTACTTGATATTTTTTCTAGCATATTGATTTGTGTGCCTTGCTTAATCAAATTAGTGCAGAGCTTGATTGATAGAGTGTTAAGACAAATATTAGTAGTTCATGAAAACAAAAAAGGGGGAGATGTCTGAAGAGATGCTGACCAAAAATGACCATGAATGCTGCTGAGCCTCTGGAGATAAGAGTGCAGAGAGCTTTGATAACCAGCTAGCCTCCAGCCTGAGAAAATTCAACATCAGTGGCAAAACCAAGAAGACATAACAACAATAACAGTGGTCACGAGGAACTGGGAAGGAGAAGAACAGCTGTGGAAATTTTTATGAAGGACTTGCAGGACTGTTGTTGACATTTCACTAAGGTATAAAGATGAGCTTGTCATAATAAACTTGGTCTCAGCTTGAAATGAAAGAAGAGTCCATGTCTGTTTAATACGCCACACAAAGTTTAAGGAAACAGCTATTGTCTCTGAAGATAGAATCTGACAAATGAATTAGTGAAACATATAGTTATCTTCCATTTGGATTTGAGTTCTTCATGCCTTTCAGGTAATACATTTTCTTAATTTCTGTCTATGTAACAGCACTTCTAGCAAAAGGGGAATAAAATATTTTCCTCTTCTATTACTTCTTTTTTCTTCCTCTCCTGTTTTGGGCTCTACTATTTTGTCACCTTCCCTCAAAATGGATGGACAGTACAGCTGAGCCTATGATTCAGCTCACCAAACCATAAAAAAACCTAATCCAGCAGTAGAAGTGAATCACTTCCACGTGAAGCCAGTAAGGAAAGTAAGACTGGCTATATCAGTGTGAGACATTTGCTTTCATTCTTCTCACTTTTATTTAATTTCATGTATATATATGTGTGTATAAGGTTAAAGCCATTCTCGTATCGTATTTACTTGTCGTTGATCAGCCATCTCATGTACCATCCTAAGGAGGCATTTCTTGCAATATAACAGCAATTCAGACGAACTTATAAAGATCTTAATTATAAATGTAGAAGAAATGCTAACCTAAAATACAATTCCAAAATAGGAGATGCATAAGGTCAAAGACACCTGAAAAAAAAATCAGGATAACACTTCCTTTCTCCGAAGTTGTTCTGACAAATTTGTGAGCCAGTAACATCTTTAACTCTGACATGGGGAAACTGCCAGGCTGTTGGGTGCACAAATTGTAGAGGTTAGCTATGAATTCACATTACGTATTTGGGAAATGGTGTTTTGGGTCTGTTGAAAGCATCAGCACAGCTAAGAATGATTGAAAAGCTATAATTCTCTTCATGTCCCCTACTGCCATCATATAGGACCCTTTGATAGTTTTTATTTTATATAATGGAATATTCCATTGACTTCCTAGAAATTATTCTGAAATTTTACACACTGGTGTGATTTACAGCATACTTGATTCATTACAGGGGTCTTCTTTATGAATGAAGCATTGAAAGAAAAGAGAAAGAAATAAGTTTTTCTTTCCAAAAATACAAGACTAGATCCAGAGAAAATTTTACTCATGAGCATAAAGATGCTGCCACTTTCCAGAGGGGAAGACAATTTGTAGGAGATGTTTAGCCTTGAGGCAGTTCATTCTTTACACATAGTCATAAGAAATACAGCTCCTGGCAGTTTTTATCATTACTAATAAATGAATAAGCATGGTTTCTGAAAAAAAAACATGTTTCTTCAGAAGGACATGTTACACTGTTAACAGATCTGCTATAGAGAGCTCTCATTGTGGCCATGAAGTATATGAGCATCACCAAACAGATTTTTGTCAGACATCTGGGGAGTAGAAGAAAGATGATTAGGTCATTGGAGTTAGCTGAGATAAACATCGAATCATGTCAGAACTAGGAAAAAAATCATTGAAAGGCAAGGCCATTCTTTGGCTACAAAATATCTTTACCAGAAGTGATTTTTACACTTAGTCATGTTTGGTGAATAGTTTTGTATGCAGGAGTTGTCTTGGGGTTTCAAAACTTCATTCTTCAGAAGGAAGACAGCAACTTATTCAAATCTGTTAGGGAAAGTGGCATCTCCTGATATTTCCTGGTGATAATATTTTATCTAAGCAAAATCATGAGACTGTTTTTACAGTAAATGTCTAATGAAACCCTAATGCAACAGAAGACACTGTGGAAAAGCATAAATGGAGATTATTTTGAAGAGTAGATATGGTTATTTTGCACAATGTTTGTCACCTCTAGAGAGAGAACACTATGATGGTAGATGAGTCTTGCAGGGAGTAACTTTTTCTTAATACTTTATATAGCTTTGGTCAGTAATGTTAAGAATTTTAAAACTGCCATGTTTGCTATCTGTCCAATGCATATATGTCATTGTTCTGCCTGTCCTTTTGTTTCATATTCCTTTTGACTGCTCCTAGCACTAAATTTCAATGAGTATTTTCAGTAAGAACTGCACATACCCAAAAAGTAGCACCTAAATTCAACTGGCACCAACATGAACATGTCCTGTGTACATCACCATGACTTGGACCCTCAGTGCAGCTGTTTCCTCTCTTCATATCCAAAGGGATGTGCTGTAGGTGGAACAGGTAGATTGCAGAATCTGCTGCTTTACAAGCACTCTTCTTTTCTACTCCTGTGCCTGCAAATTCTGTCTCTGCCTTTGGGATGATGCATCCTTCAGTGACCTAGAAAGGAGGAATCTTCTTTAATCCCTTCCCTCCTCTGTAATTATCCTGGCTTCTTTGCAGCATGTTCTGCTATGGAGGTCTAAGACCTATAACCTCCTGTTGAAACCAGTGGGAAATTAGAACTCTCCACACTGTGTTGTCCTCTTCTGTTTGGAAGATATATGGTTTATCCAAAGCACAGAGCAGAGTGCAAAATTTGCAGTGAGGGCACTTTTTTTTTTTTTTCCGCTCTGGAGAAGCCGTAACAGAAGGTTGAAAGTTGTGTTCATCCTTTGGCCTGGTCATTATTTAGTTCATTTTCCATATTCTTAACTCTAGACTTAATTTTGGCATACAAATACACAGTAGATAATAATGTCTCACTAAAAGTGCTTTAATACAGACAGAGTTAACCCTTCCAGGTTCTGAAAATGAAATGAGGTTAATTGATTTGTCAGGATCAAATAGTGTTTTGTCTGGCAGAGGAAGATGATTCTCAGGTAGCAGAAACAACATTTAAGACATTACCACAAGTAGGCAAACTCCCTGCCTTAAGAAATCTCAGAAGTTTCCACAGATGTGTACTAATTTAATTTGGACAAGCACAATCAATATGTAAAGACTGCTTAAAGCAGTGCAGTGTAGGCTTCAGAACAATTTCCAGTTTTAAGTTCATAAGAAGTGGTTGTACTTACTGTATTTATTGTACTTAAGAGCACAGTGGCTGGATTGGGAAGCTTTCTAATTTTGTTGTGCAAGTAGGCATTAAATTCTTCCAAAACAAAGAATAATATTTAATATTTATATTTCACAGACAGTGCACAGGACTACGTGGTAGATTTAAGAGATGGAATCTGTTATGACCTGCATTATGTGACTTTTTTCACAGTCCGATCTCTACATAATTACATTCCATTGCAATTTAAACAGTCACTTTCTGTAAAGAAATGTTCTAGCATTCCCTCTCACTATTAAAAGTGCATACCTCTTTTTCTGGACTTATCCAGCTGTCAGTTTGTAGCCACTTGATTTTGTTACAATTACCTGTTAGTTATAACAGGTTAGAAAGCCCTCTGCTATCGGGAATCTCTTCTTGTTAGATACTCATTGCTTGTGACCAAGTTATACTGTAAGCCTTCTCTGTAAAAAGTCATTATGGATCGAGATAATGAAGTACCTTGGTGAAAAGGCAGACATGGAATCATCCTTGTGGTTTCTTTCTGAATATTTTTCAAGTTTTCAACATCCTTACTGAATTGTAGGTATTCAAACTGGTCCCAGTGCATGGTATTGTCTTGATATTGCAATGTTCATAATAACTATAGAGGCAAAACCACGTCTCTTCTGTTCCAGATGGTTTCTTATGCATTCAAAGAATGTCTTGGCTACCATATTGTGCAAGAGGCTCTTATTATGTGCAGCCTTTCTGCTTTCTAGGCTCAATATATATAATAATGTCTAATCTTTGCAAGTACTCCATGTTGAAATATTGCTATATGATAATTATTTGTAATCTCTTTGTAATGAAATGGTACGGAAGATCACTGATATGATGTTTCATTAATATTTTTTAATTCTACTTCAGAGAGCTCAATGAGTAAAATAAGAGAGAACAGTGTGGGGGACATGGCACATTGTGCTTTTCTCGGTGCTCCTGGTAAAAAAGAAAGTATATGTTAAGCTCACAAATACTTGTAAAGCTAAGATAAAGAAAACAACTATGTTTAATTTCCTTGATGAATATTCTATGCATGAATTAAAATGCTACCATTATAGTGCAGACACCTGGAAGATCTTGAGGGTAAAATGCTACCATTATAGTGCAGATTCCTGGAAGATCTTGAGGGATGTCATTCTTCCAGAATGAAATCTGGGCAAGGCTGGGGGGGATTGTTATGGATTTGCTGTTCATAAATTTTCTTTGCTTGTAGAGACATACAAAAATATTGCTTGCAGGTATGCTCAGACAGGTGGGACAACAGAAACAATGAAATCCTATATGTGGTGATCATGTTACCAATGATAATATTCAGCTGAACTATTATGTAAATATTGATTACGGAATTTAAGAAAATTAACTTGAAAATAATTGCCCTAAAATTCTCATTTTTTATTTTTTTTCTGCAGCTGGAGAAGAATGCAATGATATATAACTCTGTCCAAAAAGTTGTCATAGTTATGGTCTGGGACAAACACAGTTAAAATATTATCATGGTGAAAGAACATTTATTTCTAAGACAATTTTATATCAATTAGCAACTACACCCAAACTACCAAGGAAGAGTGCTACAATTATTGTTATTTAAGTGCTCTTTAAAGAACAAATAAAAACAAAATGAGTGTAATTTTCTGCCATTGAAGATAGAGATTATGGTTGTTAACATACATTATTAGAGGGTGAGTAAAGCTTGCTGCAGAAATTTCCTCAAATATGGGCATAGAAAAAGTTTTACAACTTCTTAAAATCAAGTTATAATTCTTTAGAACTTTCCTTTTCCCCCTATCTTATGATTTTAAAAGTTTTCAGTATCTAATTTTAAATTCACTTACTGCAGTTGCCACTGTAGCTTGTAGTTTGCTGGCCTCTGACTGTGCTGAATCTGCACCAGCTTCTTGTTAATCACTGTCATGAGTTGCTGCTTCTGGAAGGAACAACTCAGTAGAATGTAGAAAATGCTCTGTTCCTGTAGCCCAGGGTGTGCTCTGTGGACAGTTCATCATCATATTAAATAACTCTCTATATAGGATCACCAAAGTCCTATGATTGAGCAATAACTTTTATGGATCTAACCTCAGAATTTCCAAGCAGTTTTCTCTGGGGAGGGAATTGCATCTCCTGCAAGTGGGGTTGTTCCCTTTAGACTGGTGAATATTTTCTCTCTTGTATAGAAATAGGTCCATTGTTTGAGACATTATATTTACTGTAATGTAGTGCTAAGGAAACATTAAAGCTCGTCTTCATAAGCTGCTGATAACCTGCAAATGAATTTAACTATGAGTCCCAATTCTCAAGAAAAAAGTGACAAGAGGCTAACAGAAAGACAGAGAGCAAAACTGGGTAAGTAGAAATAAGTAGAAGCAGAAGAGACAATTTAAAATGGGTTTAATATGTGAGAAATGAGGATATGCTGTGGAAGATGAGATATGAAAAGAGTTTAAATAGAGGAAAAGGAAAGAAATGCAAGATTTTCCAAAGGATAAGAAGAACCTGCTCATGAGCACCAGTTTGAAAATTGACTAGTCAACAATCTATAGGGTGTCTGAACTTCTTCCACACTTCATGTTGGGTTTAATTACACCCACATGCTAAATGAAACTACATTTACTGATCATCTTTTTAGTAACTTTTCTCACCCTTCTCTCATGGCAGTAGTATTTAGAGCACCTACAGAGTGTTTGCATCAGAAAGGCACCATTTCAAGGCCATGTTTGGGCTGTACGCCTTTGTGGTTGATTTTACCTACACTACATTGAAATTAACCAGGACCATGGCCATCCAAAAATTATCTTCAATGCAAATGCAGAACTCAATTTGCTTATTCTGTAGGTGAAAATGTGCTTTATTATTGTAATAAAAATAGAGTACTTATCACCATCTTGTGCAAGTACCTCTCCATAGATGCCTGTATTATCCTGGAACTTATTTATGGGTGGGACATGCCATTATTCTTTATAGCTGGGAACACGAAAGCAAAAGGATTTCAGCCTCATCTTTCATAACCAAGCCTTAGATCTTTCTGTCACAAGACATCCTGTTTCTAATACTCCACAGCAAACATTTAATTCTTACTTAAATTGGAGTTGTTGGCATTAGGACATTCTTAATAGGGCATGTAGAGTTTCTTAATTTTTTTCCTCTGGCTTTCTAGTTTAGGATCTGTTTTTGCATGGAATAGAAATATTTATCAAAAAGAGACCTCCTGGTAATTGGGAATTTAGTGAAAAATCAAGAATGTAAGGCTTATCTCGTTCAATCATCTGTTAAGCAATCCTGTTGTTGAGGACCTTTTCTGGAAATACTATGGTTAGGGTAGGCATTGTCTTGGTGAAATATTACTTTTTTCATTGATCCAGTCACATATTTTTTTCTTTGGTATGATGTGTTTGTGTACTGTTTTCTCCGTAAAAAGTCTGTTTATGTTCCTGCTGTTTCTCACTGGTCTTTTTGTTCGCAATAGTGTGTTGCGTTTCCTGTTTGTCTGTGGTCCGTTTTGTATTTTGGTCCTTCAAAAAATTAGATTACTCCTTCACTTTCTCATGTTCTCAGTCTCTTGCGGGAAGAAAATTGGACAGATGATAGTTCTTTTCTAGAAGTACAACTCACAACTCTCTGTCTCTTCAGAACTACTAAGACTTAGGTCTTGTCCTTCTTAGCCATACAAGAAACACAATGTTACAAGTTATTGCATAGAATGACTCTTAGGAGTGGTGGGGTTTGGCTGTTTTTCTAGTATGGTAATACAAGATAGTATTTGCACATTTGTGTTTTGTTTTTAATAACGGTTTTCAGACTGAAATAGGTTTTGGGTTGTTTTTTTTTTTAAATGACCCTGTCCTGAAAAGCACACCTTCCCCCAACAACTGCCAAAGTTAAGCCAGTTTATGAATTATAAAAATATGTCAGCTTTTACATACAAAGATTAAAATCCATGATCTTCCCATCACTCTACAGTCCAGGTTTCCATGTAAGAAGTATCTATGTACACAGGAATTTACCTGCTGTCAGACCAATGGCTTCATATCTTCATAATGCTATTAAGGCCCCCTAATAATATTTGTAGTGGCCTTCTTACCTGATTGTTTGCACTCCATGTGAATCTGTAGGAAATGCAAAGAAATGTTTTTATGTTGTGATTTAACACATTTAATCTTTGCTTGTAGTTTGGCTCTTACTATGTCCCCTCAAAATAACAAATTAATTACTGCCAATGAAATTTGATGCAGTTTTGCTTCCTGCTTTTGATGGCATGACGAAACTTAACTGTTCAGCAAATAAATCTTGCAGAGCACTGTTGCAGTTATACAAAATTTATGCTATCGGTTGAGGGAGTTGGCCTTCTGTGAGGTCAAGTGTGAAATAAGACAGCTTTCATCTGTTAAAAGAAAATCTTAATCCCATTTTCAAATCAAGTTTTCTCTTTAAAAAGCTGAAATTTGAGACTTTCATACTGGGCTGTACATAATCTTATTTATAGAATTTAGGGATGGGAAATAGCAGGTCAACTAAATCAGCATAATGATTCCAGTAGCACATATAAGTTTGTCTAGCATGCTTTCAGGTTTTTGGAGACTGATCAAGCAGTATTCAAACAGCTGTCATCCTGGCACTATGGGTTTCTTCCACTCCCCTTTTGAGAAGCAGCTCTTGAATACTTCATACAGACAGCTGGATGCCTCAAGTGAGGAATTTACTTCTCTCTTTCTTGTGCCATCCCCTTTAAATTCAAGGTAATGTAGACACAGAATAGCCTAGTCATCTGATTTAGAACTGTCATGCTGTCTACATATCCGGGAACTTGATTTATGCCTCCAGAAACTGGTGGAGTTTTCTTATAGCTGTACTGTTTCTCACAGTATTCTACTTGGGAAACTGGCTGCCATTGGCCTGGACAGGCACACTCTGTGCTGAGTTAAAACTGGATGGATAGCCAGTCCAAAAGAGAAGTGGTAAATGGAATTAAATCCAGCTGGAGGCCAGTCACAAGTGATGTTCCCTAGGGCTCAGTCTTGGGTCCAGTTCTGTTCTTTATTGATGATCTGAATGAGAGATTGAATGTACCCTTAGTAAGTTCACGGATAACACTAAGCTGGAACAACGTGTCAATTTACTTGAGGGTAGAGAGGCTCTACAGAGGGAACTGAACAGGTTGGATTGGTGGTCTGAGACCAGTGGTCTGAGACCAATAGTCTGAGGTTCAGCAAGGCCAAGAGCTGTCCTGCACTTGGGACACAACAACCCCATACAGCGCTACAGGCTTGGAGAAGAGTGGCTGGAAAGCTTCCTGGCAGAGAAGGACCCAGGGGTGCTGGTTGAGAGTCAACAGAATACAAGTCAGCAGTGTGCACTGGTGGCCAAGAAGGCTGATGCCATCTTGGTCTGTATCAAAAACAGCGTGGCCAGCAAGACCAGGGAAGTGATTCTGCCCCTGTCCTTAATGCTTAATCAAAGCCAATGTTATTCTATATCACATTGAAACATATATTTAGAAGATAGAAAGACCTCACAGTTTAGAAAATAATCTGCCTTTCTAGGATCCTGACAGTACAGTGAATGTAAAAATACCACTTTCACTGACAATTTAGAAGGGCCCCCAGGATGCAGTAGATGATTCAACCTTCCAGATTTCCCTGGAGTGTAAGCCTGTCCCTCCTGATGTATGACACATAGAATCATAGAATCACCAGGTTGGAAGAGACCCACTGGATCAACGAGGCCAACCATTCCTATCAAACACTAAACCATGCCCTTTAGCACCTCGTCCACCCGTGTCTTAAACACCTCCAGGGAAGGTGAATCAACCACTTCCCTGGGTAGCCTGTTCCAGTGCCCAATGACCCTTTCTGTAAAAAATTTTTTCCTAATGTCCAGCCTAAATCTCCCCTGGCGGAGCTTGTGGCCATTCCCTCTCATCCTGTCTCCTGTCACTTGGGAGAAGAGGCCAGCTCCCTCCTCTCTACAACCTTCCCTCAGGTAGTTATAGAGAGCAATGAGGTCTCCTCTCAGCCTCCTCTTCTCCAGGCTAAACAACCTCAGCTCTCTCATAAGGCCTGTTCTCCAGCCCCTTCACCAGCTTTGTTGCTCTTCTCTGGACTCGCTCCAGAGCCTCAACATCCTTCTTGTGGTGAGGGGCCCAGAAGTGAATACAGTACTCGAGGTGCGGTCTCACCAGTGCCGAGTACAGATGGAGAATAACCTCCATGGACCTGCTGGTCACGCCATTTCTGATACAAGCCAGGATGCCATTGGCCTTCTTGGCCACCTGGGCACACTGCTGGATCATGTTCAGACAGCTGTCAACCAACACCCCCATGTCCTTCTCCTCCTGGCAGCTTTCTAGCCAGACTTCTCCTAGTCTGTAGCACTGCATAGGGTTGTTGTGCCCCAAGTGCAGGACACAGCATTTGGCCCTGTTAAACCTCATGCCACTGGTCTCAGCCCAGCGGTCCAGCCTGTTCAGATCCATTTGCAGAGCCTTCCTACCCTCCAGCAGATCCACGCTTCCACCCAGCTTAGTGTCGTCTGCAAACTTCCTAAGGGAGCCCTCGATGCCTTCACCCAGGTCATCGATAAAAACACTGAACAGGGCTGGACCCATTACTGAGCCCTGGGGAACCCCACTTGTAACTGGCCTCCAGCTGGATTTAACACCATTTACCACCACTCTCTGGGCCCAGCCATCCAACCAGTTTTCCACCCAGGAGAGTGTGTGCCTTTCCAGGCCAGTGGCTGACAGTTTCCGAAGCAGAATGCTGTGAGAAACTGTATCAAAGGCTCTACTGAGGTCCAGGAAGACTACATCCACAGCCTTTCCCTCATCAAGCAGCCAAGTCACTTTGTCATAGAAGGTGATCAGGTTAGTATGGCAAGACCTGCCTTTTGTAATTCCGTGTTGACTGTTCCTGATCACCTGGTTCTCTTGCATGTGCTTCATGATAGCACTCAAGATCACCTGTTCCATGACTTTCCCTAGCACTGAGGTCAGACTGACAGGCCCGTAGTTCCCTGGATCCTCCTCGTGACCCTTCTTTTAGATGGGCACAACATTAGACAGCCTCCAGTCCAGTGGAACTTGCTAGTCTTCCAGGACTGTTGGAAGATGATGGAAAGGGGTTTGGCCGGCACATCCGCCAGCTCCTTCAATAGCCTCGGGTGAATCCTTTCTGGCCCCATAGACTTGTGGGTTTCCAGCTGGGCAAGCAAGGCTCTGACCACCTCCTCTTGGACCATGGGAGCCTCATTTTGCTCCTCTAGCTCCGGGGTTTGTACACAGAGGGAACAACTTTCTTTACATTTAAAGACCGAGGCAAAGAAGGCATTAAGTACCTCAGCCTTTTCCTCGTCCCCTGTCACTGTTGTTCCTTTTGCGTCCAACAGGGACTGTATGGTCTCCCTAGTCCTCCTTTTATTATTTATATATTTATAGAAAGATTTTTTGTTATCTTTCACCGACTTTGCCAATTTGATTTCTAGTTGAGCCTTTGCCCTTCTGATTTTTTCTCTACACAACCTCACTTCCCTCCTGTAGTCCACCCAAGAGGCCTGTCCCCTCTTCCAGAGCCCATAAACATTCCTCTTCTTCTTGATATCACTCAAGATCTCTCTGTTCAACCAAGCTGTTTTTTTCCCCTGCCTGCTTTTTTTTCGGAACATGGGGATGGCTTTCTCCTGAGCTGCTAGGATCTCTTTTCTGAAGAGTTCCCAGCCCTAATGGGCTCCCTTGCCCTTAAGCACTGTCTCCCATGAGACTTTGCCAACCAGCCTTCTGAAGAGTTCAGAGTCTGCCCTCTGGAAATTTAATGCTACTGTCTTGCTAACCACCCTCTTCACTTTGCCTAGAACAGAAAACCCTATCATCTCATGATCGCTTAGTCCTAGGCGTCCTCCTACTGCCACATCCTCCACAAGGCCTTCTCTGTTCACAAACAGCAGGTCCAGGAGGGCACCTTCCCTTGTTGGTTCATTCACCAACTGTGCAAGGAAGTTGTCTTCCACACACTCCAGGAACCTCCTAGACTGCTTCCTTTCTGCTCTATTGTACTTCCAGCAGATATCAGGAAGACTGAAGTCTCCCACAAGAATGAGAGGCATCGATCTAGAGATTAACCCCAGCTGTTTATAGAAGAACTCGTCAGCTGCTTCTCCTTGGCTGGGTGGTCTGTAACAGACTCCCATCACAAAATCTACCTTCTTATGGGCTCCTCTGATTTTAACCCACAGGCACTCAATCTCCTCATTGTCACAATCCAGCTCAATGGTGTCCAAGTCCTCCCTTACAAAGAGGGCTACCCCGCCTCCTCTCCTTCCCTTCCTATCCCTCCTCAAGAGTTTGTACCCCACCATATCTGTACTCCAGTTATATGAGTCATCCCATCACATTTCCGTGATGGCAAATATAAAGGAATGATTGTCAGTGTCAGATGCTTTATATGACATTAATTTTGAGGAGAGGATAAAACCTAAGAACTCTTTATTAAAAGCACTGTTCTTCCTTCCCTTTCCTTTTCTCATTCTGAAATTATTATTGAGAATGCAACTGCATGCATTGGGGCATAATTATGTACAGTAAGCAAGTGTAAAGCAAACTGTACATAGAAAAAAATCTATAGAGTTAGGAATGATTAATTGTTTTTGCAGTTACTCAACATTCAGTTTCTATATTTTTGTTTTTCTTACCACATGCCTAGTACCTACACATCTGGACTGAACATTGGTGGTTTATTTTCTTTATCAAAAGTAGCTAGATTCTATAATAATAGACATTCTATTTATTTGCCTTTTATGCTGAAATGTTGACTGATATGGTCTGATTAATACTAATTTGATAGGTCTAGACTAATTTTAAATATCCATCTAAATTGCATATGCAATATACTAAGCTTGTTTCCATTTTGAATAGTTATTGCCTGCTACTATTGCTTTTTCTAACTTGTGATGATGCATTGAATAAAAGACAAAAATAATAAAAGCATCCTAATCAAGAGTGCCTTTGAATTCAGACGGTTTATATTCTTCACAACTGATCTCTTTGCTGTTCCTATCAATGTAGCGCAGGCTTTTTTCTCTGCATAAATTATACATGTTTGTTCCCTGGGTGTATTTCGCTTACTAATAGGCTACAGAGTTATTCTAGGTCTTGAGAAGTTTGAGGTCTGAGTTGTGAAGGGCAAGCATTATCATCCCCTGTTAAATTCTTCAAGAACTGAAACTGCTTTTCTTCTCACTAAGTTCACATCCATAACAATTATTGACACAGTTTATTTCTAAAATTAATTTTGTAAAACAATAGAGAGGGCTTTTTTCTTTCTACTTTTTTTTTTCTCCTTTTGCTTCCATCCCCTTATATAGAAAACAGATGAGATTGACTGTGTCTTGAGTGTGAGTTATAGGAGCAATTTTTAGAGGGAAACACAAAGAACAGTGGGGTATTTCCAGTGCATGTGAGAAGCAGTGGCAAGAGCTGGTAACTTTGTTTGAATGCCTAGTTAGGGCTAGATTCATCTCATCCACTTGAGGGGTGCCTTATCTCATATGCCTTAGACTTTCCTTGTATATAGTGGAGGGACTAGCTCTTGTAAAACTTCCTACCAACTAAGTTTTGAAGCCTTTGTATTGCAGTCATAAAGACTCTAGTATTTGTTTATTTGAGGCTTTATTTTTAGCCAAGAAATCTAATTCTTATGGTGGTGTGCAATTTTTAAATACAATTCTACCTGCTCTTGCTAGCAATAGTCAGTTCTTACAAAAATCTTGGACAGTGTGACTAAATTTCTCATGCACACTGTCCACAATTCTTTTTTTTTTTTGTTTTTGGTTTTGTTTTTTTTTTAAAGACTGGATTTGCAGGAGGGGCAGGGAAAATCCAACAAGTAAAAAAGTAGGGAAGTCCATGGGACATGTAAGGGGGATTAAGAACAAAATGGAGACCAAAAATAGGCTACCAGTCTCACTAGCTACATTCTGAACTACTGGTTCTTACTTTTGTGCCCAAATCTCCAAGGTGAAAGCCTAATAACAAATTCAATTCACAGTCTATTTTTTGAAAGCTCCACTGCTTATGTCTATTGAGGAGTGATGATGGCAATCTCTTCTAATGTTTAAACTGCTATCAAGATGGGATTAGATTCTAGGCCTGACAGTTTGAAACCGATACAGATCTGTATCTTCATCACCTTCTTTCTTGGCTGTCTACTTGAACCACTGTAAAACTCTCCTTTGGTAAGCAGCTGTAATCACAGTGGGGTTAAACCCAAAACTTGTTTTTTGTTCCTAATCTCTGATTCCTCCCCTTGTGTCTTTTTTTCTTTAAGATGGGAGGATTTTGGTAATTCTTGATTTACTGGGTTTTATGTGTTTGAGGGTATTGACCTCTCCCTTTCTAGAAGCCCAAATGCTGAAGTGGGTGGCCTTGGCACTTGGGATTTTTGAGTTTTCTTTGCTGGGGGAGGTGAGAATAAAGGCTTAATTAACACAGAGACATCACTGTAGGCACAGGCAGACACTTTGACTTCACCTATCTCTTCCAGAGGAGTGCACATTGAACTGACTGCAGCCGACTCCTGATCTTTCTTTTCTGTTTTCAGTCTCTAGCACAGTCTGCTAGTGCTAGTTGTTGGACATCAAGGGATGTGAACAGTTCATGTCCCTTCACAAGCTCTATTAGGTGTATCCACAGTATTCTCATCCACTTGAGGTGAGCTTAAGATGCGAATTTAGATTGCACAAATGGCAACGTATTGCACTTAGTATTGACTTCAATTAGACTTGTATTAGCTTGGGGAACTTGGGCAAAGTATTCCTTAATTAAAATGAAGAAAGTGTGATCCCCAAGCAGGGAGTCCAACCTTGTTCTGCTCTCATAACCATGCACTCAGTATCTGATACTGTGTACAAATCAGAGAGAGCTGAGGAAGATTAAAGTGGTTTCTGGTCTCAGTTTAAGTGGATGGAAAAAAAAATCACAAACTAATGCTAGCATTATCAGGTTTTGCCTTAAGGTTTTAAGAAAGAACTTTGTTTTTCAAGATGATTTTCCCTATTTTCACATATGATAGTATAAAAGAAAATAGTGGGGTTTAGCTGTATTTGTTGCCAGGCTGTGCATACTTTCAAATTGTTGCAAATTAGTGCCACATACTTGATAATCTCTTTAGGCTGTATGGCTTAGAGGCGTCATTTATAAAGTGCCAGACGTCATTTTGTAGGCTCAGGTTTCAGAATCAAGGTGAAGATTTGTTTCAGCATGGCATGAGTGATTCGCAGCAATAACTATTAGAGTTAAAAGGTTAAATGAAATGTCAATTGTTACTGTGAGACTTTAGTTGCCAGTTAACTTTGAGTGTTCTGGCACTGTAAATAGCACAGAGACTGACTTTTCTGAATAGCAATCCTTCTAATTCATAAATTAGATCATCTTAGAGGTCCACAAAGTGCATAGCAGATGCTATTTGAAAAGATGTGAGTAGCTGATTCTAAGCAGCTGTGACATTTGTTAATTTGTAAGAAAATCTAGAGAGTTTTTATTTTCCTTTTAGTGTTGATGTAAAAAAAGAAGATATACATTGAAATAATTAAATTCAGAGACATATAAAGTATTAAAAGGAGTGGGAGAAATTCCTTTTCATTGCTATTTTAATAAAGATCAGATATCTGAAAATAACATGTATAACAAATTATTTTGGCTAAAGTCTTATTTATCCAAAATGAAATAGTAAACCAAGTGTTTGAAAAATCATGTGAAATGTGTTAAAATGAGAATTTTGGTAGCAAGACAACTTTTGAACAGTGAACGAGGGGAAAAACATAGAATTATAACCCTAACCCTTATGACCCTAACCCTAATCCTAACCCTTACCCTAACCCTAAACAGAAATCCTACCCTTAACTTACCCATACTCTAATCTAACACTACCCTAACGCTAAACCTAATGCAAATCTTAAATCTAACCTTTACCCTAACCCCTAAGCTTAATCCAAACCCTTACCCTAAAACTAAACCTAATCCTAACCCCAACCCTAACGCTAACCCCTAAACCTAATGACCCTAAACCTAACCCTAACTCTAAACCTAACACTAAAACATAAACCTAATCCTAACCCTAACTCTAAACCTAACACTAAAACATAAACCCAATCCTAACCCTAACTACAACTATAAACCTAACACTAAAACATAAACCTAATCCTAACCATAACCCCTAATCCTACCCATAACGTTTACATTAACCCTAAACCTAACCTTTACCGTAACCCTCACCCTGACCCTAACCCTAAAAATTAAACCCTAATGCTAAGGACCGTAACCCTAACCCTAACCCTAATTGGTGTTAACTCTTACCCTAAACCAAACCCTAACCCTAAACCTAAACCTAACCCATACCCTAACCCTAACCCTAAACACTAACCCTAACGCTAACCTAATCCTAACCATAACCCTAACAATAACCTCTAAGCTAACCATAACACTAACCCTAAACCTAACCTCTAACATGAACCTTAACACTAAACCTAATATTAACCCTAACACTAACTCCTAACCCTAAACCTAATCCTAAATCTAACCCTCACTCAAACCCCTACCCCTAACTCTAACCCTAACCCTAATCCTAACAGTAAACACTATTCCTATCTGTTACCCTAACACTAACCCTAACACTAAAGGCAACTCTAAACCTAAATGTCAGCCTAACCCTAAACCCTAACCTTCATGGCCGCTAACCCCAACACTAACCCTCATCCTAATTTCAACCCTAAACCTAACCCTAACCCTAAAAAGAAATCCAACCCTTAACCCTAACCCATACCGTAACCTAACACAAACACTAACGCTAAACCTAAATCTAACCTTGACCCTAAACACTAAACAAAACCCAAACTCTTACCCTAACCCTAAACCTAATCCCAACCCCAACACTAACACTAATCCCTAACCCTGACCCTAATGACCCTAAACCTAACCCTAGCCCTAAACCAAATCCTAATGCAAACCCTAACCATGACTCTAACCCTAACACTAAAACCTAACACTAACCCTAACTCTAGCCCCTAATCCTAACCATAACCCTTACACTAATCCTAACCCCAACCCCAATGCTTACCGTAACCCTAACCCTGAATCTAACCCAAATGACTCTAACCCTAACCCTCACTCTAACTCTAATCCAACCCCTAACCCTAAACCTAAGCCTAACAAGAACCCTAACCCTTACCATAACCCTTACCATAACCCGAACCCTAATGGACACTGAACCTAACCCTAACCATAAACACAAATTGAAACCTAACCCTAACCCTAAGCCTAATAGGAACCCTAACCCCTAACACTAACCCTAAACCTTACCCTAACCCAAACCTTAACACTAACCCTAACCCTAAAGGCCGCTAACCCTAACTCTTTTACTAACCCTAACCGAAACCCTTACCCTAACCCTAAACACTAATCCTAACCCTTAACCAAACCCTAACTCTAACCTAACCCTGAAACTAACCTCTAAGTCTAAGCCTAACCCTAACCCTGACCCCTAACACTAACCCTAACCCAAAATCTAACATTAAACCTAACCCTTAAACAAACCCTAACCCTAACCCCTAACGCTAACCCTTACCCCTACCCTAACCCTTACCCTAAACCTAACCCTAACCGTAGGCCTAACCCAAACCCATAACCCTTACCCCTAACGCTAACCCTTACCACTACCCTAACCCTTACCCTAACCCTTACCCTAACCCTAACCCCTAATCCTAACCCCTAACCCTAAACCTGACCCTAACCATAGCCCTAACCTTAACCCATAACCCTAATCCAAATGTAACCCTAATCCTCACCCAAACCCTAACCCTAAACCAAACAGTAACCCAAACCGTAGCTCTAATACCAACCCCAACCAAAACACTAACCCTTACCCCAATGACCATACCCCTAAGTCTAACCCTAACCCTTAACCTTAACCCTACCCCCAACCCTAATGCTAAATCCTAAAAATAAACCTAACCATAACACTAGCCCTAACCCAAATCCATAAACAAAGCCCTAATTCTAAAACTAACCCTAACCCTACCCTATACGTAACCCTAAAACTAACCCTAACCCTAACACAAACCCTACCCCTAACCAAAACCCTTACCCTGACCCAATCACTAACCCAAACACAAACCCTAATCCTCACCAAAACCCTTACCCTAATCCTAACCCTTACCCTAATGACCCTAAACTTAATCATGACCCTAAACTTAATCTTAACCCTAAACCTAACCCTAACACTAAAACTAAAATCTAAGCCTAACCCTAACCTAACACTAACCTCTATGCCTAAACCTAACTCTTACCCTAACCATAACCTCTAACCCTAAACACTAATCCTAATCCTTACCGTAACCCTAATAACCCTAACACTTACACTAACACTAACCCTTACCCCTAACACTAACCCTTACCCTAACCCTAAACCTAACCATAACCCTACACCTAAACCTAAGGCTAAACCTAGCACTAACCCTAATCCTAATGGCCCTAACCCAAACGACCCTAAACCCTAACACTTACCCATAACCCCTAAACCTAACACAACCCCTGACCCTAACCCTAAACCTTAGCCTAACAGGAACCCTAACACTAACCCTAACTCTATCCCTTGCAGCCCTAACCCTAATGGCCCTAACCCCGAACCCAAACCCCTTACCCTGACTCCTAACCCAAACCCTAACCCCAAACTGTAAACCTAAATCTAAACCTTACCCTAACCCTTACCCTAACCCTTACCCTTACCCTAATGGCCGCTAACCCTAACCCTAACATTAAACCCTAATCCTTACCCTAACCATAAACCTCACCCTAATACTAACCTCTAACCCTAACCCCAAACCCTAAACATAAATCTAACCCTTAACACTAACACTAAACCTAATGGTGGCTAACCCTAACAATAAACACTAATCCTAACCCAAACCCTAAACCTCCACCTAACCCAAACCTAACACTAACCCTAACCCTAATGACCCTAACCCTACTCCTTACCCTAGCCATAACTCTAATTGCTGCTAAACCAAACCCTAACCCTAAATACTAATCCTAACCCTTACCCTAATGACCCTAAACTTAATCTTAACCCTAAACCTAACCCTAACATTAAAAGTAAAATCTAAGCCTAACCCTAACCTAACCCTAAAACTAACCTCAATGCCTAACCTTACCCTAACCCCTAACCATAACCTCTAACCCTAAACACTAATCCAAATCCTTACCTTAACTCTAATAACCCTAACCCTTAAACTAACCCTAATCCTCACAAAAACCCTAACGCTAACCCTTACACCTAATGCTAACCCTTACCCTAACCCTTACCCTAACAACAACCCTGACCCTAATGGGCCTAAACCTAACCCTAACCCTGCACCTAACCATAAGGCTAACCCTAACACTAACCCAAAACACTAACCCTAACCGTTACCCTAACAGCCCTAACCCTAAGGTCGCTAACACTTACCCCTAACTCTTACCCATAACCCCTAACCCTGACACTACCCCTAACCCTACCCCTAACCCTAACCCTAAAACTTAGCCTAAACCAAACCCCAAACCTTACCCTAACTCTAACCCTTATGACCCTAACCGGGTACCCAAACCCCTTACCCTCACTCCTAACTTGGAACCATTACCACTAACCCTAACTCCTAACCCCTAACGCTAAACATAGCCCTAACCCTAACACCTAACCCTAAACCTAAATCTAACCCTTATCCTAACCCTAATGCTAACCCTAATGGCCCCTAACCCTAACAGTGAACACTAACCGTAACCCTAACCCTAAACCTAACCCTAGCATTAACCCTAACCCTAACAGCCCTAACCCTACCCCTTACCCTAACCGTAACCCTAATTGCCCCTAACCCTAACCCTAAATACTAATCCTATCCCTAATCCTAAATACCAATTCTAACCCTAACGCTAACCCTAACCACTAACCCTAACCCTCATCCTAATCCTTACCCTAACCCTAATGACCGTAACCCTAACCCACACCCTAACTCTAATTCAAACCCTAACCTTAAACCTAACCCTAAAAAGAACCCTAATCCTTACCCTAAGCCATAACCCTAATACAAACGTAACCCTAATCCTCAACCAACTCCTAACCCTAAACCAAACAGTAACCCAAACTGTAACTCTAGCATCAACCCCAACCAAAACACTAATCCTTACCCTAATGACCATAACCCTAAGTCTAACCCTAACCCCTAACCTTAACCCTACCCCAACCCTAACGCTAAACCCTAACAATAAACCTAACCCTAAGACTAGCCCAAATCCATAAACAAAACCCTAACCCTAACACTAACCCTAACCCTACCCCTAACACTAGCCCCTAACCCTAAACATTATCCTAACACAAACACTAACCCCTAACCCAAACCCTAACCCTAACAAAAACTCTTACCCTAACCCTAACAAAAACTCTTACCCTAACCCTAACTCATACCATAATGACCCTAACCCTAACCCTAAAACTAAAATCTAAGCCTACCCCTAACCTTACCTAACCCTAACACTAAGACTAAAATCTAAGCCTACCCCTAACCTAACCCTAACCCTAACACTAACCTTTATGCCTAAATCTAACCCTTACCCTAACCCCTAACGATAACCCCTAACCCTAAACACCAATCCTAACCCTAACCCTAACCCTAACCCTAATAACCCTAACCCTAATAACCCTAACTCTTAAACTAACCCTAACACTAACACTTGCGCCTAACGCTACCCTTACCCTAACAATAACCCTGACCCTAATGGCCCTAAACCTAACACTAACCCTACACCTAACCCTAACGCTAACCCTAACACTAACCCTAACCGTAACTGTAATGGCCCTAACCCTAATGACCCTTACCCTAACCCCTAACCCTTACCCATAACACCTAACCCTAACACTACCCCTAAACCTAACCCTAAACCTTAGTCTAACAGGAACACTAACCCTAACCATAACTCTAACACTTACGACCCTAACCCTAATGGCCCTAATCATAACCCCTTACCCTAACCCCTTACCTTCACTCCTAATCCAGAACCCTAACCACTAACCCTAACTCCTAACCCCTAACCCTACTCCTAATCCTAACCCCAAATCCTAAAGCTAAATCTAACCCTTATCCTAACTCTGAATCTCACCCTAAACTCTTACCCTAAACCTATTCGTAACAATAACCCTAACCCTAATCCTAATGACCCTAACCCTTCGTCTTACCCTAAATATAACCCTAATTGCCACTAATCCTAACCCTAAACCTAAATACTAATCCTAACCCTAACACTAACCCAAACCCCTAACCCTAACACTCATCCTAATCCTTACCCTAACCCTAATGACTGTAACCCTAACCCTAATCCAACCCCTAACCCTAAACCTAACCCTAGCAAGAACTCTAACCCTTACCATAACCCTAACCCTAACAAATGCTAAACCTAACCCTAACCATAAACTCAACCCAAAACCTAACCCTAAACCTAACCCTAAGCCTAATAGGAACCCTAACCCTTAACGCTAACCCTAAACCTCACCCTAAACCCTAATCATAACCCCTAACCCTAAACACTAATTCTAATCCTAACCCTAATATCCCTAACCCATACCCTAACCCTCATAAAAGCCCTAACGCTAACCCTTACGCCTAACGCTAACCCTTACTCTAACCCTAACAATAACCCTGACCCTAATGGCCCTAAACCAAACCCTAACTCTACCCCTAACCACTAACCCTAACCCTCATCCTAACCCTTACCCTAACCCTAATGACTGTAACTCTAACCCTCACCCTAACTCTCATCCAACTCCTAACCCTAAAACTAACCCTAACAAGAACCCTAACCCTTACCCTAAACCTTACCATAACCCTATCCCTACTGGACGCTAAAACCAACCCTAATAGTAAACACAAACTGAAGCCTAACCCTAAACCTAACCCTAAGCCTAATAGGAACCCTAAACCTAACCCTAAGCCTAATAGGAACCCTAAACCTAACCCTAAGCCTAATAGGAACCCTAACCCCTAACACTAACCCTAAACCTTACCCTAACCCAAACCTTAACACTAACCCTGACCCTAAAGGCCTCTAACCCTAACCCTTTTACTAACCCTAACCCTAAACCAAACCCTTACCCTAACACTAAACACTATTCCTAACCCTTAACCTAACCCTAACACTAATCTCTAAGCCTTACCCAAACACTAACCCTAACCCTAACCCCAAACCCTACCTCTAAGCTAAACCTTAACCTAACCCTAACACTAACCTCTAAGTCTAACCCTAACCCCTAACACTAACCCTAAGATGAAACCTAACATTAACCCTAACACTTACACGAACCCTAACCCATAACTCTAACCCTAACATAAGCATAACCCTAACCCTAAGCCAAACAGTAACCCAAACTGTAACTCTAACCCCAACCCAAACACAAACCCTTACCCTAATGGCCATAACCCTAAGCATAATCATAACCCCTAACCTTAACCCTACCCCTAACCCTAACGCTAAACCCTAACCCTAACTCCTAACCTACTGACCCTAACCCCAAACACTTACTGGTAACTCACACCCCTAACCCTAACTTTTACCCTAAACATACCCCTAACCCTAAAAACTAACCCAAATCCTAATCCTAACCATGATGACCATCACCCTAACCCTAAGCATAACCCCTAACCCAAAGCTTAACCCTAACTCAAAGCTTAACCCTAACCCCTAACCCAAAGCTTAACCCTAACCCTAACCGTTACCCTAACCCTAATGGCCCTAACCCTAAGCATAACCCTTACCCTAACATTACCCCTAACCCTAAACCAAAGCTTAACCCTAACAGAAATCTACAAGCCTAACCCTAACTCTAATGGCCCTAACCCTAATCCTAATCATAACCCCAAACCCTAACACTAACCCTACCCCTAATCCTAATGTAACCATAATCCTCACCCTAACCCTAACCCCTAATCCTAACCCTAACAATCACTTCTAAGCCTAACCCTAACCCTAACACTAAACCTAGCCCTAAATTGAGCCCTAAAGCCTAACCCTAACCCCTAATATTAACCCTAATCCTAACACTAACACCTAAACCTAGCCCTAAATTGAGCCCTAAAGCCTAACCCTAACCCCTAATATTAACCCTAATCCTAACACTAACACCTAAACCTAACCCTTACCCTATCTCTAACACTAACCCTAACCCTAAACCGAACCTAAATCCTAACCCTAACCCCTAAACCTTACCCATAACCTTGACCCAAACCCTAACCCTAACCCTAATGACCCTAACCCTAACACTAAACCTTACCATAACCCTAATCCTAACCCTAATGTACCTAACCCAAACCCTTACACTAACACTAACCCTAAACCTAACCCAAACCCCTTACCCTTACCCTAACAATAATCTCTAAGATTAACTCTAATCCTAACACTTACACCTAAACCTAAACCTTACCCAAACCGAATACTAACACTAACCTTAACCCTAAGCCTAAACCGAATACTAAATCCTAACCCTAACCCCTAAACCTAACCCTAACCCCTAAACTTAACCCCTAACCCTGACCCAACCCCAATCCCAACCCAAACCCAAAACCAAACCCTAATCCTTACCCTAATCCTAATGACCCTAAACCTAACACGAAACCTTACCCTAAACCTAATCCTAATGGCCCTAACCCTAACACTAACCTAACCCTAAAGCCTAAAACTAAACTTAACTACTCACACTAACTCTTACCCTAATCCTTACCCCAACCCAAACTCTAACACTAAACCTAACCCTAACCATAATCCTAAGCCTAAAGCTAAACCTAATCCCTAACCTTTATGGTAACCTTAATGCTTACCATACCCCTAAACCTAACACTAAACCCAACCCTTACCCTACCCCTTACCCTGTCCCTTACCCTAACCCCTAACCCCTTAGACTAACCCTAAACATAACACTTACTCTAATCCTTACCTTAATCCTAACCCTAACCCTACCCCTAACTCAACCTCTAAACAATAATCCTAACCCTGATCCTCAACCTAACGCTAAACCGTAACCCCTAACACTAACCCTTGCCTTAACCCTAATAACCCTAACGCAAACCCCTAACCCTTACCCTAACCCTAATGGTCGCTAAATATAACCATAACCTAACCATAACCTAAATCTAAACCTAACCCTAAACACTAATCCTAACCCAAACCCTAACCCTTACCCTAACCGTAACCCTAAAGGTAACACTCACCCTAACCCGAACCCCAACCCTAACCCTTACACAAACCCTAACCCTAAACATTAACTCAAACGCTAATGCTAAACCTGATGACGGTCACCCTAACCCCTAAACCTGACCCTAACCCTAACACTAACCTCGAACCCTGACCCTAACCCTAACACTAACCCCTAACCATAACCCTTACTCTAACATAAACCCTAACCTTAACCTAAACCCTAATCCGAACCCTAATCCTACCCTTACGCTAACCATAAGGGTCGCCAACCCTAACCCTAACCATAACCAAACCATAACCTAAATCTAACCCTAACCCTAAACACTAATCCTAACCCGAAACCTAACCCTAAAAACAAACTTATACGACTAACCCTAACCCAAACCCTAACCCTTACACAAACCCTAACCCTAATCACTAACCCAAACCCTCACCCTAAACCTGATGACTGTCACCCTAACACCTAACCCTAATCCCTAACCCTAACACCTAACCCTAATCCCTAACCCTAACCCTAACTCCTAACCCTAACCCTACCCTAACCCTAACCCTTACTCTAACAATAACCCTAACACTAACCCTAACTCCTAGCCCCTAACCCAAACCCTAACCCCTAACCCCAATCCTAACCATAACACTAACCCTTACCCTAACCCTAATGGCCCTAACCCTAACCCTAAATCTTAACCTACTGACCCTAACCCCTAGGACTTATCACTAACTTACACCCCTAACCCTAACCCTAAACCCAAACCTAACCCTAACTCCTAACCTACTGACCCTAACCCCTAACACTTACTGGTAACTCACACCCCTAATCCCTAACCCTAACTTTTACCCTAAACATATCCCTAACCCTAAAAAGTAACCCAAATCCTAATCCTAACCGTGATGACCATCACCCTAACCCTAAGCATAACCCCTAGCCCTAACTCTAACCCTAACTCTAACCCTAAACCTAACCCTAAAGCCTAACACTAAACCTAACCCCTAACCCTAACCCTAACCCTAACCCTAACCCTAACCCTAACCCTAACCCTAACCCTAACCCTAACCCTAACCCTAACCCTAACCCTAACCTATCCGTAAGCATTAACCTAACGCAAAACCTAACCCTTACGCTAACCCTAACACTTACCCTACCACTAACCCCTAACCCTGACACTAAACCAAATCCTTACCCTACCCCTTACCCTAACACCTTACACTAACCCTAACCATAACACTTACCCTAACCCTTACCTTAATCCTAACCCTACTCCTAATCCTAACCCTAAACCTAACCCCTCACATTAACCCTAACCCTAACGTTAAACCTAACCCATAACCCTTACCCTAATCCTTACCCCAACCACTAACCCTAACCCTAAACCTAACCCCTAACCCTTACCCTTACCCTAACCCTTATCCTACCCCTAACCCTTACTGTACCCCTAACCCCAAACCCTGACACTAAACCCAACCCTTACCCTACCCCTTACACTAACCCTTAACTTAACCCCTAACCTTTTACACTAACCCTTACCCTAACCCTAACAACAACCCTAACTATCTTACCCCTAACCCCTAATGTAACTCTAACCCTAACCCCTAATCCAAACCCTAACCTTCAGAGTAACCCTTATGCTAACAAAAACCCTAACCCTAATGCTAACTGTAAACCTCACCCTAACCCTAACACTAACCCTAACCCTAACACAAAACCTAATTACCCTAACTCTAACCCCTAACTCTTACCCTAACAATAATCTCTAAGATTAAACCTAATCTTAACGCTAACACCTAAACCTAACCAAAACCTTACCCTTACTCAATCCCTTACCCTAACCCTAAGCCTAATGGCGCTAACCCAAACCCTTACTCTAACACTAACCCTAAACCTAACCCCTAACCCTTACCTTAATAATAACCTCTAAGCTTAACCCTAATCCTAACACTAACTCCTAAACCTTACCCTAAACCTAACCCTTACCAAAACACTTACCCTAACACTAAACCTAACCATAAACCGAATACTAAATCCTAACCCTAACCCCTAAACCTAAACTCTAACCCTGACCAAACCCCAACCCAAACTCAAACCCTAACCCTAACCCTAACCCTAATAACCCTAACCCTAACATGAAACTTTACCCTAACCCTAACTCTAATGGCCCTAACCCTAACATGAAACTTTACCCTAACCCTAACGGCCCTAACCCTAACTCTAGCACTAACCCTAAACCTAAACCTATCCCTTAAGCCTAAAACTAAACCTAATCCTAATCCTTATCTTAACCCTAAATACTTATCCTAACCCTAACCCAGACCTTAAACCTAACCCTAACCCTAAAGCCTAACACTAAACTTAACCCACACACTAACCCTTATCCTAATCCTTACCCCAACCCAAACCCTAACCCTATCCCTAAACCTAACCCCTAACCTCTATGCTAACTGTAACGCTTACCCTACCCCTAACCCTGACACTAAATCCTACCCTTACCTTACCCCTTACCCTATCCCTCACCCTAACCCCTTAGACTAACCCTAACAATAACACTTACTCTAACCCTTACCTTAATCCTAACCCTAACCCTACCCCATTAAACCTAACCAAAATCCTAAACCTAAGGCTAACCCCTAACCCTTAACACTAATCCTTGCCTTAACCCTAATAACCCTAACCCAAACCCTAACCCAAACCCTAAAACCCTAACCCTTACCCTAAACCTAAGCATAACCCTTACCCTAATCACTAAATATAACCCTAACCCATTACCCTAACACTAACACAAACCGTACCCTAACCCTAAACACTAATAGTAACCCTCACCAAAACCCTAACCCCAACCCTAACATAAACCTCTAAGCCTAACCCTAACCATTACCCTAACCCAAACACTAACTCTAACCTACACACTAATCCTAATCCTAACCCCTAAACCTAACCCTAACGAGCCTAACACTAACCATTTATCCAAACACTAACCCTAACCAAAACCCTAAACCTAACCCTTACCCTAATAACACTAACATCCTAACCCCTAACCCGAACCCTAAACATAACGCTAACCCTAACCCTAACCATACTCCTCACTCTAAACCTAATCCTAAACCTCGCACGAACCCTACTCCTTTCCCAAAAAACCCTAACCAAAACTGTTGGCGGGGGCATCACGGAATCACACGCAGAGATCAATATGATCAGTGAATGTTCAGTTTATTACAGAGTATCAGAAGCTTTTATAGAAAAGGCAATAGTACACGTGACTGGTATGTAAATCTTTTCTTTAGCATTGGTTAATATCATGTGTCCATGGAAATACACTAATTGTCTGATTGGTTAGTATCTTCAACAAGAATAATTGCTAGCTAGTACAGATTTGCACGTACGCCACTTATACACAGGTCCAAAGTTTCTCTTATCAGCATCAGGGAGTTATCCGTTCTCATACTCCCTTAATTTCTCACAGGTACCGCTCCTCAGCCATCCTTGGTTTGTTACTTTTTAGTGTATCAACTCGTAGGCTGGATTGTTCACATGGCCGTTTTCCATGAGAAAGTCCTTCAGTATTCCAACTGATCCCTCTTTTTGTTTTTGAACAATCCAGGCCTGCTGAAAGATCTTAGAATTTGCAGCCATTATACATTTCCAAAAGCAGGTAAAGGCATCAACATAATCAACAACACAATAATCACAGTAATGATTTGGTTTAAAATCCCTTTTAGCCAAGCGGGTAGGTTAAGCGATTGCAACCAATCATCAAACGGGTTATGATTATAAGTAATTTTCTTCATATTGTTTCTTAGATCACTTATCTGCTTATGTATTGATTCGGAATGATCACTAAGGTTTAAACAGCACATTCATTCAAACTCTTCACATCCGTGCCCTTGAGCTAACAACAAGAAATCAATGGCACCTTGATTTTGCAATACTGCATGTCTAATACTATCTACATCGGTTAGTAACTCAGAGATCATAAGCAAAGTGAGATTAGATTGTTTTAGTGACCGACAAGTTGCCTTACTTTTTTATTATTCCTCCTAGCCGCTACTTGTGGAAAAAATAAAGCAAGACCACTAAAAGCTGATTCAGACCAAAATGCTACTTTATCTTCACAAGTGGCATCAAACTCCTTAATTTCCCGTCTCTGCCTTTTACTTAGAGTTTGATTGCTCCAACTATACAGTTGACGCATGGATGGTACGAACATTGTGAGTCTACCTATATAGCATGGCCCACCCACTGGTTTATGTGGAATGCCATTCCAAGCTCTATCGCCACAGATTAAAAACAAGCCCGGTGGCAACATGACACCACCATTTGTGTGTACGTCTATGTTCCGTTTCCCTTCTGGCCACAAGGGTAATCCCGTAACATTCTGCCATTCAATGTAATAACTACCTGGCCTTTCTTTTTCCTTCTCTACAAGAACAGCATCTCCAAATGATATTGCTCCAGAGCCATTATAGGGTTGCAACTCTGGCCTGGTACTGCTACAATTAGGGAGTGACGAAATATTAGAAATTGCCCAAGGGGGAAAGAAAACAATAATCTAGTTCTTGTAAAGGGAGTCGTGTGAAGTTCCAGAGATTTTCTACAAACATTTTCTGTTTAATGCCACCCAAAATAGTAGGCCACCATTGCCCTCCGGTTACTATGCATTCACTGTCATTCTGGCGACTGGATAGCTTACTATTCCACTTGATAAAAGTTTGTGTAAATTTTGTAACATTATACTATGCTGTGAAAGAAGAAGAATTTGGATCAAATTCATCAAAAGGATAACCAATTAAGCATGTATGAAATGGATCACCTGGTATTGCTAGAGACAGACAGAAATCTGTCTGCCCTGTTTGTTTAGCTCATGTTACCCACATGTTTTGTCGGAGATCCATCTGAAAAACAGCAATTGTAACATGACCGATCATAACAAGCATTATCAATATACTTAATCCAAGTTGCTTCCTTGATTTGCGATGTCTCCATTCCAAGGCCGGACCCATTTCACCAGAATCCATCGAATGCCTTCCCATGTGAGTAAACACATATATCCTCTGCCTGTTAGTTGTACTTCTGCCGGTCCTTTCCATACACCTGTTCTGACGTCTTTTTATTCTACTAAAATTTTTTTTATTTTCTTCCTGACATCCAGACTTCAAAGCACTACTATGTATAATCGTTGTGGGGTCTTCTCTTGTTCCTGTTAAATGCAAAACATTTAAAACATACAATGCTTTATGTAGTCTCTCTGTAGGACCTGAGGATTCTCCCTCTTTTGTTTTTGAAGCTGATGCTTCAGGGTTTGATTAGCACGCTCAACCATTGCTTGACCTGTAGGTGAATGAGGAATGTCAGTGACATGTTTAATACCCCACGTGTTACAGAACTGCTGAAATCGATGTGATACGTACAAAGGACCATTATATGTTTTGATTGTTTGAGAAATACCCATTATTGCAAAACAGGCAAATAAATGTTTTTGGACATTCTTAGTTGTCTTGCCAGTTTGAGCAGTTGCCCAAATAACCATAGAGAAGGTATCAATAGTAACATGGACAAATTTCTGTTGCCCAAACTCCGGACCATGGGTAACATCCATCTGCCAAATTTACAGTGGTTCCAAGCCTTTGGGATTAACACCAAGGCCTATTCCAAATCCTATCTTTTGACAGCTGGGGCAGGATTTTACGATGTCCTGTGCATCATTGAATGGTATGCTGAATTGACGAACCAACATTTTTGCAGATTGATGTAAAAGAGCGTGAGAGTCCCGTGCTCTAGCAAAAATCTTAGGAGGTGGCCCTGCCCAGACAGGGGCAACTAGGCTATCAGCATGATTATTTCCAATTGCTAACCCATAAGCACTTTGATGGCTACGTATATGAGTGATAAAGTAAGGATGTTGTCGCAATTCCAGAGTCTGTATCAGTTGTAAGAGTAGTTTACATAAACGCTCATTTTTCATTTCCTTGATCATTGATCTTTCTATCCGTTTAACAATTCCCACTACATATAATGAATCTGATACAATATTTAAAGGTTCTTGAGGCCAATTGTTACATGCCCAAACTACTGCGGAGAGTTCTAATGTTTGCAAAGTATCATTATGATTTCCTAGGATGTCATGATGTTCCCAAATGTGATTATTTTGCCAAGTACATACAGCGTGCTTTGATTACCTGTCAGCATCTGTAAATACAGTCAAGCCATTGACAGGAACCTCTGATAGGTTAGGGAATTGTTCTATTTTCTGGTCTTGGATAAGAGGAAGCAATCTGTGGGCAGGATAGACATTACTCAAGAGACCTGTAAAGTCTTCTAAAGCGATCTGAAGAACTTCTGAATATCGTAATAACCAATCCATATAGTCCTGAGTTAATGGTAAAACAATAGTATTACAATAAGTATAACAGATAATTCAAGACAAATTCTCTGTGTGTGACACTGAACAATCTTTTGTGTTATAATATCTAGTGCAACTTTCTGGTTTTCTGATAAGGTACGTTCCTCCTGAGCATTTGTTGACGTTGCAAACAAAGGAATCAGTGGCAGCAAATCATCATTTGTGATCCCACAAATTTGTCTAACCCATTGAATGTCTCCCATTAACTTTTGAGCATCATTTAATGTTTTGATTTCTGTGGTAATTTGAATTTTCTGTGGTCTAACAGTGCTATTTCTGATGCTCCATCCTAAATATTTCCATGGAGACATCGACTGCACCTTTTCTGGAGCAATTTTTAATCCTCGCTCTTCCAAAAGTTTTGTGATCATTGGCAAAACCTTAATTTCTGACAGGTTTGCTCCTGCAATGAGTATATAATCCATGTAGTGATATACTATTAGAAAAGGATATTGCTGTCAAAAAGGTTCTAATGCCCATGCCACGAATATTTGACACATTGTAGGAGAATTTTTCATACCTTGAGGTAAAACTACCCACTGGTACCTTTTAGCTGGCTGCGCCTTATTAATAGATGGTACAGAAAAGGCAAATTTCTCAGCATCTTCTGGATGTAAAGGTATTGTAAAGAAACAATCCTTTAAATCAATAATTAACAATTTCCATTGTTCTGGAATCATGACTGGGGAAGGTAAACCAGGTTGAAGTGCACCCATTGTTTCCATTACCTGATTAATAGCACGTAAATCATGTAACAACCTCCATTTTCCACTTTTCTTTGGAATAGTAAAAATTTGAGTGTTCCAGGGGCTAGTAGATGGGACAATATGTCCAGCTTGTAACTGTTCTTGCACTAACTCTTGAATGATTTGCAGCCGTTCTTGTTTCAATGGCCATTGATCCACCCAGACCGGTGTTTGAGATTTCCAGGTGATTTTTAAAAGTGGCTGCCCATCAATGGCTATTCCTAAAAAGAACGTGTGATCAACACGGTGTGCAACTGGCCAAGAATATCACGCCCAATTAGTGTGATAGGAACTTCCATTACATAGGACCTGATACTAACTTGCGCACCATCAGGGAATTGGAAACATATGAGGTCTGAACTGACTCGTGTGGTTTGAGCGCCACCTATGCCAAAAACACCACAGAATAGCCAGGTTGGAAGAGACCCACCGGATCGTCGAGTGGCCTACAATGTCAACCGTGGTGGTTGACACTGTAGGCCAGTGAGAAGGCCACTGTTGTTTTGAAATAATGGTTACATCAGCACGGGTATCAATAAGCATTTTTGCTCTTTTAATTTCACTAGTTTTAGCTGTCACTGCGATTTGACATCCTGGCTTCGCCTTATGTATGTCTAAGGTAAGATATACTTGCGGTTGTCCGGTAGAACCAAAACTTCCATCGCCACGATCATCAGCTCCTGTCACTGGTATACAAGATTTAAAAAGAACTAATTGAGCAATGCGGCTTCCTGCAGGTATGAATACAGGAGGTGTTAATGTCAAAACCATAGTTTGAATAACTCCAGTAAAATCTGCATTGATTATTCCGGGTTGAACGAAAATGCCTTTACAAATAGTCGATGATCTCCTAACTAACAAAGCACTAAGTCCTTGTTCCAAAGGGCCTTTCATTCCAAAGATCCACAGGTAAAATTACCTGTTTGCCGGCTTAGTGGACATTTGAGATTGAAAGGTCCCAGAAATATATTTTCAAGATTAATCAAAACCAATTTCTAAATCTTACAAATGTTTGAAGCACTTCAAACACACACACACACGAACACTCATTTCAAAACTAGCTGAATACATTCAGTGTTGGTTATCACTACTGGATTCACAATTTTTTCATGCTATGGATATTTAAACACATGGTATCAGGAACATACAACACTTAAAATATGTACATGCATTATCTAATAAAGCTTGTATTGATTGTCTAACAAATATTTCACTTATGGTAATATATTGTTCTTCTTTGCTCTGTGAGTACCATACTTTGCAAGTTCATGATTTTTGTAGTTTCTGCGTTCATAGAACCACTGACTGGTCAGTTGAGCTAAAACGTCTATCTGCCTGTATATAATTTCCCTTATTTGAATTATTCCAGTAAAGCCTGCATTTATAACAAAAGTCTTTCTTTCTTTCTGGTGTACAGGCAGGGCGGCAGCTATCAGCTGTGCTTGATGGGTAAATGATCCCAGCTGTTGTTGTAGGAGTTTTCAGACTACACCATATCTTTCTATATTTGTCATTAGGATTTTTTGTCACTGATTGCAAAATTAAAGGTTTCTTTAACTGCTCAGTTGTCTATTTGCTTGTCAAGTACATCCTTCGATCTATCTATAAACACCATATACGGGTCATGCCTGTTTCAAATTTCAAAATCTGGTATCTTTATAAGTGTTTGATAGACCAAAAAGCCGCATCTGTCATAAAATTGTATTATTTAAACTGTCTTGATTCTTGAACTGTTACCAATGTCGTTTAATCGAGCTATTTCTTATCATATCTGTTAACAGTCCCTTCTATAATGCTGAAACTGTCTGGGTTTCGTGGCGACTGCAGCGATGGTGAGCGACCCCCCCTCAGCCCAGGGCAGTTGCCCCCCCTGTGGCGGTAGTGGAGAAGTTAGTACTTTCTCTACAGGTTTTCAAGTCTCTGGCCTCCCGTGAACAAATCCCAGAAAAAGTCTGTAGCTGCAGCTCTGCTGATGAAAATAAATCAAAGTGCTCTCAGGGGCTGCTGCAGCCGCTCCAGTCAGGGCTGTGGGAGCTGGAGGGGGGGGGGAGGGGGGAAACACTCAGCTGGGCGGCTTGGTTCCGGAGCAGTTAGTACGTTCTCTTTTGCAGCTTTTGGAATCTCCTTTATTGCTTTGTAACTAATTAGTTCACAGCGCGGACCGCTGTCACTTGCACAGATCAAAGCTTGCAATATTTCAACTTCCCCACGCTGCTGCGCCTCCCTCCTGGCTTGTGCCCCTTGGTCTGAGGGACAGGGTGGAGGTGGATCAGGCTCCATGTCGGTGTCTATCGGACCCAGATCGAAGGGATTGTTGGCCCCCCCAGTCGGGGGCTGCAGAGCCCAGCGCAGCCAGTTTAGGGGAATGGGGAGTCAGTGCAGCTGTTGACGATCCTGCACTCAGCTCGGAATTATTGCTCTGCTTCTTAGAGCTGACATGCGCATTTAACACTTCAAAAACCTTCCACTAGGGATCAAGTAACTCAGTAGCTGTTCTGACCAAGTCACTTTATCCCATAGTCAAACCCCTATGTCTTTCCAAGTAGTTTGATGAAATATCAAACCAACATCAGGAATAAGTCCCCTATCTCTGCTCCATTTCAATAGTTCAATTAGACAATTCTTGTCATACTTAATCCCTTTCTTGGAGCGGATATATTGGAGGAGTTTCATCACTGCTTCTTCATCTTTTGAAAGAGCGGACCCCATCTCCTCCCTGACCGCCACGTACTTGCATGTAGTGGATCCCTGGAGATTCTCTCTCCTTTAATTGGATGCGCATCCTTTCATCTACTTCAATCTTCAGCACCGGGGCAGTGCTGGAATTTTTGGCCGGTCTTTCCACCCTCTACTGCATCTTCAGTCGTTTTGAGCAACTTCATCAGGTAATCCAAGGGTCCCTGTTCAGGCACCACTTGTTGGCAGGAGCATCACAGAATCACACGCAGAGATAAATATGATCAGTGAATGTTCAGTTTATCACAGAGTATCAGAAGCTTTTATAGAAAAGGCAATAGTACACGTGACCGGTATGTAAATCTTTTCTTTGGCATTGGTTAATATCATGTGTCCATGCGAATACACTAATTGTCTGATTGATTAGTATCTTCAACGAGAATAATTGCTAGCTAGTACAGATTTGCACGTATGCCACGTATACACAGGTCCAAAGTTTCTCTTATCAGCATCAGGGAGTTATCCGTTCTCGTACTCCCTTAATTTCTCACGGGTACCGCTCCTCAGCCGTCCTTGGTTTGTTACTTTTTAGTGTATCAACTCGTAGACTGGACTGTTCACATGGCCGTTTTCTATGAGAAAGTCCTTCAGTATTCCAACACAAAACACTAACCCTAAACCTAACAATAATCCTAAACCTAACCACAACACTAACCATAGTACTAACACTTACCCTAATAACCCTAACCCTAACAATAACCTTAAACCTAATGCTAACCCTAACCGTAACCCTCGCCTTAAGCCTTACACTAACACTAAAACCAAACCCTAACGCTAACGCTAACTCCTAACCCTTACCTTAATCCTAATAACCGTAACCAAAACCCTAATGCTAACCCAAAAACTAACCCTAACCCCTAACCCTAAACCTAAGCCTAGTGAACCTAACCCCTAATACTAACACTAACCCTAACCCTAACACTAACGGACGCTAACCCTAACCCCTAACCCTAAACCTAAGCCTAATGAACCTAACCCCTAATACTAACACTAACCTTAACCCTAACACTAACGGACGCTAACCCTAACCATAATCTAAACCTAACCATAACTTAACCCTAACCCTAAACACTAATCCTAAGCCTAACCCTAACAAAACCCAATAAGACTAACCCAAACCCTAACCCAAAATCTAACCCCTACCCTAACCTTAACCCTAACGGTACCACTCACCCTAACACTAATCCTAAACCTTAAACAAACCTTAACCCTAAACTCTAACCCAAAACCTAACCGTAACCATGATGACCGTCACCCTGACGCCTAAGCCTAACCCCTAACCCTGACCCTGACCCTAGCCCTAATCGTAACCCTCACTCCTAACCCTAACCCTAACCCTAACCCTAACCCTAACCCTTACCCTTACCCTTACCCTTACCCTTACCCTTACCCTTACCCTTACCCTAACCCTAATGGCCCTAACCCTAACCCGAACCCTAACCCTAATCCTTACCCTAACATTAACCCTAACCCAAACCCTAACACAAATCTATAAGGCTAACTGTAACCCTAACCCAAGCCCTAACCCAAACCTTAACCCTTACCCTAACCCAAACTCTAACTCTTACCCTAACCCAAACCCTAATGGTAACACTCAGCCTAAACCTAATCCTTACCCTACAACACAAATCCTAAACATAACCCCAAACCCTAACACTAACCCTAACCCCTAATCTAACACTAACCCTAACACCTAATTCAAACCTTAACCTTAACTGTAACCCTAACACTAACAAAAACCCTAACCCTAATGCTAACCGTAACCCTCACCCTAACACTAACCCTAACACTAACCCTAATCCTAACACTAAACCTAATTACCCTAACCCTAAACCCTAATCCAAACCCTAACCTTAACAGTAATCCTAACCCTAATGCTAACCCCTAACTCGAACCCTGACCCTAATCCTAACTCTAATGGCCATTAACACTAAATCTAACCCTAAACCTAAACCTAACCCTAACCCTTACACTAAACCTAATTACCGTAACCCTAAACTTAATCCTTACCCTAAACCTAACCATAACCCTTACCCCTAACCCTAACGCAAAGCCTTACCCTTACCTCTAACACTAAAGCATACCCTAACCTAACCCTAACCCCTAAGTCTAACGACCCTAAACCAAACCCCTAAAACTAACCCCTAACTCAAAGCCCTAACCCTAACTTTAAACCCTAATCCTAAACCTAAACATACCACTAACCCTAAACACTAACCTTAATCCAAACCCTAATACTAACACGAACCTCTAAGTCAAACCCTAACCTCTAATCCTAACCCTAAACCTAACCTTAACCCTTACCCTAACTCAAACCCTAATGACCCTTATCGTAACCATAACACCAACCCCTAATACTAGCCCTCACTCTAACCCCTAACCCTAACGCTAACCCTACCCCTTACCATAACCCTAATCGGAACCCTTACCCTAAACCTAACACTAAGCTCTAACCCCTAACCCTAAACTCTAACCCTAACCCTTACCCTAACCCTAATGGTCCCTAACCCTAAATACGAATCCTAACCTTAACCCTTACCATATCCTAACCCTAACACTATTTTCTAAGCCTGAAACTAACCCAAACCCTAACCCAAACACTTACCCTAACCTTAACCCTACCCCTAACACAAATACCTAACTCTAACCCTAATCCAAACCCTTCCTTAACCCAAATGGCTGCTAACCCTAAACCTAACCCTAAACACGAATCCTAACCCAAACATTAACCATAACCTAACCCTAACCCTAACACTATCCTCTAAGCCTGAAAGTAACCTTAACCCTAACCCAAACCCTAACCTTTATCCAAACCCAAACCCTAAATCCCAAAGCCAAACCCTAACCCCTAACCCTTGCCCTAACCTTAACCCTGACCCTAATGCTAACCCTAACCCTAACCCTAACCCTAACCCTAAACCTAACCCTAATGACCCTAACCCCCGACACTAACCCCTAACCCTAACTTTAACCCCTTACCCTAAACCTAAACCTAACCCTAACCCTCACCCTAATGACCCTAATTCTAACCCTAATCCTTACCCTAAACCTTACCCCTAACACCAAATCTACCCCTAACCCTCACCCTAACTGTAACCCTAACCCTACCCCTAAACTTAACCCTAACCGTAACCCTACCCCTACCCCTAAACTTAGCCCTAACCGTAACCCTTAACCCAAACCCTAACACTAAACCTAACTCTTCCCCTAGCCCTAACCCTGACTCTGACCCCAACCCCTAACCCTTAACCCTTAACCCTAACACTAACCCTGACCCTAACCCTGACCCTGACCCTTATCCCTAACCTTAATCCTAAACCCTAATCCTGTCCCTAAACCTTACCCTTACCCTAACCCCTAACCATAACCCTAATGACCCTAACCCTAATGACCGTAACCCTAATGACCCTAACCCTCACCCCAACCCTAATGACCCTAACCCTAACCCAAACCCTTACCCTTAACCTAACCCTAACCCTAATCCCTTACCCATAATATCGTCCTAACCCTTGATTTAATCCTAACCCCTTTTCCCTTATTCTTATAACCCTAACCCTGTAATCATACTAACCCTAACCCTAAAGCAACGTGTGTGTACAAGGAAGCCATGAATTGATTTTTTTAAGGGCATGTACTCATAGGGCAAGGGGGGATCGCTTCAAATATGAGGTGGCATAATTTAGTCTTTACGTTATGAGTAAATGCTTTGTGATGAGAGTTGCAAGATACTGGAACATGTTGGCCAGAGAAGCTGTGGCTATCCCTTTTCTATAGGTGTTCAAGGCCAGTTTGGATGAGGCCTTGAGTTGCCTCATCTAGTCAGATTTTTCCCTGGCTATTCCAGTGTGATTTGGAACTGGATGATCCTTAAAGTTCTTTTCCAACTGAAAGTATTCTAAGATTCTATTATCTTTTCCCATCTAAACCATGCTGTTATTCTATGAGAATATGGGAATCTGCATTGATCAGGCACAGGGCATAGCAGAAATGTGTACTGACCAGCCAACTGTTAATGTGCAGCTGGCCCTTTGTATCCCCTTATCCCTATATTTTCCTACTCTCATATCTCCCCAAATCACCTGAATCCATCCCTTTTCCCATTTTTGGATTCTCACATAAGCATCCCATTATAATATGTAATAATATGTATATGTATATTAAATAACAGGGTTGTTTCGTATGTCTATGCATTTGAGATGATAGAGTTCTCAGTGCGTGAGATGATAGAGTTCTCAGTGCGGGGTAAAATGAAGAAGGAGGTTAGCAGAACAGTTGCCCTCAACTTTCAGAGAGCAGACTTTGGGCTGTTCAGAAGGCTGGTCGGAAAAGTCCTGTGGGAGGCGCTCCTTGAAGGCAAAGGTGTCCATGAGGGCTGGGCGCTCTTCAAGAAGGAACTCCTAGCAGCTCAGGAGAAAGCCGTCCCCAAGTTCCGGAAAAGTAGCCGGAGGGGTAAGAAACCAGCGTGGTTGAGTAGGGAGGTCCTAAGAGACATCAATAGGAAGAGGAGGGCCTACGACCTCTGGAGGAAGGGGCAGGCATCCTGGGTGGACTATAGGGAGGAAGTGAGAATCTGCAGGGAAAAAATCAGGAGGGCTAAGGCACAACTAGAAATGCGATTGGCCATGACTGTGAAAGACAACAAAAAGTCTTTCTACAAATACGTCAACAGCAAAAGGAGGGCTAGGGAGAATCTCCAGTCCCTAGTAGATGCAGAGGGAACAACAGTAACAGGGGACGAAGACAAGGCTGAAGTGCTCAATGCCTACTTTGCCTCAGTCTTTAACAGTAAGGAAAATTGTTCCCTCTGTGCACAACCCCAAGGGTTGGATGAGAAGTATGAGATTCCCAAGGTCCAAGAGGAGGTGGTTAGAGACTTGCTTGCCCAGCTAGATGCCCACAAGTCTATGGGGCCAGATGGAGTCCACCCAAGAGTTTTGAGGGAACTGGCGGATGTGCTGGCCAAACCCCTTTCCATCATCTTCCAACAGTCCTGGATGACTGGGGAGGTTCCGCTGGACTGGAGGCTGGCTGATGTCGTGCCCATCTATAAGAAGGGGCGCAGGGAGGATCCGGGGAACTACAGGCCTGTCAGCCTGACCTCGGTACTGGGGAAAGTCATGGAGCGGGTGATCTTGAGTGCGATCATGAAGCACTTGCAAGAGAACCGGGTGATCAGGCCCAGTCAACACGGGTTCATGAAAGGCAGGTCTTGCCAGACTAATCTGATCACCTTCTATGACCAAGTGACTAAACTCTTGGACGAGGGAAAGGCTGTGGATGTGGTTTTCCTGGACTTCAGTAAAGCCTTTGATACAGTTTCTCACAGCATTCTGCTTCGGAAACTGTCGGCCTCTGGCCTGGATGGGCGCACACTCTCCTGGGTGAAAAACTGGTTGAATGACCGGGCCCAGAGGGTGGTGGTAAATGGAGTTAAATCCAGCTGGAGGCCAGTTACAAGTGGGGTTCCCCAGGGCTCAGTCCTGGGTCCAGTCCTGTTTAATGTCTTTATCAACGACCTGGATGAAGGCATTGAGTCCTCCCTTAGCAAGTTTGCAGATGACACCAAGCTGGGAGGAAGTGTCGATCTGCTGAAGGGTAGGGAGGCTCTGCAAAGGGATCTGAACAGGCTGGACTGCTGGGCTGAGACCAACGGCATGAGGTTTAACAAGGCCAAATGCCGGGTCCTGCACTTGGGGCACAGCAACCCTAAGCAGAGGTACAGACTAGGAGAAGCCTGGCTGGGGGGCTGCCGGGAGGAGAAGGGCCTGGGAGTGTTGGTTGACAACCGACTGGGCATGGGCCAGCGGTGTGCCCAGGTGGCCAAAAAGGCCAATGGCATCCTGGCTTGTAACAGGAACGGCGTGACCGGCAGGTCCAGGGAGGTTATTCTCCCCCTGTACTCGGCACTGGTGAGACCGCACCTCAAGTACCGTGTTCAGTTCTGGGCCCCTCACCACAAGAAGGATGCTGAGGCTCTGGAGCAAGTCCAGAGAAGGGCAACAAAGCTGGTGAAGGGGCTGGAGAACAAATCTTACGAGGAGTGGCTAAGAGAGCTGGGGTTGTTTAGCCTGGAGAAGAGGAGACTGAGGGGAGACCTTATTACTCTCTACAACTACCTGAAGGGAGGTTGTGGAGAGGAGGGAGCTCTCCTCTTCTCCCAAGTGACAGGGGACAGGACGAGAGGGAATGGCCTCAAGCTCCGCCAGGGGAGATTTAGGCTTGAGATTAGGAAGAAGTTCTTCACAGAGAGGGTGGTTAGGGATTGGAACAGTCTGCCAAGGCAGGTGGTTGAGTCACCGTCCCTGGAGGTGTTTAAGGTTAGGGTAGACGAGGTGCTTAGGAGCATGATTTAGGGAATGGTGGGAATGGTTGGACTCGACGATCCAGTGGGTCTCTTCCAACCTGGTCATTCTGTGATTCTGTGATTCTGTGATACACACAGTATTTTGCCTCCCCTCTTGTGGTTGATTGATATCCATTGTGAGTGTGCAGATGAGCACACATCACCTAAATCATTTACCAAATTGTTTTTGAGGTGGTACTTGACAATTGCTAATTCAGGCTGAGACAAGGCATAGCTGAGCCTGAAGGTCAGTTATAGAAGTGAGCAAATCTACTAAGCCGGCCACCTTGTCATAGAAGGAGATCAGGTTACTCAGGCAAGACCTGTCTTTCCTAAACCCATGCTGACTAGACCTCATCATCTGGTTATCCTGCACATGCTGTGTGATGGTACTGAAGAAGATCTGCTCCATAACCTTCCCCACTACTGAAGTCAGGATGACAGGCCTGTAGTTCCCTGGATTCTCCTTATAGCTCTTGTAAATGTGCACCATATTTGCTGACCTCCAGTCAACTGGGATGGACCTCCCCGGTTAGACAGGACTGCGGCTAAATGATGGGACGTGACTTGTTGAGCATTTCTGCCAGTCCCTTCAGTACTCTCAGATGGATTTCATCTGACCCCATAGACTTACTTGTGTCTAAGTCATTTAGCAGGTTGATAACCATTTCCTTTTGGATTATGGGAGCTCCATTGTGCTCCCTATTCCTGTGTTCCAGCTCAGGGGGCTGGGTATCCCAAGAACAGTTGGTCTTACTATTAGACATAGGCAAAGAAGACATTAAGTACCTCAGCCTTTGTCACTGTGTTCCCCCCCCACATCGAATAAAGGCTGGAGATTCTCCTTAGCCCTCCTTTTGCTCCTAATATATCTACTGAAACTTTTCTTATTGTCCTTTACCTCAGTAGCCAGATTAGGTTCTAGTTGGGTTTTGACCCTTCTAATTTGCTCCCTGCATAACCTCACAACATCTTTGCAGTCCTCCTGAGATGCCTGCTCCTTCTTCCAAAGACCATAAACTCCCCTTTTTCCCTTGAGTTCCATCCAGAGCTTTCTGTTCAGTCTTCTTCCATGCTGGCTTGTCTTTTGACCTATGGGGACAACCTGCTCCTGTGCTTTTAAGATTTCCTTCTTGTAGAATATCTAGGCTTCCTGTACTCCTTTGTTCTTCACAGCTCCTTCCTAAGGTACTCTGTCAACCAGGCCCCTAAACGGGACAAAATCTGCCCTCTGGAAGTTCAAGGTGGCAGTTCTGCTGACACTCCTCCTCACTCCAAGATTCAAAAACTGTCATTTTGTGATTGCTATGCCCAAGATGGACTCCAACCATCACATCATCACATGAGTCCTTCTTTGTTTCCAAACAACAGGTCCAGTGGGGGCCCTTCCTTAGTTGGCTCCCTCACCAGCTGTCAGAAAGTTATCTGCCACACACGCCAGGATCGTCCTAGACTGTTTCCTCTCTACTGTATTGTATTTCCAGCAGACATCTGGTAGATTGAAGTCTGCCCCCCTCGCCCAAGGACAAGGGCTAGTGATCATGAGGCTTCTCCCAGCTGCTTATAGAATAATTTATCTGCCTCTTCATCCTAGTTGGGTGATCAATAACAGTCTCCCAACATGATATCTACCTTGTTGGCCTTTCCCCTAATTCTTACACACAGACACTTGACCCTTTAATCACCATCATTAAGCTCTAGACAATCCAAATACTCCCTAACATACAGAGCTACCCTAGTGCCTCTCCTTCCTTTCCTTCTGAAGACTTTATAGCCATTCATTGCAGCACTACAGATGTGCGAGTCATCCCACCATGTTTCCACGACGGCAACTCTATCAGTTTTACAGCTGCTGTAAGAGACTGATTCTTTTTTGTTACCTTAAATGACTTGTTTCCAAATATTGAGGCTACAACAGAGACCATGACCTTAAATTTTATCTCAATCTCACAAGTAGTCCAATTGCGCTTGCTGCCCAGAGCAGTCATGCTGCAGTCTTGTTGGTAGGGAGAGCAAGGCAAGGGCAGAATGGTACCTGAGATTTGCCAGAGACTCCCCTGGAAAGACCATCTCCACCTCTCAACTTAGTTCCAGAAGTTTACTAGAAGAAACACTGTGCAGGCCTACCAAAACCTATAAATAATGTACTGCAAGAGGGGCGATTTGAGCACACGCCATCCTGCGAGGACTTATCAGCACTGATTCCTTCGGGTGGTGAATCTTTGCTATTTTTTCTTTTATTTCCTCTTTATTTTCCTCCTTGCCTTTTTTTTTTTCCTTCCTCCTCGCCTTTTTTTTTTTCCTTCCTCCTCATTGTTCCTGCCAAGGATTTGATAAGCCAACGCTTTTCCTAGTACCAAGATTTTTGCCTATGAGAATAAATATCTTTTAGATCAATTGTGGGTGTTATTTTCACCTTAATCAGCTGGGGGAAGTCCTTAAATTTACAGGAGGGACCCAGGGCCCACCCCTCATTTCCCAGATTGGGCCACAACAACAGACAAGGTAGACAGCTGTTTAATTTCTTCTGTTTCCACACTGACTATACCAAAACCCCACACATATACCTTGGAGTCCTTGAAATACCCTGTCTTGAGGCAATCTATGACAAGAATGCACAGACCATACAGGCTGGTCGCAATAGGGTACTTATGCCACTGATTCCCAGTTAGGCTCACTTCAGCTTCCAATACTGCTGGAATCACCCATCACTCCAGAAATATAGACAGATCCTTCCCATTTATAGTTTGATGATGTTAAGGTACATTGTGCATTGGTGCCCACTAGAGCCTTGTACTCTTTTTGTTCTGATGAGTCATGCCATGAATCCACACAGTCCAATAAACCTGATGGCTGAAATCTTTTTTTTGCCTACCTTGCAGCTCATTCAGAGATAGGGATCTCTGGGTCTGTCTCTTTCTCGCATTCTTGTGGTGGCTCTGCTTCACTCTCATCCCTCACTAAATAAACTATTTTGTGTGTGTGTGTGTGTGTGTGTACATCTTCTTCTATATAGGGGCAACTGATACCAGCATGGGTTGTTTCTCTGTTTCAGCTGCAGTTCCTGTCAATGTGGTTTGAGTGGCCACAGTGCCTGTCATGGAGGTCAGAGTAACCATATGATACATGTCATAAAAATACATGTACGTTTAGTTCGGATACTCTGACACAGAATTAAGACTCAAATGAGGTCATGTGCCACTATTTAGTTATGAGGCATGCATCGAACAAGGAAAGAAAGAAAGAAAGAAAGAAAGAAAGAAAGAAAGAAAGAAGAGAAAGAAAGAAAGAAAGAAAGAAAGAAAGAAAGAAAGAAAGAAAGAAAGAAAGAAAGAAAGAAAGAAAGAAAGAAAGAAAGAAAGAAAGAAAGAAAGAAAGAAAGAAAGAAAGAAAGAAAGAAAGAAAGAAAGAAAGAAAGAAAGAGCGAGAAAGATAGCTACCCCCATTTGTAGCGATTAAGGCACGGACCTCGTCGATGGGGGCGACAATCGAGATCAACTCTATTGAGAGGATGCAAACGTTATATAGTCCCTCTGTATCCAGTAACAGCTATCCCAGTGAATTTCCATCCATGAGAATCCCGCAGTGCAGCAACAGAGTGAAACCCCCTGCTTCCCCACAGATGTGTCCCTTATCTTCATGTTTTCTGACTAGTGCATTCCTTTCCTATTAACCCATGGGTCTTAATAAAGATTCCAAGGTTGCAACAAACTAGCAAGCGTGAGAACATTGGCCGTTCGCTCCCTGCTTACTGCTAATATCGCAGGCACACCAAGACATCGGTCATTTGCCCTTGAATACACGCAATACTGGAATCTTTATGCCCACATTTCCCCCTTCTTTTGTTTATAAACATTATAACTACATAAACTATAAATTGTTTGTTATACCTTTCACAGAAACATGATTGAAACATGATTAAACATAGAAACATCTTAGTACAGATACAAAGAAGTATACTAATGCAAGAAAAGTGATTTTGATTAGGGCCTTTAGCTAGCTTTCTGACTTAAGAATCCTTTATAACAAGTTTTTCAATCATCATTCATCTTCAAGCTTCTTTGCCCTGTCCATGAGTGCTGATATAACCCCAGCATTATTGCTGTCCGTATTAGTATCACCGTCATCTTTGTCATAATTGCTATCTCTGCTTAGATACGGACAGACACACCGTGCTGGCATCCACTTGGGTGCTTGTCCTGTGGAAGCACAAGCACATCCTCGACCCCATGTTTTTAACTGACATGGTCCTTCCAATCAGCCAGATTCCAAAGATTTTAATAACACTTTGGCTCCTTCCTTTTTGAGCTGCTGACCCTGTTTGAAAAGATGAAGATGAAAAATGCCTTACTACAAGAGATTACTCCACTCCCTGATCTTCCCGCACATTTAAGTAATTCAACACTTACAGTGCCTTCCCTAATCTGTCTGTAGTGTTTCACCATTCATTCCCCCTTTCTGTTTTAATAACATATTTTTTAGTGTCTAATCGGCTCGTTCTACTATCGCCTGTCCTTCTATTATATACAAATATATATATATAAAAAAACTTAGAAAGGAAGGAGAAGAGGAGGCACTCACACACATAGAGCTGCAAAGCTGGGCTTTTCCCATTTTTTCTCTCTCTCTCTCTTTCCTTTCTTTATGTTTTGCTAGGTTTTTCCTTCTGAAGCCTTTCATTCCAAAGATCCCCAGGTAAATCTACCTGTTTGCCGGCTTAGTGGACATTTCAGATTGAAAGGTCCCAGAGATATATTTCCAAGATTAATCAAACCATTTACAAGTCTTACAAAAGTTTGAAGCGCTTCAAACACACATACACACACGACCACTCATTTCAAAGCTAGCTCAATGCATTCATATACTGTTGATTATGACTACTCGATAATAACAGAACAAGTATTTCAGTTCTGGTAGATATTGTTCTTCATTACTCTGTGAGTGCTGTACTTTGCAGGTTCATGATTCTTCTAGTTTTTGTGTTCATAGAATCACAGACTGGTCGTTGAGTCAAAGTCTCTGTCTCCCCATACGTGATTTTCTGCATGGGTTACAATTGCTAGAAAACAAATCAGCTGAGTAATTCTGGTGCCCTTTGATATAAAGTCAGGAGGCATAGGCATCCAAGCTATTACTTGCATTGCTCTTGTAAAGTTGGCATCAGTCAATTCTGATAAAACAAGCAATCTGTGTAACAGGTGATCATGCAATTAACAGTGCACTAAATCCGTTTTTGCATTCTCTAAGGCTAATAGTTTAAGCAACACTTCTCTAGCAGCAATATTGCCTGCCTGCTTATTTAAGGCCTCTTGTACTTAGTCTAGAAAAGTCATGTAATAAACGCCATTTTCCAGATTTCTTTTTTATCACAAATACAGGTATGTTCCAAGACTATTAAATGGGACTATATGCCCTTGATCTATTTGCTCCTCCACTAACTTTTGCAATGCACCCAATTTTTCACTCGTTCATAGTTGCAATACCTATTCCCATTGCATTTAACACATCTCTCCCACTAAGTTCAGTTCTGGGCCCCTCACTACAAAGAAGGATGTTGAGGCTCTGGAGCGAGTCCAGTGAAGCGCGACAAAGCTGGTGAAGGGGCTGGAGAACAGACCTTATGAGGAACGGGTGAGAGAGCTGGGGTTGTTTAGCCTGGAGAAGAGGAGGCTGAGGGGAGACCTCATTGCTCTCTACAACTACCTAAAAGGAGGTTGTGGGGAGGAGGGTGCTGGCCTCTTCTCCCAAGTGACAGGGGACAGGACAAGAGGAAATGGCCACAAGCTCTGCCAGGGGAGGTTTAGGCTGAACATTAGGAAAAAAAATTTCATGGAAAGGGTCATTGGGCACTGGAACAGGCTGCCCAGGGAGGTGGTTGATTCACCTTCCCTGGAGGTGTTTAAGGCACGGGTGGACAAGCTGCTAAGGGGTATGATTTAGTGTTTGATAGGAATGGTTAGACTCGATAATCCGATGGGTCTCTTCCAACCTGGTGATTCTATGATTCTATGATTCTATGATTCTATGATTCTAAGATTAGTGGAACGTGCACAACAAAGGATTGCACTACAGCCATTTTAAGATGTTCTGGCTTTCTCCCTTTTTTTTTTTAAAAAAAAAAAAAAAAACCGCAAACCTTAATGTGCACTTCAGCATAAGATGCTGAGTTTGTAGGGACTAAAGCAAATGTATTTCAGGTGTTCTTGTGGACCCAAGACTTTGAGTCACACTCTAGAGTGTGACTTGGAACACAACTGCTTTGAACAAAATCAATTACACTATCCGTCTATCCTTTGGTATTAATGCTAGTGGAAATGGTATTCATAACACTTGCTTGAAGTATTCCAGTAAAGCCTGCATCTATGACCCCAGGTAAAACAAAGATTCCCAACTGAATTACTAATAATCACTCTAACTACAAAGCAGTAAAGCCACCTCCCAATGGTCCTTTTACGTTCTGTGGTATTGTGTTTACTGCGGACTATTACCGCATTACTGCAATGGTGGTGATCACGTCTATCTCGATGCTGCCTCTGGTTCTTGCTCTGAAGTGAGAGCTTCTGCTTGCCGTGGAGGCATCTGTGTCGGTACATGCCTCTGAACCATGCTTTGCTCCTGGTTTTCCGACAATACTGTCCCATCTTGGCTTGTATCAGGAACGGCGTGACCAGCAGGTCCAGGGAGGTTATTCTCCCCCTGTACTTGGCACTGGTGAGACCACACCTCGAGTACCGTGTTCAGTTCTGGGCCCCTCACCACAAGAGGGATGTTGTGGCTCTGGAGCAAGTCCAGAGAAGAGCAACAAAGCTGGTGAAGGGGCTGGAGAACAAATCTTATGAGGAGCGGCTGAGAGAGCTGGGGTTGTTCAGCCTGGAGAAGAGGAGGCTGAGGGGAGACCTTATTACTCTCTACAACTACCTGAAGGGAGGTTGTGGAGAGGAGGGAGCTGGCCTCTTCTCCCAAGTGACAGGGGACAGGACGAGAGGGAATGGCCTCAAGCTCCGCCAGGGGAGATTTAGGCTTGAGATTAGGAAAAAGTTCTTCACGGAGAGGGTGGTTAGGCATTGGAACGGTCTGCCAAGAGAGGTGGTTGAGTCACCGTCCCTGGAGGTGTTTAAGGTTAGGGTAGACGAGGTGCTTAGGAGCATGATTTAGGGAACGGTGGGAATGGTTGGACTCGACGATCCAGTGGGTCTCTTCCAACCTGATTATTCTGTGATTCTGTGATTCTTATCCCATTTTGATCTACACCAACTGGCAAAATGTTTACCCTTTCCACACCGAGGGCAGATTTTAGGCCCTCTCTCCTGGTGTTGTGTGTGGCAGTCTCTTTTAAAATGTCTCTCCTTGCTGCATCTATAGCAACATCTTTCTGTCCTGGTTTACAGTCAGAGCAGCATCCATCAGCTGTGCTTGATAGGTTGATGGTCCCAGCTGTTGTAGGATTTTCCAGACCACCCCATATCTTTCTACATTTGTCATTAGGACTTTTTATCACTGATTGCAAAATTAAGGCTTCTGTAACTGCTCGGTTGTCTACCTGCTTGTCGAGTGCATCTTTCAATCTGTCTATAAATGCCATATACGGGTCATGCCTGTTTCAACATTCCAACATCCAGTATCTTTAAAAGTGTTTGATAAACGAAAAAGCCACATCTGTTGTAAACTTGCATCAACTGTCTTGATTCTTGAACTGCTACCAATGCCATTTAATTGAGTAATTTCTTATTGTATTGTATTAACAGTCCTTTCTGTAATGCTGAAACTGCCTGGGTTTCTGGCAGCAGTGGTGGTGGTGCCCCCCTCAGCCCAGGGTAGTGCCCCTCCCCCCTTAGAGTACTTTCTCTACAGGTTTTTGAGTCTCTGGCATCCCACAAACAAATCCCAGGAAAAGTTTGTAGCTGTTCAGGGTCACTGCACCTCCGCAGACAAAAATAAATCAAAGTTCTCTCAGGGGCTGCTGGCCCCGGATCAACGGGATTTTCGGCAGTCACTGATGGCCCTGCACCAGTCTCCGAATATGGAATATCGATGTCCTTCTCTGCCAGAGGGATAGTGGCTGGATTCGGTCCTCCAAAAAATTCTTTATCTCCCATCGGCAAAGGCAGAGGCGGGGAAGAATCCACTTCGGGAATATTGCTTTCAGTTTCCCGCATATTTGCCTCAGCTGCCACCTGGAATATCTGAGCAACAGCTGCCTCTGTCCTTGCCTCTGCTGTCATAGTTACTAACATCTTTTTAACAGTCCCCCAAGGTTGTGTAGCCCCAACGCTTTGGAATCTCCCGTGGTAACTGACTGCCATAAATCTCTCCCCAGGGATTCCCAAACAGTCAAATTGAAAACATTACTAGGATGCATGAAAAAGTCCTTGTGCCGTCCCAATATTAAGAGTTGGGACAGTGCCACTGGGCTCAATTTATTGCCCTGTCAAGTTGCAAGCTTCATCAAGAAGTCATGGACGGACTTTTCTTCTGTGGATACCACTATTTCCATGGCTTCTCACCTCAAGCATATGCACCGCCGGCCTCCCGACCTCGCCAGCCCTCCTCCTCCTCCTCCTCCTCCTCCTCCTCTTCTTCTTCTTCTTCTTCTTCTTCTTCTTCTTCTTCTTCTTCTTCTTCCTCTTCCTCTTCCTCTTCCTCTTCCTCCTCCTCCTCCTCCTCCTCCTCCTCCTCCTCCTCCTCCTCCTCCTCCTCCTGTGCAGGTAGCCTGGACAACATCACAGACAATCAATATGATTGGAAATCAAGTCGTTTATTAGCAAGCAAGCAAGCCTTTTGTACTTTTCTGCTATCTTGTCTAATGTTTATGTGATGCTTGGCTTAAGCCCAATGTTTCCCCTAGTAGTAATCTTGCACGTAGACTGCCTTCTTGTTTTCATGCTGTAGCTGCTTCTCGACCTTGATGTATTCCAAACTTCTCCCTAGCAACCTGATAAGGCAACATCGTTAGACCAGCATACATTCCCACAGGCAAGCACATCCACCACCTCCTTTAATACTCTTGGGTGGATCCCATCTGGCCCCATAGACTTGTGGGTGTCTAGCTGGGCAAGCAAGTCTCTAACCACCTCCTCATGGATCATGGGAGACTCATTCTTCTCCTCTAAATCTTGAGTTTGTACATAGAGGGAACAACTTTCCTTACAAAGACTGAGGCAAAGAAGGCATTAATTACCTCAGCCTTGGCCTCATACCCTGTCACAGTTGTTCCCTTTGCAACCAATAGGGACTGAATATTCTCCCTAGTCCTCCTTTTATTGTTAATGTATTTACAGAAAGATTTTTATTATCTTTCACAGACTTGGTCAATCTGAATTCTAGTTGGGCCTTAGGCCTCCTGATTTTTTCTCTGCATGATGTCACTTCCTCCCTGTAGTCCACCCAAGATGCCTGTCCCTTCTTTCAAAGCTCATAGACCCTCCTTTTCTTTTTGATGTCTCTCAAGATCACCCTACTCAACCAAGCTGTTTTTTTCCCCCGCCGGCTCCTTTTCTGGCACATGGGGATGACTTGCTCCTGAGGTGCTAGGTTTTCCTTTTTGAAGAGCGCCCAGCCCTCGTGGGCTCCCTTGCCCTTAAGGGCTGTCTCCCATGGGACTGTGCTAACCAGCCTTCTGAACAGTCCAAAGTCTGCCCTCTGGAAGTTTAATGCGACTGTTCTGCTAATCCCCCTCTACACGTCACCTAGAACTGAAAACCCTATCATCTCGTGATCATTTTGTCCCAGGCATCCTCCGACCGTCACATCCCCCACAAGGCCTTCTCTGTTCATGAACAGCAGGTCCAGGAGGGCACCTTCCCTTGTCGACTCACTCACCAGTTGTGTGAGGAAGTTGTCTTCCATGCACTCCAGGAACCTCCTTGACTGCTTCCTTTCTGCTATATTGTACTTCCAGCAGACATCTGGAAGATTGAAGTCTCCCACAAGGACAAGAGATAGTGATCTTGAGACTATCCCCAGTTGTTTATAGAAGAGTTCATCAGCTGCTGCTTCTTGGCTGGGTGGTCTGTAACAGACTCCCATCACAATATCTACCTTCTTGTAGGCTCCTCTGATTTTAACCAACAGGCATTCAGTCCCATCATCACCATAATCCAGCTCGAGGGTATCAAAGCACTCTCTAACATAGAGGGCTACCCCACCTCCTCTCCTACCCTTCGTGTCCTGCCTGAAATGTTTATAATCCATCATAGCTGCACTCCAGTTATACAAGTCATCCCACCACATTTCCATGATGGCAATGACATCGTAGCCTCCTTGCCCTACAACAGCTTCCAACTCCTCCTGCTTATTGCCCATGCTGCGTGCATTGGTGTAAATGCACTTCAGCTGGGCTGGCGAACTTTCAGCCCTCATAAAGGGAATAGAGTTCATTCCCAATTGACTGGTCCTTGGAATAACTGACACCTCAGTTGCAGTTTCATCCTTACTTTCACCAGATGTACACACCCCCACTTGCTCTGTGGTGACATGCTGGTGGTCCCTGCCAACACACCATCTCTTATTCACTGGAGTTCCACTTCCAGGCTCACACCCAACTAGCCTGGTCTCGTCCACCTCCCCCTTCACATCTAGTTTAAAGCTCTGTTTATGAGCCTTGCTAGATTTTAAGTAAAGACTTTAGTCCCCCTAGGAGACAAGCGTGCCCCATCCCTAGTAAGACATCCTGGGGGTGCGTGGGCCACCCCATGATCAAGGAACCCAAAGCCTCTCTCCTCACACCAGGCACGGAGCCAGGTATTAATCAAGTGCTTCTTTTTGATCTCTTGCTCCTCATTCCTTCACATTGGAATGGAACTAAACACTACCTGTGCCCCAGAACCCTTCATCATTCTTCCCATAGACCTGAAGTCTCTCTTGATGTGTCATCATTGCCTATTTGAAATACTACCAGAGGATAATAATCTGTCTCTTTGACCAAGGAAGGAAGTTTTATAGTTACATCCTTCTCTGATGCCCCAGGTAAGCAGCAGACCTCCTTGTGGAGTGGGTTCTGCAGATAGGTCCCTCTGTTCCATTAATGATGGGGTGGCAGAACCTGATCTTGCTCTTGATGCAGGTCCTGATTTCAAACTCCAAACCCTAATTATTATTGATAAAGGGGAGAAGTCTGAAACCTTTCCTGTAGGGAAATCAAATGCATGTGCCCTAACAGAGCTGGCTGGATTGCAGGAGCTTGAGGGAGCACTATTCTTTGTGATTCAAGCAGTATTTTGCTGGGGCGGAGGAAATAGATTTTGGGAGCAGAATGATGCAATTGTAATCTGTATTCTTGGAACAGGAAAGGGGTTTCCACAACATTTAATGCCTGGCCTGCCCCTATCTTACCTGCATTGGTTGGCAAAAAAGCAGCAGCCCCCAGACAAAAGCTGCCTGCCCCCCCCCCCCCGCCCAGAAAAGAAAACGTTGGCAGCCCCTTTGACACAGGGAATAGCCGCTACTATAGCTCCTGTTAGGAAGATGACAAGCCCCCCCCCCCCCCCCCCCCCCCCCCCCAGGCTGGGAAAACTAGTGGAGCTATCGCTAGCTGAGCCAAATAGCAGCCAGCAGGCTTATTTTATACTGCTCACAAAAACCATACAAGGGGATTTATTGGCTACTTTCTGCCTTGGCAAATCAAGACACTGCCCAGGATAGCCTGTCCTGGGGAGCCTCCCAAATTTAGAGAGGCATCCCTTACTTTAAAAAACCCACTTAATCTATATGCATGGGTAGCCACTAATGCCCATGGAAAGAACTATAAAATAAATACACGGTGGATTGTTCCTTATCTTTAAAATTGATCCTGTCTTGAATCGAGTTTTCTTTTCTTTTGTTTTTATTAGGGAAAAACCAACCAAACAACAAAAAACTGGATGATCAACTATTGAGCCATGTGGACCGAGGACATGCCCTGACACGTCATGCCATAACATCTGATAATGAAGATGGGCCGAGACCTTTCCCACAACTGTTGATTTTGTCTTTGTGTTTAATATGATCTATGTTGCTATACCTGTATTGGAATTTATTTATTTATTTATTTATTCTTTCTCTCTCATTTTGTTTTTAATAAGCCAGAACTGTTGATTTTGTGTTTATTCAGTATTGTTAATGTGGCTCCTTTCACTATAGTATACTACTTCACTATACACTATTAAAGAATTCTAGGTTTTTCCTAAGTTGAATATTTATTTCATAAGAAAGTTTCATCATTCGCTGTTAATATATTCTGTTAATGTTATTATTACTCCTCAGGAAGAGAGATCTAGACCCACCGATCTCAACTGGAAGCAAGAAAGTGGTGGTGACAGATACTCCTGAGGATGTCATCATCACACAGTTTTGTGAGTTCTGTCCCTGGGACACAAAATTCTATCCTTCGGAGAAACCAGATTACTAGGAGGCTTTATACATGCCTCAAGTTTCTTAATACTCTGGTTTTAAGCCACCTAAATTTATTTGAACCAGTGGGATTCTGGTTACAAAATTGAATTGTATTTTTTTTTCTTTTTGGGAAAATAAGTGGCACCCCTTTGAGTGCTCCAAACTTATTATTGTTTGTGGGTTATGCATTAAGACTGGAGTTGTTTATTTACCATTGCTAGTAATCTAAGGGATAGAAAACCAAGGATAATAACTGCAGTTTTGACCGTATTTGCTTTAAATGTTATACTCGCACTGGTTCACTCAGCTATTGTTATATTAATCCTGCTCCTTGTATAATCGCACATGCCATACTGACTGTCTTTTCCTCCCCATCCTTTTTTTCCTGTCAGGTGTATTCTGATCCAAATCTCTCTGTGTCTTTTGACTGAGGAAGTTGTTAGAGGCCTCGGCGCAAACTAGCAACTCGCAGTTCTAAGAAATCCACCACCACCCCCCATCCCGTGTCTTTTGACTGAGCAAGTTGATAGTGCATGGATCTGGGATGTGACTACCCCTTCCTTCTTTCACCCTCGGTCTTATTATCCTTATGCCCTCCCCTTTTTAAAGTGTCACCACTATAGACAGAATGGACCTGAGTTTTCGATTTGAATTCTGTGGCAAATGTTTAAGTCACGGGGTAGAATGTAAAGTCAGACTATTTCTCTTTTTGCCTTAAACATTTTGTCTGAAGACTACCTGCTTGTGTGCCAGGTTCAGTAGAAGGGCAGTGTAGGGGAGGGCACCGCTCTCCCTTTCTTGGCTGAGCTTGGGACCCAGAACTGGCTGCGGTGGGGGAGGTGATGCAGCAACGGTTGCTGCCCCCACTCCCCTGTCCCCTTCCTCGACCTGCCAGACGGCCTGGGCCAAACTCGCCAAAAAGACACGTGCAGATGGGAGTCGGACGGGCTTTATAAAAGGACTCTCAAGGAACCAGGCGGGGCCAGTCAGTCTCTCTCCCTCACTCCCATGCTCACTCTCACTCCCACACTTCAATCAGACCAGCCTGGACCACGTGGCCTGGAAGAAGCTGCTGCTGTCACCACGTGTTCCCGAGATCTGCTACTGCTGTTGATGTGGTGATTTCTTTCCTTCCCCTTCTCTCTCTTACTCTCTGTTTCCCTCCCGTTACCTTATGGTGTGCGTGTCGGATCTGAGGAACCTGGGCTTGTGTTCAGGGATTCGTTTCTGTAACTCTGGGTGGTTGCACCCCCATGTCTTGTCTGTGCGTCCCAGTATCTTGGTGTGTTTATGTTTGCTGGAGCCAGAAATAAATACTGTTTTTGATATTCACCCTGGGAGTGACCTTATTGGCCTCCAGATCGCCACACAGACAAATGAGGAGCGGCTGAGAGAGCTGGGGTTGTTTAGCCTGGAGAAGAAGAGGCTGAGAGGAGAACTCATTGCTCTCTATAACTACCTGAAAGGAGGTTGTAGAGAGGAGGGTAATGGCCTCTTCTCCCAAGTGACAGGGGACAGGACGAGAGGGAATGGCCTCAAGCTCCGCCAGGGGAGGTTCAGACTCGACATAAGGAAAAAATTCTTCACTGAAAGGGTCATTAGGCAATGGAACGGTCTGCCCAGGGAGGTGGTTGACTCACCTTCCCTGGAGGTGTTTAAGGTGCAGGTGGATGAGGTACTGAGGGGCATGGTTTAGAGATTGGTGGGAATGGTTGGACTCGATGATCCAGTGGGTCTCTTCCAACCTCTTGAGTCTATGATTCTATGATTCTATGAATCCAACTTCCCCCCCCGAGTCAGGGCCAGAGATGAGCGTGTGGCTCGTGGGTCCGGCTTGTGACAGTGACCCATTGCATTTACCCTTTACAATGACAAAGGGTCCATCCAGCATTCCTAGATCTCCATATAAAAAGGTCCAACCTATGCACAAGCTAAACACAATAATGCATACATATACGATCCAAAAATTTTTCTCTGACATTTGGCAATGTCCCATGGAGGTCTACTATGTACAGATAAGGAAACATAGGCTTGCTCAACTGGGCATCACCCAGTAAGTTAAAAAGAGGGAACAATCCACCTGGTATTAATTTTATGCTCTTTTCCCCAAGCATCTTTGACCTTCCAGGCGTACTTATTTAAAAGTTCTCTGAGCATGAGGGATGGTTCCAATGGTTGGTAATTCTACCAACACAGGTTGCCCTGGACAAAAATGTGGTTCAACACTTGTGTCAGGTTATGTGGTTTTAAAAGTCAGAGCCTGAGGCTTGGGACAGAAAGCATTCAGTCTCGGGCAGCCATTTACTCCCCATTGGTCGTTAACACAAGCAACCGTGTCCCACAGGCACTTGGCCCAGCCTGGATCGTGCAACTTCAAAAAAACCTTTTAAAAGCCTATTGGCTTGTTCGACAGTACCATTAGCTTGAAGGTAATAAGGGGGGTTAAATTTCCTCTTGATGTCCTCTTCTTTGGCCCACTCCTGAACATTAGCTGCAGTGAAGTGACTACCATTATCCGACTGAACAGAGTGAGGTTTAGGAAGGGTACTAAACCACATTTGAAGTGCCTCAGATTTTGTGGCGTATTAACATGCATGGACTCAGCTTTCATTTCAAGCTAAGAACAAGTTTATTGTTACAAGCTCATATATATACCTTACTAAAAATGCCAACATTGGTCCCACAAGTCCTTCATAAAAATTTCCACAGCATGTTTTTCTCCTTCCAATCTCCTCGTGACCACTGTTATTGTTTTCATGTCTTCTTGTTTTTGCCACCGATGTTGATTCTTCTCAGGCCGGCAGCTTGCTGGATATCGAAAGCTCTGCACTCCCCCTCCAGAGGTCCAACTACACTCGTGGCCATTTCTTGCTCACCATCTCTTCTGACATCTCTGCACTTTTGTTTTCATGAACTACTAATATTTGTCTTAACATTCTATCAATCAAGCTTTGCACTAATTTGATTAAGCAAGGCACACAAATCAATATGCTAGAAAAAAAGCCAAGTAAAATCATAAAATCTACCATGACTACTTTTGTAATCCAAGGTCCTAATCCAACAAAAAGTCCTGCAAATGTATTCCATTCATTCTATGTTTGCAGTTCTTCTGTTAAATCTTCTAAGATGTTAATGTTTTTATGTATAAATTCTGAATGGTCTGATAAATTCATCAAAAGACCAGATAGAGCTGCCAATGTGGCATTTGTTTGATGATAGTGAGCCAAAGTTTGGGTTAAAATCATAGAAACATTCGGAGTTAATAATGTAAGCTTGCCTAACATATATGGGCCTCCTGAAATATAGGAAGGAATACCTGTCCGTGCTCTATCTCCTCAAATAAAATACAATTCTCTTGGTAACTGCAGGGTGATGTTGTTGGATTTGGATATATTTGCAAATGTTTAATTACATCATATAAAATAATTTATACACACACTAAGTAAGGAATTAACATTTTCTGTGTGTTACATTTTTGCCTATATAACTAAAATATTTTTTTTAAATCTGCTTTTATCACAACTAATAAAGAACATCATCTATCGGCAAATCTACTAAACAGGTGCTAAATTGATTGGTCGATGTTGCTACCGACAAACACAATGTATCTTGCTCTGCTGCATTGGCTAGGGTTACCCAAATGTTTTCTTTGAATTGTGTGGGGATCCATGGAATGGTGGTTGTACAACACGAAATTCCCATAATTATTGCAATGCAGGTCATACACATCTTGCTGGTATCCAATGCGGTCCACGATCTGTAGAGACACAAGTATACCCTCACCCCCACATTATTAACAGCCATGGACCTTTCCATTGTCTCGTTTCTAAGCCACATGGGATTAATTGACAATCAGGGCACATTTGTACAATTTGTCGAGCTTGCTCATGAGTTAACTGAAACATTTTCCTAAGGGCTGTACTACCTTGGTGATAAAAATCATGTGACATACGTGCTTGTAATGTATCTGGAATGATTACAGGGGCTGCCAGAGCATCAACTTGTCGATTGCCTTCAGCCAAATCTCGTGGTAAATTTGTATGAGAAAGTACATGCTTTATAAAATAAGGTTCATGTTGATTGTCTAACAGATATTTCAATTCCTTTTAAAAAAAGCATATAGCTGTCTATAATACAGGTAAAATATTGTTCTCTGTTGCTCTGTGAGTGTTGTACTTTGCAGGTTAATGTCGGTCATGATGTTTGCAGTTTCTGCATCCATAGAATCATGAGTTGGTCAATCGAGTCAAAGCTTCCCCCTCCCTGTATGTGATTTGCTGCATGGGGTACAATTGCTTGAAAACAAATCAACTGAGCAATTCTAGTGCTCTTTGGTATAAAGCAAGGAGGCATAGGCATGCAAGCCATTACTTGTACTGTTCCCATAAAATCATCATCAATTAATCCTGGTAAAACAAACAATCCTTGTTTTGTGATAGATGATTGTCCAATTAAAAGTGCACTAAGTCTGCTTGTCTGCTTCCTAAGGGGCCCTTAACTGCCGTAGGGATGAGCTGAACTGCAGTGTGATGGATTTCTTTTCTTTAAAGGCAGTAAAACTTTCTGATTGTTGCAGCCCTTCCATTGCAAAGGACTATCCTGTGGGAGTCGCAAATTATCCAGGGCTGCTATAGTCGTGCTCCAGGTGGGGCCAGTGGCTGTCTCCCAGGCAGACAGAGGCAGCTCACCCTTGGCTGGGTGGCCTGGGGCGAGCACAGGTGGCTTGGCAGTAGAGCAGTTAGTACATTCTCTTTTACAGCTTTTCAAATCTCCTTCATCGCTTCGTAACTAATTGGTTCCCAGCAAGGACCAGCGTCTCGTGCATATATCACAGGAAAAGCTTGCAATAGTTCAACCTCCCCCCACCACTGCGCCTCCTTCCTGGCTTGCGCCCATCTGTCTGAGGGACAGGGTGGAAATGGATCAGACTCCTTCTCAGTATCTATCAGACCCAGATCAAAGGGATTGTTGTCATCCCAGTCTGAGAGTACAGGGGCAAGTGCAGCCAGTTTAGGGGGGTGGGGGGTTAGTTCAGCTGCTGATGGTCCTGCACTGGGTTCCATATCATTGCTGTGCTTTTTAGAGCCAATACGCACCTTTAACACTTTGGGAACAGCCCAGCAGGGATTGAGCAACTTACTAGCCATTTTATCTGACCGAGTCACTTGATCTCATAATCAAATCCAATCTTATCCCAGGTTTCTTGCTCGAATGCTGAGTAAACATCAAAGGAAGGCTCATGATCTCAAGCCCACGTCAAACGTGCTTTAAGATCATTAATTTTTAGTGTTTGGTTTTGTTTCTTTAAAATACGTTTAAATAAATCTATTACATCTTTCTGTTCCTGGGTTATCGTGTTCTCCATCCCCTTATCGGCAGCTCACCTTCCGTCCACTGGGCAGGTGTCTACAGGTGCCCCCCGGGCTTCATTTCAGCCCCTCCAGACGTTCTGCTGATGTATGCCACCAGACTGTGCTCTTCACATGAGCCTCCATTTGGACCCAATATGGGCGCCTTTTGTGGCGCATTAACATGCATGGACTCAGCTTTCATTTCAAGCTAAGAACAAGTTTATTGTTACAAGCTCATATTTATACCTTACTAAAAATGCCAACATTGGTCCCACAAGTCCTTCATAAAAATTTCCACAGCATGTTTTTCTCCTTCCAAGCTCCTTGTGACCCCTGTTATTGTTTTCATGCCTTCTTGTTTTTGCCACCGATATTGATTCTTTTCTCGCCGACGGCTTGCTGAATATCGACATCTCTGCACTCCTGCTCCAGAGGCCCAAAAACACTCATGGCCATTTCTTGCTCATATCCTGGGCAGGATAGGAATCCAGTGTTCGTTTGCCTTGGCTCTGGGTAGGTTTGGGTGTCAGCACTCATTGAGCAGCTGTTGGTTCTGGCTCTCACTCACGTAGCCAGGCTGATGCAGGACTCCAAGGGCAGCAACCAGGAAAGCTGGCTCTGTCCATCCCTCCTGTAGTTTCCAGATTTACTCAAAAAAAATCCTCAGCTCAGGCACGCCTCAAGCTTGCACAAAAGTGTAGAGTTATATTTCATCCTGCATCAATACAAACTTCTTAGTCTGTAAGGACTAAACTTAGGCTGGACGTTAAGAAAATTTTTTTCACAGAAAGGGTCATTGGGCACTGGCAGAGGCTGCCCAGGGAGGTGGTTGATTCACCTTCCCTGGAGGGGTTTAAGGGACGGGTGGACGAGGTGCTAAGGGACATGGTTTAGTGATTGATAGGAATGGTTGGACTCGATGATCCAATGGGTCTCTTCCAACCGGGTTATTCTGTGTGATTCTGTGATCTCTTCTGACAGATTTATGGAAGGGGCCAATATAATCAATCTTCCAAGTTTCCCAGAGGTCCTTTCCATTTAACTATTTCATCCACTCTGTTGTTCCAGCTACTGGATGGAGAGGAATCCTCCTGATGAGAAGGAGCCCACCGTACCTGGAAATCTTGAAGATATCCTCCCATTTTGTCTTTTGCCATACTGGCATTCTATTGACCTCCCAAAAGGGAAGCTACTCGGTATACCCATTGTTAACTGCAAAGGAGTCAGTGTAAATGTTTACGGGGTATTTCAGTATTTCAAATCCCTTTCATGGTCAAATACACTCCATACCACTATTAACTCGCCAATCTAGTCCTTCTTTTATCATTTCATTACTGGTATTCAGATACTTCCATTCCTTGCCCTCGTACTTAGATGATGCATCAGTAAACCATATATTTTGTAAGTCCTCCAGAAAGGGAGGAGCTATCTTAATAACTGATGGTGGGGAGACAACATCACTGTAGGAGTATCTCCTTTTGGATATTCAAAACCTTAGATGTTCCCTCAGTGACTTTGAAAATGTTACAGGAATGTTCCATTTGGGCATACCACTTTCTCACCAAGGCTTGTTGGGCCACCCTGTGAGGGAGTGGAGTCCCTTTTAACACTGGTTGAATCAGCTTGAGAAGACCCTCTAAGTGTATTGGACTGATTGCTGGACCCTGCATCTTTTCAGGAGGTATTACTAGGCCCAAGGCTTCTAAGTAAGTGTTTTATAAAACTTTACTGTGTGATCTGAACTGCTGTCGAGTCTTCTCCTCCTACCAGAATATCATCTATGTACTGGTAGGTCTGGACTCCACCAGGCTTGTGGTCAATTCCAGGGCAAGTGCATGATGGGCTAAGGTACTCAAGTGTTTGTAACCTTGGGGCAAACATGTAAAGGTAAATTACAGAATCACCGAATAATCAGGTTGGAAGAGACCCACTGGATCGTCGAGTCCAACCATTCCCACCAATCCCTAAATCATGCTCTTAAGTACCTCATCCACCCTTAACCTTAAACAACTCCAGGGACGGTGACTCAACCACCTCCCTTGGCAGACCATTCCAATGCCTATCCACCCTCTCCATGAAGAATTTTTTCCTAATCTCAAGCCTAAATCTCCCCTGGTGGAGCTTGAGGCCATTCCCTCTTGTCCTGTCCCCTGTCACTTGGGAGAAGAGGCCAGCTCCCTCCTCTCCACAACCTCCCTTCAGGTAGTTGTAGAGAGTAATAAGGTCTCCCCTCAGCCTCCTCTTCTCCAGGCTGAACAACCCCAGCTCTCTCAGCCGCTCCTCATAAGATTTGTTCTCCAGCCCCTTCACCAGCTTTGTTGCTCTTCTCTGGACTCGCTCCAGAGCCACAACATCCCTCTTGTGGTGAGGGGCCCAGAACTGAACACGGTACTTGAGGTGCGGTCTCACCAGTGCCGAGTACAGGGGGAGAATAACCTCCCTGGACCTGCTGGTCACGCAATTTCTGATACAAGCCAAGATGCCATTGGCCTTTTTGGCCACCTGGGCACACTGCTGGCTCATGTTCAGTCGGCTGTCAACCAACACCCCCAGGTCCTTCTCCTCCTGGCAGCTTTCCAGCCAGGTTTCTCCTAGTTTGTACCTCTGCTTAGGGTTGTTGTGCCCCAAGTGCAGGACCCGGCATTTGGCCTTGTTAAACCTCATGCCATTGGTCTCAGCCCAGCAGTCCAGCCTGTTCAGGTCCCTTTGCAGAGACTCCCTACCCTCCAGCAGATCAACACTTCCACCCAGCTTGGTGTCATCTGCAAACTTGCTAAGGGAGGACTCAATGCCTTCATCCTGGTCGTTGATAAAGACATTAAACAGGACTGGACCCAGGACTGAGCCCTGGGGAACCCCACTTGTAACTGGCCTCCAGCTGGAGGTAACTCTATTTACCACCAACCTCTGGGCCTGGTCATTCAACCAGTTTTTCACCCAGGAGTTGCTCCTCCCAAGTGAATGCAAAATGAGCTCAGTCCTCAGGTTGTAGAGGCATCATAAAAAAAACGCATGTCCTTAATGTCAATGGTGTCCATGATGTTATGAGATTGTTCTTGGATTGTAGCAATCAATTCAACTATATTGAGTACTGTAGCAGTTAAAGGGCCTGCATTTGCATTCAGGTGGTAATAATCCACACTAAGTCTCCATTTTCCATTGGGCTTATGGATGCGCCATACTGGGAGTTGTATGATGAATGAGTGAAGACTACAGTTCCCCATTGTTTTAAATCCTCAATGACTGGTGTAATGCCCTCATGCACTCCCAAAGGTAGAGGATACTATTTGATATTGATCACCGTAGAGAGAGGAAGCAGTGGGGTCAGCTGCAACAGTTGTATGTCAACGTCTGAGCCTACCACTACGGATTTATCACAAGGGGCTCTAAAAAAACAGAAATTGCCCTGAGAATCATACCATTGTCTTTCCCAGAGGACATCAGCACCCAGAAGATGCATTGGAAAGGGTCCTATCGCTATTGTGACGTGGAGTATCATCATCAGGTAAACACAATGTGACAGAGGCCATCACTATGGGTTGCATTACCCTGAAGGCGTTCCAAACAAGGACCTTATCCTTCAGTGGGGAAATATCGCAAAGTTCCCCATCAGTTTGAGCAAGGGCAGAGATCTGGGCACCAGTGTCCACTAAGAATATCATAGTTTTTCCACTTTGGTCCAATGCCAACAGTAATCAGAAATATATCCTTTATCATTTAGGGTGAGCTGTCTCAAAAAGATTCAAACTCTGCCATCTCCCTCACCCTGGAGAGGCAGAGATCCTAGTTTCCCTTAAGCTTTATGGCATTTTCCTGATCAGTGCCTGAACCTATTATGGGAGGGGCACCAGGGGCCAGTTCCATTTTGGGCGGATGACCTGACCACCTTTGGACTAACAATTCAAGCTTTTGAACAGTTAGTCTGTCCATTAGGTCACACAGAATGCCCTTCTGAAGTTCTAACTGCCAACAGCCTTGTTGAGTCAGTGTTCTGTCACAGTCGGGCTCACTGGTGCAGGTGAACCACTGAGAATCAGGTCATTTATCATGAATGGGCATAGGGGGTCGAGGGAGTCCTAGCATTGGGGGAGGAGTTACCCCAGTAGCTTGAACATTCTTTGGTTCTGATCTAACAGAAGAACTGCTGATAGGACCATACTTCCTACCATAATTAATTAATTCCTGTGCTACCTCCCCCCATGTCCAAACCTTCCTTTTGGATGACCAGCACTGATCTGGAGCCATGATACCCTCTAACACTGCCACCAATCTATTTATCTTGGGGATGTTTAGTATTTTTCCTTGGAATTGAATGCCAATTGGCTTCAAAGGGTCCGGAAGACCTCTTATTAGAGGAGTCATGCACTCTGGGTCAACGGGCATCATCATCAGGGACCCCTGATTAGGCTTAAGCTCCCGATCATACAGTTTGTGAGAACATTCTGCATTCAAATGTCTCCTTCTCCTCCTCCTCCTTACTAAATACTGCTGCAACCCTTCCACCTGCCTTGTTGATCTCCAATTTGGAGAGTGTAGCTCCACACTGCCGACCTACCACGGCGCTCCTATCACGTCACTGGTCACCATTTCTGGGAGACTGAACCCGTGCAGGTACCCCGGACAAAGATCACAGACAATCAATATGATTGGAAATCAAGTCGTTTATTTGCAAGCAAGCAAGCTTTTTATACTTTTCTGCTATCTTGTTTTATGTTTACATTATGCTTGGCTAAAGCCCAAAGTTTCCCTTAGTAGTTTTTGTACAAGTAATCTTGCACGTAGACTGCTTTCTTGTTCTCACGCTGTAGCCACTTCTCGACCTTGATGTGTTCCAAACTTCTCCCTAGCAACCTGATAAGGCCACATCATTAGACCAGCATATATTCCCACACAAGTGCGATATGGGCAACAGCACATACAGGGAATCTTTAAAGGAAATAGTGAACTCACACAGGTAAAAACAGACAATGGGTCAAGAAATGTAAGTGACTGACTTAAAAAGTTTTTTCAAACCTGAGGAATAACACGTCACAGGCATACCACATTCTACACAAGGACAGGCGATAGTAGAGAGAGTCTATCAGATGCTGAAGAATATGTTGTTAAAACAAAAAGGGGGAATGAAGGGTAAAACACCATAGAACAGATTAAGGAAAGCACTGTATGTATTGAATTGCTTAAATGTACGAGAGAACTAGGGAATAGGAAAATCACCTATAGTAAGGCATTTTTTCATCTTTACAGAGGGTCAGCAGCTCAACAAGAAAGGACCATATCGGTTAATAACATGGGGTCGAGGATATGCTTGTGTTTCCACAAGTCAAGGACCCAAGTGAATGCCAGTGCAGTGTGTCCGTCTGTATTTAAGCAGAGATGGTAATTATGAAGAAGATGACAGCAATAATAGTTCAGACAGCAATAATAGTTCAGACAGCAATAATGCTGGGGCTATATCACCACTCATGGACAGGGCAAAGAAGCTTGAAGATGAATGATGATTGAAAAAACCTGTTATAAAGGATTCTTTAGAAAGCTAGCTAAAGGCTTTAATCAAAATCATTTTTCTTGCATTTGTATACTTCTGTGTATCTGTAGTAAGATATTTCTATGTTTAATCATGTTTCTATCATGTTTTCCATGAAAGGTACAACAAACGATTGATAGTTCAGGATGTTTATAAACAAAAGAAGGGGGAAATGTGGGCATAAAGATTCCAGTATTGCATGTATTATGGGGCAAATGACCGATACCTTGGTGCACCTGCGATATTAGCACCAAGCAGGGAGCAAACGGCCAATGTTCTCATGCTTACTAGCTTGTTGAGACCTTGGAATCTTTATTAAGACCCATGGGTTAATAGGAAAGGAATGCACTAGTCAGAAAACATGAAGATAAGGGGCACATCTGTGGAAAACAGGGTTTTGCACTCTATCGCTGTACTGCAGGATTCTCACAGGTGGAAATTCACTGGGATAGCTGTTACTGGATACAGAGGCACTATATAAGGTTTGCAACCTCTCAATAAAGTTGATCTCGCTTGTTGCCGCATCGATGGGGTCCATGCCTTAATCGCTATAGGCTCACTCACCAGTTGTGTCAGGAAGTTTTCTTCCACACACTACAGGAACCTCCTAGACTGTTTCCTTTCTGCTGTATTATACTTCCAGCAGATATCTGATAAGTTGGAGTCTCCCACAAGAACAAGGCCTAGCGCTCGTGAGAATTCTTCCAGTTGCTTGCCAAATATCTCGTCAGTCTCTTCTTCCTGGCTGGATGGTCTATAGCAGGCTCTCATCACAATATCTGCCTTTTGGGGTGTTCCATGGATTTTTACCCATAGACACTCAACCCTACCATCCCCATTACTGAGCTCCAGGCTATCAAACCACTCTCTAACATAGAGTTCTACCCCACCGCCTCTCATTCCTTGCCTATCCTGCCTGAAGAGTTTATAGCAACCCATGGCAGCACTCCAGTTATGACAGTCATCTCACCACATTTCCATGATGGCAATTATATCATAGTTTTCTTGCCATACAGTGACTTCTAGTTCCTCCTGTTTGTTGCCCATGCTGCATGCATTGGTGTAGATGCACTTCAGTTGAGCTGTTGATCCTGTCATGCTCCTGAGATCTTCATTGCTAAGTGACTACTCGCTTTCATTTCTAACCCATCAACTTTTGCATCTTTGCTGTCACTTGGAGTGCTGTTCCCCACTTCCTCTGAGGCGGCAGAGCAAAGGGCCTTGCTAGCATGCCATCTCTGAAACACTGGAGTGCCATTCCCAGGCTTTTTTTCCATCAAACCTGGTTTTGTCCCCCTCCCTCTACAGACCTAGTTTAAAACTCTATGGCTGATCCCTGCTAGCTTCTTGGTAAGCATCTTTTTTCCCCTGGGGGACAAGTGTACCCTATCCTTTGTCAGCAAGCCGGTGTTGTGCAGGCCAACCCATGGTCAAAAACCCTAAAGTTCTGCTCCTCAGAATCACAGAATCACAGAATAACCAGGTTGGAAGAGACCCACTGGATCATCGAGTCCAACCATTCCCACCAATCCCTAAATCATGCTCCTAAGCACCTCGTCTACCCTAACCTTAAACACCTCCAGGGACGGTGACTCAACCACCTCCCTTGGCAGACTGTTCCAATGCCTAACCACCCTCTCCATGAAGAACTTTTTCCTAATCTCAAGCCTAAATCTCCCCTGGTAGAGCTTGAGGCCATTCCCTCTTGTCCTGTCCCCTGTCACTTGGGAGAAGAGGCCAGCTCCCTCCTCTCCACAACCTCCCTTCAGGTAGTTGTAGAGAGTAATAAGGTCTCCCCTCAGCCTCCTCTTCTCCAGGCTGAACAACCCCAGCTCTCTCAGCCGCTCCTCATAAGATTTGTTCTCCAGCCCCTTCACCAGCTTTGTTGCTCTTCTCTGGACTCGCTCCAGAGCCACAACATCCCTCTTGTGGTGAGGGGCCCAGAACTGAACACAGTATTCGAGGTGCGGACCAGGTTCAGAGCCAGATATTTATTTCCTGGCTCTTCCTGTAATAGGAATAACAGAGGAGAACACTACCTGTGCACCCAATCCCTTCACCATTCATCCCAAGGCCCTGAAGTCCCTTTTAATTGTCCTCAGGTTTCTTGTTGGGGTTTCAGTACTGCCTAGTTGAAGAAACAACAGTGGATAATAATCTGTGGGTCTGACCAGAGTTGGAAGTTTTCTTTGCACTTCTCTAACCGAGGCCCCAGGTAGGCAGCAGACTTCCCTATGAAATGGGTCCAGCCTGCAGATCGAGCCTTCTCTTCCCTTCAGAAGGGAGTCTGCTATGACAATGACCCATCTTTTCTTCTTTACAGAAGATGTTTTGATGGATGGCTTAGGGTGTCTTAACCTAGGGAATGTTTCTAGGCTGTGAGACCCATCATCCTGCTGATTCCTCCACTCGAGACACAACAACCCCATGCAGTGCTACAGGCTTGGGGAAGAGTGTCTGGAAAGCTGCCCATCAGAGAAGGACCCCCGATTTCTTCATTTTTTCAATGTACAAGATGGATGAGTATTTCTTATTTCATGCTATCAGGAAATGAGTCCTTCACATACAGGAAAAACTTTTATTTTGTTGGTTTTTAAGTGTTATACTTTCATGTTGAGATCAATTTTCTTCTTTTTTTTTTTGGTTAAAGTTAATCGGATTTAATTGTTTGATCAGTTAGCTAAAGAAATAGTGTGTATGTGCAATACATAGAATATTTGGAGGCAAGTGCCTGAGGCTACTCAGTTTCTTCCAGAGAACACAGTGAAATCTCATTCTTTCTATGTGGTGACGATAGTCTGAGTTTTTGCATTTTACCTTTTGTAGCTCAAAATATTTCTCTTTTTCTGGATATGCTGTAATACCATAGAATCACCAGGTTGGAAAAGACCTCTTGGATTATGAAGTCCAACCATTCCTTTTTGCCACTAAACCATGTCCCTGAGCATCTCATCTACCTGTCTTGTAAGTACCTCCAGGGATGGCGACTCAACCACTTCCCTGGGCAGCTTGTTACAGTGCCCAATGACTCTTTCCATGAAAAATTTCTTTCTGATATCTAGTCTGAACCTCCCCTGGCACAGGTTGAGGCCATTGCCCCTTGTCTTGTCCCCTGTCACTTGGGAGAAGAGGCCAGTACGCACCTCTCCACAACCTCCTTTCAGGTAGTTGTAGAGAGCAATAAGGTCTCCCCTCAGTCTCCTCTTCTCCAGGCTAAACAATCCCAGATCTCTCAGCTGCTCCTCATAAGACTTGTTCTCCAGCCGCTTCACCAGCTTTGTTGCTCTCCTCTGGACATGCTCCGGAGCCTCAGCATCCTTCCTGTAGTGAGGGGTCCAGAACTGGACACAGGATTCACAGAGCAGTCTCACCAGTTCCGAGTACAGAGGGAGAATAACCTCCCTGGACCTGCTGGTCACGCCGTTCCTGATACAAGCCAAGATGCCATTGGCCTTCTTGGCCACCTGGGCACACTGCTGGCTCATGTTCAGTCAGCTGTCAATCAACACCCCCAGGTCCTTCTCCTCCCGGCAGCTTTCTAGCCACTCTTCCCCTAGTCTGTAGAACTGCATAGGGTTGTTATGCCCCAAGTACAGGACCTGGCATTTGGCCTTGTTTAACCACATGCCATTGGTCTCAACTCAGTGGTCCAGCCTGTTCAGATCCCTTTGCAGAGCCTCCCTACCCTCTAGCAGATCGACACTACCTCCCAGCTTAGTGTTATCTGGAAACTTTCTAAGGGTGCACTCGATGTCTTCATCCAGGTAATTGATAAATATATTGAACAGGACTGGACCCAGCACTGAGCCCTGGGGGACACCACTTGTGACCGGTCTCCAGCTGGAATTAACTCCATTTACCACAATTCTTTGGGCCCAGCCATGCAACCAATTTTCCACCCAGGAGAGCGTGTGCCTGTCGAGGCCAGTGGCAGCCAGTTTCCCAAGCAGGTTGCTGTGAGAAACTGTGTCAAAGGCTTTACTGAAGTCCAAGAAGGCTACATCCACAGCCTTTCCCTCATCCAGTAAGCAGGTCACCTTTTCATAGAAGGTGATCAGGTTAGTTTGGCAGGACTTGCTTTTCATGAACATTTTCCTTTACACACTAGGTTGCATATTTATAATACTGGAAAGCTTTCTGGAAACTTCTCGGTACCATAAAATGCATAATTCCTTAGGGTGTGTGTGGCAACTGTCTTGATGCTCTTTATTTTGGTGTCTTGCAATATGCTTTTTTTTTAAAAAAAAAAACTATCAAGGATGTTGCTGGAAGCTTTTATGTTATGGCAGTTAAACAGGCAGTATTTTTTTTTCAAACTTACCTTTTCATCTGGAATAGTTTATGTCTCACTCATGTCCTTAATTTTCCCCACCGACATCAATTTACACATCAGTTGCATCGTAGATACAGTTCCTCAGAATTTCAAATTAAATGTTTTAGTTTCTGAACATCTTAACATGAACTCCATGGTGAAAGTATCCAATGGAATACTCAGAAGAGCTCAAGAGGTAATGTGAAATATAGGTGTATGTTTGCCCCTCTCCAGTTTATACCAATTCCCCCTCATCCTATCACCACAAGCCTTTATGAATAGTCCCTCTCCAGCTTTCTTGTAGGCCCCTTTCAGGTACTTGAAGGTTGCTATAAGGTCTCCTCTGAGCCTTCTCTTCTCCAAGCTGAACAAGCCCAACTCTCTCAGCCTGTCCTCATAGGGAAGGTGCTCCAGCCCTCGGATCATCTTTGTAGCCCTCCTCTGGATCCATTCCACCACCTGTTTTTCCCTGCACAATCTCACTTCCCTCCTTTAGTCCACCGAAGACGCCTCTCCCTTCTTCCACAGCTCATAGACATTTCTTTTTGCTATCTCTCGAGATCTCCCTGCTCAACCAAGCTGTTTTTTTCCCCCAACAGCTCTTTTTCCGGAACATGGGGATGGCTTTCTCCTGAGCTGTTAGGATTTCCTTACCTAATTGCTTATTGAAGAAACTTTTCTTTAAGTAATGGTTTTGTAAAAATAAATAATATACCAATAAGTTAGCAACATATAACAAATAATTTCTTCCTTCAACAGCAGCAAGTATATATTTTTTCTATAACATTGATTAAATAAATGAAAATACGAAGGGAAGGCTGTATGCGTCTGTAGATTCAGGTCAAGAGTGAGTGCAGTTTGACATGCAGGGTAGCGTATGTACCTTTTAATTACTTGAAAGATGGTTATTTTGTTGAAGATTTTAATGTCAAGCTGGGAAAGAAATTATAGAATCATAGAATCACCAAGTTTGAAAAGACCTGTTGGATCATCAAGTCTATCCATTCCTATCTGCCACTAAACCATGTCCCTGAACACTTCGTCTACCTGTCTTCTAAATACCTCCAGGGATGGTGACTCAATCACCTCCCCAGGCAGCCTGTTCCAGTGCCAAATGACCTTTCTGTGATTTTTTTTCCTGATATTCAATCTGAATCTTCCCTGGTGCAGCTTGAGGTCATTCCCCCTTGTCCTATCACCCATCACTTGGGAGAAGAGGCCAGCACCCTCCTCTCTACAAGTTCCTTTCAGGTAGTTGTAGACAGTGATAAAGTCTCCTCTCAGCCTCCTTTTCTCAAGGCTGAAAAAACACAGTTCCTTCAGCTGCCTTTCATAAGGCTTGTTCTCAAGCCCCTTCACCGGTTTTGTTGTTCTTCTCTGGACATGCTCCAGGACCTCAATGTCCTTCTTGTAGTGAAGGGCCCAAAACTGAACACAGGATTTGAGGTGCGGCCTCACCAATGCCAAATACACAAATGCACAATCACTTCCCTGGTCCTGTTGGCCACACTGTTTCTGACACAGGCCACGATACCATTGGCCTTCTTGGCCCCTTAGGCACACTACTGGCTCATGTTCAGTCAGCTGTTAACCAACATCCCCCAGCTCCTTCTCTGGCAGGCAGCTTTCCAGCCACTCTTCCCAAAGTCTATAGTGTTGCATGTGGTTGTCATGTCCCAAGTGCAGGACCTGGCACTTGGCCTTGTTGAATCTCATACAGTTGTTCGCAGCATGTTCAGATCCCTCTGTAGAGCTTCTCTACCCTCAAGCAGATTGATACTGCCTCGCAGCTTAGTGTCATATGCAAACTTGCTAAGGGTGCATTCAATGCCTTCATCCAGGTCACTGATAAAGACATTGAACAGGACTGGACCCAGCACTGAGCCCTGGGCGTACTCCTTGTGACCAGTCTCCAGCTAGAGTTAACTCCATTTACCACAACTCTTTGGGCCCAGCCATCCAACCAATTTTCCACCCATGAGAGGGTTTGCCTGTCCAAGTCAGAGGCAGCTAGAATAAATAAAACATATGAAGGCCAGGTTAGAAGTTGTTGATGACCTGCAGGCGCTAAGATCATTAATGAACCTTTTTGTAAATTACAAGAAGCTAATTGTTTAGTTCACAGAGTTAACTAGAAATTAAGAACAGCATATTATGAATTGGAGGGGGAGGATATTTCTCTCTTGATAAACTAGTCTTGATCTTCACCCTCCTTGTGACAAAATAAAAAAGATCATTTTCCTCATATGTGGTTTGATTGTTTAGACATATTACCAGGAATAACGTTTTTGAGAAAGTGCCATTAATTTTCTCTTACCCAACTTTTACCCATCTTTTGAGGATGAAACCAATGTAGTCCTGCTACTCTTAAAATGAAAGATTTGCCTAAGGCAGTAGAAAGATATTTCTTAATTTTAAATTTATTTTTGTCTTACTACTTTGTTTCAAATACTTGAAATTCTGAAGTACTTGTAGTTACAGGAAAAATAAGGTGTTATACAATTAACTTGTAAAAAGGGGAAAATAGCCACAATATATTTCTACTGTATACAAGTATGGACTGTAGCATTTTTAAAGACACAATTGTTTATAATTTCTGTCCCCCTAGTTATGGGCCTCATTTACATGAAGAAAGTCTTAGTTGTCTTTTTTTTTTCCATTTCCTGTTTGGGTTTTCTTGGGAGGAAAAGGAAGAAAATGAATCTTGGTGATGAACCCTCAAGGAGCTTATTTAAAGGGAGAAGTAATGAACTGGGAGGAAGAACACCATTAGAAGCTTTAACATCTTGCCACATTTGATATAACTCAGCTTTAATAATAGATCTCTCCTTAATTTGAATACTGGAATAGGGATGTTGTGGTTTGAGCTAAATTAGAGTCAATTTTGTGACTAACTTATTTGCTGTAAGTAACTTCATTCTCTGAAAACTAACTGCATGTTTTTGAGAGTGGTATGTAAAGGCCAATGCTTATATTTATCCCTATACCAAGGCTATCCTCAAACTGGCAGAAAAGGGCTGCACCTGCCAGGAGGGGCAAATAGGGCAGGTGACCCTAAACTGACCAACAGAGTATTCCATCCCATATACGTCATACTCAATATAAAACTGAGAGATCACAAGGATTTTGCCCTCTTCTGCGATGGCCAGTGTCCAGTGAGGATATCATCTGTCTGATTGCTCCTGATCCTGGATCTGTGCGTTCCTGAATTCAGTTCCTGAGCTCAGTTCCCTCCTATCCGTGCACCCATTCCTCGTGTCTGCTCTACAGTATTTGTGGTGACATATAGTCATTGAGGGGTGAGGGTGCATTCTCATATATGTGTATATATTTTATTACTTTCTAATTGCTATTGTTATTATTTCATTAAAGCTGTAGGTTTAGTTTCCAAAACGCAAGTTTTTTTCCTCTCATTTCCTTTTCTACTTTCCCTATGGGTGGTGGGGGGAGGATTTGGGAGTCCAACTACATGGTTTTTATCTGCTGAAATTTAGCCGGGCTGGGGCTAAACTGTGATAAGGGGAAAGGGAAGCAACCACAAGTTTAGTATGTCAACTATTTGAGAGATGAGATGCAAGGTTAACAGAAGGTTGATTTGATTCCTGAATTAAAAAAAATACATGCTTCTTTTATAGACAGGACTTTTTCTTGAAGTGTACTGTGGGTCTTCCATTTAGTTTCTGCTAGATATGAATATCTGCATATTGCATAAATGATGATGGTTGAGCCAATATGCTTGCCTTATTTTAATTATTTTATATCTAGGCTTGTTAAAACATACAAAAAATAGTGTTTTTTGAAAGGAGCAAGTGGGTGGAGACAGAAGTTGAGGAGGAGGAGAAAGAAGAAATGTTTGTATTTCTTCCCAATGTATTGTACTTAAGTATCTGCATGAGGTCTGACACACACCACACGCCCCCCACCCGAGACTAATCCAGAATGCTCAGGAACCCAGAATGTGAGGGAAGAGACAGAGAGATGGTTATAGAACATGTTATAATCTGTCACAATAAGACAAGGCTCAGCTCAATTGCTTCACTCAGTATAGGTGGATGTGTGTTCAGAGATGTTTTACCCTCGCTTGGAAGATGTCAGTGTGCAAGAGTGAACAGTGAGTTAGCATCAAGTTTTTTGTGAAATTAAAGAAATTTGTGACAGAAACTTTTCAGTTATTGACTGAGGCTTACAGTGAAGAGATCCCAAAGCTCAGGCTAGTGCTCAAAGGAACCCAGTTTTTGTCAGTAGAAGATCTGAAAGCAAAAATGATGGAGATCCTCAACAGCCTTTCAGAAAATGATCTATGGAATTACTTTGAACGTTGGCAGCATGGTATACAGCTGAGTGTCAACTCAGAAGGGTCCTGCACAACAACCCTAAGCAGAGCTACAGACTAGGAGAAGCCTGGCTGGAAAGCTGCCAGGAAGAGAAGGACCTGGGGGTGTTGGTTGACAGCCGTCTGAACATGAGCCAGCAGTGTGCCCAGGTGGCCAAGAAGCCAATGGTATCTTGGCCTTTATCAGAAATGGCATGACCAGCAGGTCCAGGGAGGTTATTCTCCCTCTGTACTTGGCACTGGTGAGACCGCACCTCGAGTACTGTGTTCAGTTCTGGGCCCCTCACCACAAGAGGGATGTTGAGGCTCTGGAGCGAGTCCAGAGAAGAGCAACAAAGCTGGTGAAGGGGCTGGAGAACAAATCTTATGAGGAGCGGCTGAGAGAGCTGGGGTTGTTCAGCCTGGAGAAGAGGAGGCTGAGGGGAGACCTTATTACTCTCTACAACTACCTGAAGGGAGGTTGTGGAGAGGAGAGAGCTGGCCTCTTCTGCCAAGTGACAGGGGACAGGACGAGAGGAAATGGCCTCAAGCTCCACCAGGGGAAATTCAGGCTTGAGATAAGGAAAAAATTCTTCACAGAAAGGGTTGTTAGGCATTGGAACAGTCTGCCCAGGGAGGTGGTTGACTTGCCTTCCCTGGAGGTGTTTAAGTTGAGAGTGGATGAGGTACTTAGGGGCGTGGTTTAGAGATTGGTGGGAATGGTTGGACTCGACGATCCAGTGGGTCTCTTCCAACCTGGTTATTCTATGATTCTATTGTAAATGTGATCATAGTTGATTTTCTTAACTTAAATAAAGAGTTACGGGCAGTCTCTTTTTTTTTGCACCTTGTATATATGAAATTAAAATTTCGACAATGTGTTTTGGACAACATGTAAATGTTAATCATAGAATAGTTAGGGTTGGAAGGGACCTTAAAGATCATCTCGTTCCAACACCCCTGCCATGGGCAGGGACATCCTGCTAAATCAGGCTGCCCAAGACCCCATCCAACCTGGCCTTGAACACCTCCAGAGACAGGACAGACAAAACTTCCCTTGGCAACATGTTCCAGTGTCTCACCACACTCATGACGAAGAAATTCTTCCCCTCTCCAGTTTATACCCATTCCCCCTTGTCCTATCACCACAAGCCTTTATGAATAGTCCCTACCCAGCTTTCTCGTAGACCCCGTTCAGGTACTGGAAGGTTGCTATAAGATCTCCTCAGAGCCTTCTCTTATCCAGGCTGAACAAGCCCAACTCTCTCAGCCTGTCCTCATAGGGAACGTGCTCCAGCCCTCAGATAATCCTTGTAGTCCTCCTCTGGACCCACTCCAACAGCTCCATATCCTTTTTATGTTGAGGATTCCAGAACTGGACACATTACTCCAGATGAGATCTCACAAGAGAGGAAGAGAGGGCAGAATCACCTCCCTCGACCTGCTGGCCATGCTGCTTCTGATGCAGCCGAGGATATGGTTGGCTTTCTGGGCTGTGAGCACACGTTGCCGGCTCATGTTGAGTTTCTCATCGACCAGCACCCCTAAGTCCTTCTCTTTGGGGCTGCTCTCAATCAGGTCATCCCTCATCATATACTGAGATCGTGGATTGCCTTGACGCCGGTGTAGGACCTTGCACTTGGCCTTGTTGAACCTCATGAGGTTCTCACAGGCCCACTTCTCCAGCCTGTCCAGGTCCCTCTGGATGACATTCCATCCTTCTGGTGTGGCAACTGCACCACTCAGCTTGGTGTCATCTGCAAACTTGTTGAGGGTTCACTCAATCTCACTGTCAATATTATTGATGAAGATATTAAACAGCACCGGTCCCAGTATGGACCCCTGAGGGGCACCACTAGTCATGGATCTCCATCTGGACTTTGAGCCATTGACCACTACTCTTTGAATACGACCATACAACCAATTTCTTATCCACCGTACCGTCCACCCATCAAATCCATATCTCTCCCATTTTGAAAGAAGGATGTTGTGGGGGACTATGTCAAAGGCTTTACAGAATTCTAGATAGATCACAACCGTTGATTTACCTGTGTCCACTGCTGTTATTACCCCATCATAGAAAGCCACTACGTTGGTCATACAGGATTTGCTCCTGGTGAAGCCATGCTGTCAAAATGCTGTTCCTTCCATTCAGTGAGGGATGTCATTGTTTGATAAAGCTGTGACCAGCAGATTGCTATCACTGTTTCAAATGGAAAGAGGCCTTGCACTTGCAAAGAGGGAGAGGATCTTTTGAGAGTGTGGAAATTTGTCTGCAATCTAATGGCAATCACTTGTGTGAGATAACTGTTAAAGGCAATTTGTCAAATACTGCAGAATTGTATATTCTCAGACTAGGTGTAAAGATGTTGGCTGCTATTCCACCAGTGATTCAGTGGGCAAATAATTGAATAATAGAATGATTTGAGTTGAAAGGAGTCTTCAAAGATCATCTATTCCTACCACTTACTGTTGCGAATGGGAGATTCAGATTGCTTAAAGAACCACTTTGTCACGAATCCTGATTTAATATACTGCTGACTATACCAATTTGTCACGAATGGGCGATTTAGAATTGCTTAAAGAACCATTGTCAAAGGTATCAGCAAAAGTGGGTTTAATACCATATTGTAAAAGTGTCAATTTGTCACAAATAGATTCTAACACAGCTGTGACTTAACAGCAATTTAGAATTTATTAATAGTTTGGGGTAGATCACAAGATTAGATTATGTAATTTTTAACAGCACTTAATAATCAGACAATTTAAGAAAGTGATTCAATAGGCTTTACTACAAATGAAACAGCAAGAATGGCAAGGTTCACACAAGACTTACTGCAGAATTTGTAAAATCAAATCACACACAGGTACACACAGACACAGAGCTGTATGGATATCCAGACACACAGAGACCAGCCTATATTCAAAATTCCCTTCTTCTTGACTTTAGTGAATTACTCACTTTTAATGCTTTGGCATTCGTCCATAGGGAATCATTGAGTCTCAAGAAGTTTGACTTTGCCCTTCTCCTTCTCTGTCTTTGTTAGCAGTTGATCTTGATTTGCTCTGTCATCGGACAATCTTTGAATCTCAAGAAGTCTACCCTGAGAGGCCTCCCAACTCAGGGGGAGATGCTGGTCACAGTCTGCTGCAGTCAAGGAGAGCTCAGAGGGTCCACTTAGGATCGCTATTTATTGGATTGCAAGATGATTGACTTTGGTCAGTATTTTTCCATTCTGGCCACAATTCTTGTTAGATAATTCTGCCATTTTCTACCACCTGTACAAGTCCAGTACTTTCCAGATTGTACCATTCTGATACCGTCCTGCTCAGGCTATGATCTAGGCAGCGGGTGTTATAGGGCTGTCAGGGAGTGCCTTATCATCCCAGATCACTGCCCTTGCCAGGCAGCAGGAGTTCCAGGTGCAGTCAAGGAGTGCCTCATCACTCTGACTCATTGCACTTGTGAGGGCTGTACACCATGCTTGCCATCGGCAGGGACAATTTTTCCTAGACCAGGTTGCTCAAAGCCCCATCCAAACTTACTTTGAACACTTCTAAGGATGGGCATCCACAGCTTCTCATGCCACTTCCAATCTTCCCCCAAATTTTGCTTTCAGTACTATTTGGAAATCCACAGACAGCATGACCTTAGTACATCTTGGTGCACAAACGTGCACTCACCAATCCTTCATAATTTAAAGCACTCCTAACCTGATCAGCCATCTTCCTGTCAAAATAGCTTTAGCCTGCTTAGTGAGGTACATTTCAGTTCTTCCAAGCAGACATTAACCTGCAAACTGAGTCCATGGACATAGAACCCAAAATCCTGTCACCAACACCAGCTCCACAGATAACTATTGACATGCATTATCAGCACCCTCCTCTTCACGTCCTTTCCCTTCACCATGAGGATTGTGCAGAACACTGCTATCTCCAGAGCTCTGTAGCCACTTCTGATACTCTCCAGGTTGCCCCTAGCAGTATCATTGATGCCCGCAGGAAAGAACAGGAAGGGGTAGTAGTCAGAGTCCTGAAGGAGCTTTGTCGGTCTCTCCACAATATCCTGTATTCAGGCCCTGGGGAAGCAGCAAAGCACTCTAGATGATAGGTCAGATATTAACGTCTTATCTGAAAATATGCCACCATTCTCAGTTCTATATGCCACATGGGCAAAAGAAGGGGAGAAAAAAACCAGACAGACATGCATGCATTTCAGTTTCTTTTCGTAGTGTAACTTGAACTAAGTTTCTGTGTTTGCTTCTTCTTTGAGCAATATCTGAATGTTACATAAAAATGTGATGATACCAAAAATGTCAGCAAATAAAAACTCTCTAAGACTTGTTTTGGAATTTTAGAAAGTGAGCATCCTTTATCAGGTCTGGGCAACATGTGGGAATGATCTCCATCAATCATGTGCAACAAGACAAAGGCTAGTTAGAGAATATATTTCTCACTTAGATGCATATGTATAAATTTTCCCAGAAATCTTATGCATATTCTATTACTTTCCAAGGTCTAATTTTAATCTTACAAAACTTTGCAACAGTCAAAACTTGCTAATTTGGAGCTGGCTCCAGCTCTCTGCTTGACCTTGGCTTTTAGTTAGGATTTCAATCAGAGGTGATTACAGAAAAGACATCTGTTTAGCACAAATCGTTCCTCACACAAGACGTCACCATTTTCAAAGAAAGGACAGTGTCTGAAAAACAACGTTTTAAGGAAAATATGCTATCAGAGAAAGAAAGCATGCTCTCAGAGGTACATTCTGTCTAACTTTCAAAACCCACAACGGCTTAGATGAAATTTAACTGTACTTTAGCTTAAATCAAAATATTCCACTTTGAAATATTCCACATAGTATATCAGGGCAAATATTAAAGTAGAATTCCCTACAAAATGCTTCATCCTGACTTCATCGCGTTGTTTGGTTAAAGCATGAAATTGAAAGCTGTTCAATTGTACTGAATATTTAGTGCTCTTCGCTGCTGTAAGATTAACCTCTTCTATGATTCTGTGCTGCTTTTGTGGGAGAGATTGTTGTGACATTAAAGCTAGAACTCATTAGGAAGATTATTTTTATAAACAGTAGCTTTTACTGATCTCTCAACATTTTATTTTACTTTGTAGAAAATGTGTTAGAGATTTTTCTGAAATTATCGAGATCTGGCTGTTGTCTTGACAGTATCAGAATATTAAAGAATGTTAACAATATATACTAGCAGTGGTTGTTGGTATGTACCTATTATTGTGCCAGGCCGAAGGGGTTATGTTTATCCTTTTAAAAACCTCAATTTCTTTTATTTCCTTCCTCTTTCTGGTTCTTATTTTGTAAACTGGCTTAAAGTTTCCATAAAGACACATACATTCCTCTTTTACATAATGGCTCTTTCGGGGAACTGATGTGTGGGCATATGATACAGGGGAAAAGTTAGACAAACTTAGAAGCCTTAGCTCACTGAAATATGCACTGTCTGCTAGTAAAGGCCTTGAAGACCCTGGATGTTGATAAGGGAGGAGCTCATTCACAGACATTCACTGATAAGGGAAAGCTGAAATGTGAGCAACAGCAGAAAGCTGACTGCACCTGTCTCTGCAGTTTTGGAGCTCAACCAGGATGAGAATGCACCTGCGCACAGATTGGGTTCAGGGATGATTCATGAGGAAGATGAAGACTACTTCAACCCTGAGCCTCAGACCACGACACCGCACCTGCACGAGTACTGGAGAAGCACCTTGAATCTAATTAAAATAAGAAGCGGGGAAAGGTCATGAATATGTAATAGGCGTTTATGAATAGGCATGTCTTTACACTATAACTATCTGCTTGTTAGACCATACTGTGTGCGAGTTAGGAGGATTACCCCCTTGCACCCGCCAGCGAATACACGCATACCTACTTTATAACCCTTAATGGAGTTATAGAGTTTGATTCCGCAAAACAATTTGGCACCCCAGATGGGACACCCTCTCTATCCGGCTGCAGGACCCATGGGGAGCGGGACGTTCTAGGCGCCACTGGGCTATTTCTCCAGGGAATCTCCCATCCCCATCCGATCACTGAGGGGAGAGAGATGGCACATCAGTGGGTGGAAAATTTATGTGACTTGGGGATACGAATACCTGCAGGGGAAGTAGGGGATGAGTCTGTAAGTCGTGTACGGGACACGCAAAGATGAGGAGCTAGATTGCTCGCCCCTGGGAATAGGAAAGAGGGGATGAGTCTGTAAGTTGTGCATGGGATGCCACACGCGATGACGAGGAGCTAGATTGCTCACCCCTGGGATTGTTGGGCCCAACGGGACGCATAGTGAGGTGAGCTGTGGGGGAATTCCCTATAGCTTGCCAAGACCTTGTAAGGCATCTGAAGCTGGGGTAGCTATCATTGTATTTTAAGTGTTATATGTGCCCGGTACCGAGTGTGGTTTGGATATCCATAACATCAAAAATTGTGGATCCAATTTGACTGGTCGTAACTAACACTGTGTGAGTTGGGCTGGCCCTGAAACAAATGGCTGTGTGTTTGAGATGCAGCATCGCTGTGAAGTGAGTGAGGAGTTCTGATTGTTGTGTGTTGTTAATTTGTTCTGTGCTTCGTGAATTGTTTAATGTATGATAGAGTGCTGGAGTTTGACAGGAATTTAAAACTTTAGGTACTAGTGGGGAGAGAAATGGGTACGCCGGGGTGGGCTCAAGCAACCGACCTGCACCACCAAGGAGTTTCAAGTACTGTGCAGGTAAAACTAGGCAGGACAGCTTGCTCACTCTAAAAAGCAAGGGGTGCTGCCAGAGACAAAGCGCTTGAAGCTTCAAATGTTTATAAAACTTACAAATTAGTTTTGAAAATATCTAGCAAAAAGGAAAAGAAAAAAAAATGGAAAACCCCAGTCTAGCGTCTGTGTGTGTGTATGGGTGCCCCCCCTTTTTGCTTCTTTGCTGAGACTGCGGGAGTGAAACGTTATCTCTGTAGGGAGATACTGGGTTATGAACAATTCTGTTCACATAAGAATAATGAGCACACCAGCTATTGTAGGAATTCCTAAACAGGCTTTATTAAAAGATGGGAGAAAGGATCCTTAAAATTTTAAGAGTGCCAACTACTGATTTATCCAAAATTTGTTGTGTGATTATTTCTGCGGATAGTTTTACTGTGTATAATTGGGGTACAATGCATTCAGGTTTGGTATATGTGTGCGTATATTATGTTTATCAGTAATGTAAGAAAGGTTGAACTACTGCCTAATTGGCAAGGACAAAACTTAATGTAATTTAGCGGAAAGTATGATCTGTAGTGGAAAAGAAAGTTTGGTTCCAGAAATTTGGGACCTTGAGGGGAAAGACCGGGAATGGGTTAAAGAACAGTGTAAAGAAAGGTTTTAGTGAAAACAGAGAAAGAAGGAGGTGAAACTAAGGAAAAGGCAAACTAAAGAAACTAAAAATGGAAAACAAAAAGAGCCCTCTGGGGTGTGTATTAACACATTGGAAGGATGTTGGTTGGAACTGGGAGCACTGAAAACAAAAAGACCCTTATTAAATATTGTAATCAATGGTGGCTGCTTTACAAATTTGATGATAGGGCAAAGTGGCCACTTAATGAGACAATAGATTATAACACCCTCTTACAATTAATATTGTTTTTAAGGAGAGAAGGAAAGTGGGATGAATTGTCTCACGAGGATATGTTTTTAACCCTCCATAACAATGTGGAGTGATAAAGGGACTGTGGAATTGTGCCCCCACAGGACCCTCTGGCACTCACCCTTGAGCGAGAAAATAGCAAGGAATATGGAGGTAAACTGAGGCAATTGTTGTTCAGTGGGCAGCATTGGACAAAAGTGCACAAAGTTAAACAAAACTTGCCAGGCACCAGAACAGGATCTAACTGATCTGTTTAAGCCTCCCCCTCCATCACAGGAACAAGATGCTGACTCAGAAAGGACCTCCATTCCTCTGGATAACCCTGTATCTATCTACATCAGAAAACATCTGCTCCAATGGTCCTGCAGGCAGCTCTCTGGAAGGCAGTAGGACCTGATGGAGGGCCAATGCTAATCAAGGTACCTTTTCCACCGTCGATTTAGAAGCATGGAAAGGGCTGCCCGAGACTACCAGAATGATCTAGTAAGTGTAGCCAACATTTTCAGTTTATTATAAGACAGCACAACCCCAATAGGGGCGTTCTACAGTTATTATTGGAGTGTTTGACAGAGACAGAGAAACAAACAGTCTTAAAGACTGGGGGGAATTTGGCCAAAGATTATTTTAAATGAGAAGGGATGGATGTTAAAGATTATTTCCTGATTTAAGACCCAAAGTGGGATGCTAACAGGAATGCATATAAAGAAAGGTTGCAAGCATATCAGAGGTGGATTCTGGAAGGGATGGAAGAGTCATTCCCAACACAATAAATTGGTGAGTATTATATGCAGCTAAGCAAGGTCCTTCCGAGTCACCATGTGAATTCCTGGATTGATTAAGGGACGTAATGTCCCACAGCACACCGCTGGATCTTGGGTCGGAGGCAGGAATACAACAACTAGTTTCTTTGTTCTTGGGTCACTCAGCAGGGGATATCAGGCGTAAATTTCAAAAGTTGCATTCCATAGGAATAAGAACCTGCAAGCATTATTGGATGAGGCAAAAAAGAAATGAAAGAGAGCAGAGTAATCAGAAAGGACGGATAGTAGCCCATGTGAAGGAGGATTGATGGAGATCTGGGAAATCCACCCTAGCAGATTGTCTGGTTATAATGAAGCTAGGGAAAGAGTAAAATAAGGTAGAATTTTAATTGATGCCAGGGCAACATATTCAGTTTTAAACCAAGCTTTGATACCCCAGGGAAATGACTACATGATGGTAAAGGGAGCAACTGGCCAAAGAGAAAAGGCATATTTTTGCAAACTTTTGAAATACAAATTGAGGAAACAATGGGGTATACACCAATTCCTGTACATGCCCCAATTCCCCGAAGGCACTCTTGGGGAGAGATTTATTAGAACAATTAGGGGCTGTGATTAATTTTGAAAAAGGAGGAATTACTCTGGAGGTAAATTATCAACAATACTAGTGTACCCACAGGGGGAAAGGTTGATGAGGAAATTACGAACCAGGTATACCCTGGGGTATGGGCCACTGATGTGCCCAGAAAAGCAAAGAATGCTCCACCTGTTGAGGTCAAATCAAAGAAGGGCAGCAGCCGGTAAGAATTATATAAAATCCCCTAAAGAGAGAAGACAGGGAAGAAATTCGACCAATACCTGTCTGTAAGCCTGATGGATCATACCAAGTGGTCCAGGACTTATGAGCTATAAATAAAATAATAAAGACCTCTATCCGGTGGTGGCAAACCCATATACTTTATTGACTGTATTGACACCTGAACTAACCTAGTTTACCATTGTAGACCTGAAGGATGCCTTCTTTTGCCTCCCTCTCGATGAGGCCAGCCAGAAAATATTTGCATTTGAAGGGGAGAATCTCAAAAGAGGATGCAGAAATCAGCTTGCTTGGACAGTATTACCACAGAGTTCAAAACAGCCCTGCTATATCTGGCAATCAGCTTGCAAAAGATCTTGAGTCCTGAGAAGCCCCATCTGAGGAAGAAAAAATGTTACAGTACGTGGACGATATCCTGATTGCCACCAGGAAAAGGGATGCTTGCATGACCTGGGTGGTAAGTCTATTGAATTTTCTAGGACTCCAGGGATATTGGGAATCCAAAAAAGAAGGCCCAGATAATGCAGCACAAGATGATTTACCTGGGCTACGAAGTCAGTGCTGGACAGAGGACTTTGGGACAAGCCCAAAAGAGGCAATATGCACACTCTGAGATTGCAAACAGTGAGAGAGTTATGAATTCTTCTGGGAATGACTGGGTGGTGCTGACTGTGGCTGGACTGCTTGTTAAACTCCTGTACACATGAACAACCACTGAACAGAAACACCTTCAAAGGAATAAAGAAGCTATACAGGCCTCTGAACTACTGAAAAAGGCCCTGATGTCAGCTCCAGCCTTGGGTCTCCCAGATGTAAGCCATTTTTTTTCTCATCTAATATTGGCACAGAATCTGGGCCCGTATCGCCAAGCAGTTGCATACTTTTCCAAGCAATTGGCCACAACTGCAAAAGGTTGGCCTGGATGCCTGCAAGCGGTTACGGCTGTAATACTAGTTATCCAGGAAGTCTAAAAATTCACCCTGGGCTATAGAATGATTATGTTTATGTCCCATACAATATCTGCTGTATTGGAAGTGAAAGTTGGACACTGGATTTCCTACAAAGGTTCTTGAAATACCAGACTGCAATGGTAGAAAATTGTAATTACTAACATTGTCAATCCAGCCTCTTTTCTTAGCGGAAGCACAGGGGAACCAGTACATCATGACTGACTGGAAACTATTGAGGCAACATACTCAAGCCATCCGGACATGAAGGACAGTCCTATGGGAAGTGCTGAGAATTGGTTCATGGATGGGAGCAGTTATGTCCTAAGCGGTAAAAGACATGCTGGATATGCCATGATCACTAGTTGAGACATAACAGAGTTAGGACCTTTACCCATGAATACCTCTGCACAAAAGGCAGAGATAATTGCTCTGATCCATGCCTTGGAATTGGCTAAAGGCAAAGCTGCAAATACCTATACAGATTCGAGGTATACATTCGGAGTTGTTCATGCGCATGGAGCAATCTGGAAGGAAAAAGAGTTATTGAACTTGCAGGGTCAACACATCAAACATGGACATCCTGAAACTATTGGAAGCAGTCCAGCTCCCTGAGAAGTTAACAACCATGCATAGCAAAGCACACCAGAAAGTGAATTCAGAACTGGAAAGAGGAAATGAGCTGGTGGACAGAGAGGCAAAACAGGCAGCCAAAGGGGAGGTAAAAACAGAAGGGGCTTTGACTCCAATGTGTGAATCTCCCTAGAAGGAGAGCCCCAATATACCAAAGAAGATCAAAAGCTCACTGCGGATTTTGAAGGGTCATATAATGAGGAGGGATGAGCTCTCACCCTACAAGGTAAATTAATGATATGGTTGTTAGTAAAAGAGAAGCATAGAAAAAGGCACTGGGGAGCAGAGGCCCTGTAGAAATGCCTAATTAGAGAAATTGTAGCTAGAAATGTATGCATTACTGTGAGACAAGTGACTCGGCAGTGTGATCTTTGCCTCCAGACTAATCCCAAAAATACCCCCACACTGGAAATGGGCCAAATCGGGAAAGGCAATGGGCGTGGATGACAATGACAAATTGATTATTTTAGAACTTCCGAGAAAAGGGGGGTATTGATATTTGTGAGTATTAAGTGATACCTTTTCAGGATGGCCAGAGGCATTGCCTACCAGAACAGCCAAGATTTGAGAAGTAACCAGAACATTAATACAAGAGATAATGTACTGTTTTGGGGTTCCAGTGACCCATCTGTCACTTTGAGATCCATCTGGACACTAATCAGAAGACTGTACTTGTATATATTGGCCTAGGTTGTGTATGTTTAAGAACTGTTTGTATTTCTATAGTAATAGATGAAACAATTTTAGACAGCAAGAATCATTCTAATTTTTGCATTTTTAATTTTGTTAAGGTTTTAGAGTGTTACTTTTCTTACTTAGCACCAGTCGTATCCTACCAGTTGATAAAAACCTAATTACACTATGTTTCAAAAGTTATCGCCTGTACCTATTGGAATGAATATTATATTGGTAAACAATTAATGAAACATCAGATTTGATCAAGATCTTGGATGAGGTCCAAGAAAGTGGGAGAAAGACCCTGAAACAGTCCACCATGACACGGAGGAAATGAACAGGGTCCTGAAAAGGGTAAGAGAAGATGCGAACCATCATTGGTGGGACATGCTATTTGGATGGTCCCCCACTGCGACTGGCATTCTGAATAAGCTTTGTCACCCCATCATTATCCTTTTGATGTTAGTTTTAGTTAGCTTTGTTTCCTCTACTGTGTTGTTTGTTTGGAATTGGAGAATGCTACAATGATTAACAATGTTGACTTCTATGTCTAATGCTTATGAAAATGTGTTAAAAAGTAATTTTCAAGCAAAATCCTATCCAATTCCCCTTCAAAAGGCAGATCACGTGTGAGGCAAACGAATTTGCCTGAGTTTAAAAGACAGGGAGGAATTGATGTGCGGGCATATGATATAGGGGAAAAGTTAGACAAACTTAGAAGCCTTAGCTCACTGAAATACGCACTGTCTGCTAGTAAAGGCCTTGAAGACCCTGGCTGTTGATAAGAGAGGAGCTCATTCACACAGACATTCACTGATAAGGGAAAGCTGAAATGTGAGCAACAGCAGAAAGCTGACTGCACCTGTCTCTGCAGTTTTGGAGCTCAACCAGGATGAGAATGCACCTGCGCACAGATTGGGTTCAGGGATGATTCATGAGGAAGATGAAGGCTACTTCAGCCCTGAGCCCCAGACCACGACACCGTGCCTGTGCAAGTATGGAAGAAACACCTCGAATCTAATTAAAATAAGAAGCGGGGAAAGGTCATGAATATGTAATAGGCGTTTATGAATAGGCATGTCTTTACACTATAACTATCTGCTTGTTAGACCATACTGTGTGCGCATTAGGAGGATTACTGATGGAGATAGGCTGGATGGTGGTTAACAAAGGTAATTAGACTTTGGAATCTGGCAGGGGCATGAGGTGTCTTCTGTGGGAAGAAAGACAACTCCTAAGGCACACTCCCAAGAGACAGAGCAGTCTATTGGGGGATCCTTCTTCTTCACTGTCCTCCTGCTGGGAGGTTACTGTGTTTACTGAGTATAAATGGCTTCTACCAAAGCTCAGAGAAGTAGGGCAGTTCAGTGAGTCTTAAAGCTTCAGTGGCACAGAGGCTCATACCTCTTGAAAGTGCAAAAAACACACTCAGAAAAGCTGGGGCTTGTTTGTTTGAGATGAGAAGACTAAACTTAGGATACAGATAGTGCAGAATGGATGAGCTGCTTTTTGGTGAAGTGCTCTAAATGCAGGAATCATTTACTACATGGAAAAAATGTTTTCAGGTCTATTGGACATGGAGTGAGGCCTCACTCACTATTGTTATTTGCTCCAAGAACAGATAGTAACCTCTCCCACAGTGGTGCTTGCAAATAGAAGCTTGAGTATCATAATCATTGCAGCTTTGATAGCTGAAAAGAAGCTGGTGCATGGTTTGTGCCATTTTGGTTGTTTTTTTTTTTTGTTGTTGGAGACGGTGGGGGGCACATGTTGCAGTGAGCACAGTAATGTAGATTAAATACTGGAGTGTCTGTGTGCTTGCTGTCCAGAAATAGACAGAAATAGGCTTGCCAGAAGTTTATTATCACAGAATGACAGAATCATTAGGTTGGAAAGGACCCACGGGATCATCGAGTCCAATCATTTCTATCAATCACTAAACCATGCCCATCAGCACCTTGTCCACCCGTGCCTTAAACACCTCCAGGGAAGGTGACTAAACCACCTCCCTGGGGTGCCTGTTCCAGTGCCCAATGGCCCTTTCTGTGAAATATTTTTTCCTAATATCAAGCCTGAACCTCCCCTGGCAGAGCTTGAGGTCATTCCCTGTCATCCTGTCCCCTGTCACTTGGGAGAAGAGGCCAGCTCCCTCCTCTCCACAACCTCCTTTCAGGTAGTTGTAGAGAGCAATGAGTTCTCCTCTCAGCCTCCTCTTCTCCAGGCTAAACAACCCCAGCTCTCTCAGCTGCTCCTCCTACAACTTGTTTTGCAGCCCCTTCACCAGCTCCAGAGACTCAACATCCTTCTTGTGGTGAGGGGCACAGAACTGTACATAGTATTCAAGGTGCAGTCTCACCAGTGCCGAGTACAGAGGGAGAATAACCTCCCTGGACTTGCTGGCCACACCGTTTCTGATACAAGCCCAGATGCCATTGGCCTTCTTGGCCACCTGGGCACACTGCTGGCTCATGTTCAGTCGGCTGTCAACCAACACCCCCAGGCCCTTCTCCTCCTGGCAGCTTTCCAGCCAGACTTCTTCTAGTCTGTAGCACTGCTTAGAGTTGTTGTGCCCCAAGTGCAGGACCCGGCATTTGGCCTTGTTAAACCTCATGCTATTGGTCTCAGCCCAGTGGTGCAGCTTGTTCAGATCCCTTTGCAGAGCCTTCCTACCCTCCAGCAGATTGACACTTCCACCCAGGCTCTAAGACAAAGCATTCTTTTATAGTGTCCTCTCTAGTGTTTTTTGAGTTTTATATTGAGCACAAATGGCTGGGTTTTGGTGAAAGGGACTGGAGTGTGAGAGGAGCTCATTAACAGCAAGTTCCAGACAGTTCTAAAACAAATGGAAAGAACCCATTGCAAGCCAAACTTTCAAAGAATCAGAGGAACATAAGTTACCTCTGCTCAAACATTTTTAAGAAAAGGTGGTTGCCAATAGGGGTAGGAGGCATGCTCTTAGAAGGAGGTGCTCCACATGGGAGCAGTGGCACCCTTAAAAGGGACTGCAGCCCATGGTGGAACCCATACTGGAACAGAGAAGTAATAAGCACGGAGCAATGGAGGTAGATGAGTAAGAAATAAAGAGGGGCAGAAAGAAACCATTATGTGCTGACCTCAACCTCCTGTGCTACTGGTCACATCACTGAAGGAATTAGAATTGATTGGATGCAACATGTGGCAAAAACAAGGGGAGCTGAGACTAAGGGAGTAGTGGATGATCAGTGACTTGTCTTATAGTTGACCCTGGGGAAGGCGTTGGAAAAGTGTTTCCCTAATTGTTTATTTCACTGTTATCTTTATTTCTCAGTACCCAAACCAGTAATTAAATTTCATGTTAGTTGACAATAAACTAAACTAAGTAAAATTCCCTAAGTTGAGATTGTTTTGCCTGCAGCAGGTTATCTTGCTATAGTAGTTTTACATTGTACAGTAAATACATTGAAAATGTTTTTGTAGTTTACATGGAAAATGTTTCCACGGTACAATTTTTTTATCTGCTATTACATCTTGGACCTCTGGAACTCCTAGGTTGTCTTGGCCCAGTGCAATGTGTAGGAAACTTACTTAATAAATGAGTTATTGCTTTAAAATAATAGGTTACTTTTGTTCCCAAATTGCTGTACAGGGCAGGAGGGTCTCAGACTTTTGCATTTCTTGTAGTTTGTGTGTCCTTTTGTTTATGACAGTACATAAGCTAAGAGTCTAGTGATAAATTCCTCCCCAGCATTCTGTGTTTCAGTGCATGAATGTTTGGGAGTAATGTGGTAGTTCTTCTAGCATATAGCTGCTAATCTCTGAATGAGAAACTTCCTAACAATAGGTCTCTCCTGGGTCATGGAAAAGCCTAGAGGACAAAGTCAATCAAAACAGTAATCATTTGTCAGAAGATTGACTGTAGCATTGATAACACCAACCTGCAAATTACCTAGATAGGGCTTTCTTTGAATCAAAATTACCTTGATGCCTCTTAGATGTTGAGTTTTAGGCTGCAATAATTATGGAATTTCTGGAAATCATTAAGTCCTATGATAGGAAGCTTGGTGTTACTATATTTTCAGAATTCACTGACTTGCATTTCTGTGAAAACAAAATAAAAAAAACCCTACCAAATCCAACCAAACAGGAAAAAAACCTAAAAACACCAAACCCCTGCATCTTTTCTTCTCCTTTCCTTGTTTTTCTTGCAGAATTTTCTAATGCAAAAAGTCATTCCTGAACCATGGAGGTACTGCAGTGTGATGGCTGTGATTTCTGAGCTCCATCCTATGAATACCTAAAAGCTCACATTCAGGATGTTCATACTGCTTTTCTGCAGCCAACATATGTCTCTGATGAAACCCCTAGCCGGCCAAGGTCTGGCTCCATGAATGCTAGCAACCAGACTGAGATTGAATTTTCTTCTGTAATGGATGAATTTAAAATTGCAGGTGAAATAGCAGGTAAAACTCAACCCTAAGCCCCTGTCTCACATGTGACTTATTTCAGTGCATTTTAATTGGTGTCTTTCAGTGTGCTTTTTAAAAACTGTTCTCTTTATCACTGTGGTAGTGAAATGAATGATGTTTAGTTGCAGCCATATTTTTTTTCTGTAAATGCAAACGTGGATTTGTTGTCTTGCTGCTTTTCACATGCTTATTCATATTGCTTTTTCCCCCTTGTTTTATGCCACCATGAGCTCTAGAAGAGTTTTGAACTTTATTAGCGTACCTTTTTATTTCAAGAAGATTACTTTGGAAAGTACGAGACAGACTACTATCCTCTGATAGTGGTCCAAATTGGTAATGATGATTTAGTTAACAAAAAGACTAAAGCCATCAAGAAAGACTTCAGGGCCATTGGGAAAATGATGGAGGGCTCTGGGGCTCAGATAGTATTCTGCTCCATCTCCAGGCTAAACAGAGAGGAGCAGGAAGTCAGGAAGGAGAATTAGATTAATGCCTGGCTCCGAGCCTGGTGTGAGGAAAGGGGCTTTGGCTTCTTTGATCATGGGGTGGCTCACGCACCCCCAAAATCTGCTGCTAAGGTTGGGACACATGGGTCTTCTAGGGGGGTTAAAGCCCTTGCTAAGAACTTAGCTAAGCTCATAGATCGAGCTTTAAACTAGATGTGAAGGGGGAGGGGATTGAGACCAGGCTAGACAGGAGCGAGCCTGGACGTGGGGCACTAGTGATTCAGAGACCACCTCCTCTTGGACCATGGGAGCCTCACGTTGCTCCTCTAGCTCCTGGGTTTGTACAGAAAGGGAACAACTTTCCTTACAATTAAAGACCGAGACAAAGAAGGCATTAAGTACCTCAGCCTTTTCCTCATCCTCTGTCACTGTTGCTCCTTCTGCATCCAACAGGGACTGTATGGTATCCCTAGTCCTCCTTTTATTATTTATATATTTATAGAAAGATTTTTTGTTATCTTTCACCGACTTTGCCAGTTTGATTCCTAGTTGAGCCTTTGCCCTTCTGATTTTTTTCTCAACACAAACTCACTTCCCTCCTGTAGTCCACCCAAGAGGCCTGTCCCCTCTTCCAGAGCCCGTAAACATTCCTCTTCTTCTCGATATCACTCAAGATCTCCCTGTTCAACCAAGCTGTTTTTTTCCACTGACTGCTTTTTTTTTTTCCGGAACATGGGGATGGCTTTCTCCTAAGCCACCAGGATCTCCTTTCTGAAGAGCTCCCAGCATTTATGGGCTCCCTTGCCCTTAAGCACTGTCTCCCATGAGACTTTGCCAACCAGCCTTCTGAAGAGTTCAGAGTCTGCCCTCTGGAAATTTAATGCTACTGTCTTGCTAACCACCCTCTTCACTACCCCTAGAACAAAAAACCCTATCATCTCATGATCGCTTAGTCTTAGGCATCCTCCTACTGCCACATCCCACACAAGGCCTTCTCTGTTCACAAACAGCAGGTCCACGAGGGCACCTTCCCTTGTTGGTTCGTTCACCAGCTGTGCAAGGAAGTTGTCTTCCACACATTCCAGGAACCTCCTAGACTGCTTCCTTTCTACTCTAGAAATGAGCATGGTTGAGTAGGGAGGTCCTGAGAGGCATCAATAGGAAGAGGAAGGTCTACGACCTTTGGAGGAAGGGGCAGGCATCCTGGGTGGACTATAGGGAGGAAGTGAGAATGTGCAGGGAAAAAGTCAGGAGGGCTAAGGCCCAACTAGAAATGCAATTGGCCAAGACTGTGAAAGACATAAAAAAAATCTTTCTACAAATACATCAACAGTAAAAGGAGGACTAGGGAGAATCTCCAGTCCCTAGTAGATGCAGAGGGAACAACAGGAACAGGGGATGAAGTCAAGGCTGAAGTACTCAATGCCTACTTTGCCTGTCTTTAATAGTAAGGAAAATTGTTCCCTCTATGCACAACCCCAGGGGTTGGAAGAGAAGTATGAGGTCCCCAATGTACAAGAGGAGGTAGTTAGAGACTTGCTTGCCCGGCTAGACGCCCACAAGTCTAAGGGGCCGGATGGAGTCCACCCAAGAGTTTTGAGGGAACTGGCGGATGTGCTGACTAAACCCATTTCCATCATCTTCCAACAGTCCTGGATGACTGGGAAAGTTCCGCTGGACTGGAGGCTGGCTGATGTCATGCCCATCTATAAGAAGGGGCGCAGGGAGGATCCGGGGAACTACAGGCATGTCAGTCTGACCTCAGTACCGGGGAAAGTCATGGAGCGGGTGATCTTGAGTGCTATCAAGAAGCACTTGCAAGAGAACCAGGTGATCAGGCCCAGTCAACATGGGTTCATGAAAGGCAGGTCTTGCCAGAGTAATCTGATCACCTTCTATGATCGAGTGACTAGACTCTTGGACGAGGGAAAGGCTGTGGATGTGGTTTTCCTGGACTTTAGTAAAGCCGTTGATACAGTTTCTCATAGCATTCTGCTTCGGAAACTGTCGGCCTCTGACCTGGACAGGCGTACACTCTCCTGGGTGGAAAACTGGTTGAACGACCGGGCCCAGAGAGTGGTGGTAAATGGAGTTAAATCCAGGTGGAGGCCAGTTACAAGTGGGGTTCCCCAGGGCTCAGTCCTGGGTCCAGTTCTGGGTCCAGTCCTGTTTAATGTCTTTATCAACGACCTGGATGAAGGCATTGAGTGCTCCCTTAGCAAGTTTGCGGACGACACTAAGCTGGGTGGAAGTGTCGATCTGCTGGAGGGTAGGGAGGCTCTGCAAAGGGATCTGAAGAGGCTGCACTGCTGGGCTGACACCTACGGCATGAGGTTTAACAAGGCCAAATGCCGGGTCCTGCACTTGGGGCACAACAACCCTATGCAGTGCTATTGACTAGGAGAAGTCTGTCTAGAAAGCTGCCAGGAAGAGAAGGACATGGGGGTGTTGGTTGACAGCCGACTGAATATGAGCCAGCAGTTTGCCCAGGTGGCCAAGAAAGCCAATGGCATCCTGGCTTGTATCAGAAATGGCATGACCAGCAGGTCCAGGGAGGTTATTCTCCCCCTGTGCCCAGCAGTAGTGAGACCGCACCTTGAGTACCTTGTTCAGTTCTGGGCCCCTCACCACAAGAAGGATGTTGAGGCTCTGGAGCGAGTCCAGAGAAGAGGGACAAAACTGGTGAAGGGGCTGGAGAACAGGCCTTAAAAGGAGCGGCTGAGAGAGCTGGGGTTGTTTAGCCTGGAGAAGAGGAGGCTGAGAGGAGACCTCATTGCTCTCTATAACTACCTGAAAGGAGGTTGTGGAGAGGAGGGAGCTGGCCTCTTTTGCCAAGTGACAGGGGACAGGACAAGAGGGAATGGCCACAAGCTCCACCAGGGGAGATTTAGGCTGGACATTAGGAAAAAATTTTTCACAGAAAGGGTCATTGGGCACTGGAACAGGCTGCCCAGGGAGGTGGTTGAGTCACCTTCCCTGGAGGTGTTTAAGGCACGGGTGGACGAGGTGCTAAGGGGAATGGTTTAGTGTTTGATATGAGTGGTTGGACTCAATGATACAGTGGGTCTCTTCCAACCTGTTTTTTCTATGATTCTATGAAATTTTCTGTCCCAAATTATCTACTTTCTGTTAGTTTTCTGATCGTTCTCCTATGCACAGGTCTAATAATAAATAAGTGAGGAGAATTCTGGTGTGATTAATGTGTTCAGGATGTGTGTTTTTTCATATACATATAGGGTAGATATGGGGAGGAAACAGTCTAATTTTACTTATTTACGTATTTACTTTTATTTACATTTTTTACTTTTAGGGCAAAATACAACTCAGATGGAGACTGGAAGTTGTTATAGCCAGAGCCAAAGTTTTTATGGTCAACAAATGGCTCCAAATCCTAAACCAACCAACAAGTTTTTCCAGTGCAAATTCTGTGTGCGTTACTTCCGGTCTAAAGACCTCCTCATAGAGCATACTCGCAAGGTTGATGGAGCACAAGTTGGGGGTAGCTCAGTATGGTCACACACTGCTGGATCCTTAACTTACAACATCATGATGCATGAGGGGTTTGGCAAAGTTTTCTTTTGCCTATTCTGCACTTACAAATCAGCAAGGTGTGCAAGGATTATTAAGCACCAGAAAATGTTTCACAAAAACTATCTGAAGGAGAGTTTAACTCCTCCTCCTACCTCTGCTGGATCTGAACTGACATCTGCCTCTGCACCAGTGCAGGAAACCTGCAAGGAATTTCCTGCAGAGTTGGTAGAACGGAGTATTTTTGAGTCCATGGTCAAGTCTCTAACAAAGTCCAGAGGCAACTTTTGCTGTGAATGGTGCAGTTACCAGACACCTCAAAGGGAGCGCTGGTGTGGCCATATGATGAAGAAGCACCGCAGCATGGTAAAAATACTGTCAAGTTTGAGGCAGGAACACGACAGAACCAATGCATCTTATGTGCAGAGTAAGAGTCTCCAGAATGCCTCCTCAAACTCTAGTTATATCTCTATGAATATGACAGGACATGATATATTGAATGCTGATATCTCTGACTTCGGAAGCTCTACAGGCAATTCCCTTATCAGATTCAACTCTTCTATATTCTCTAAGTTTTCTCCTGTGTCTTATCCTCAAATGAAGTCTAAATTACTTCACAACTCAGGCATGGTTAACTTGTCCGACAGATCCTGCTATAGAGTTGCTGACATGACGAATTCTTCTGCTGACTTAGAAACAAACAATATGCTAAATGACTCCAGTTCATATGAAGAGCTAAATGAAGTGGACAGCGAGATTGGCTTGAATGTTGTGGACCACCAGACTTCAGGAATATCTGCAAAGCAACTGATGGGATCTGATGGCAACAAGCTATTGGAAACGAAAGGGATACCCTTTAGAAGATACATGAACAGGTTCCAATGTCCTTTTTGCCCTTTCCTCACAATGCACCGCCGAAGCATCTCCCGTCACATAGAGAATATCCACCTGTCTGGGGAGACAACTGTATACAAATGCGATGAGTACCATTTCACCTGTAAGAGTTTGTTAAAGCTTGGAGCTCATAGGCAATGTCATGCAGGTACAACATCAGACTGGGACACTGTGAATTCTCAGAGTGAAAACATTGTCTTCTCTTTGAATGACAACACGAATGGAAATATAAAGGAAGGTAGTCAGCTGGGATGACGGAAACAGTGCAGCAGCAGCAGCAACATCAACTCCATTCACAGCATCCTTATAAGTGCACAATATGTAACTATTCTACCACTACTCTGAAAGGCCTCAGAGTTCATCAACAGCACAAGCACTCATTTTGTGACAACTTACCAAAATATGATGGACTGCCATCCAACATGCCACAAGAGAGCGAGACAGATGCTCTCACCTCTGTCAGCACAGTGAAGAAAAGCCAGACCTCAATTCTTGGCCTCTCATCTAAAAATAATTTTGTTGCTAAGGTCGCTCGGAAGGTGTCAAATGACTGTGCTTTGGATCTCTCACCAGTGAAGAAAAGAACTAGAATTGATGAAATAGCAAGCAACCTGCAGAGCAAAATAAACCAAAACAAACAGCAAGAAGATACTGTGATTAATACAGAGGAAGAGGAGGAAGACAACGAGGTGGAGATAGAAGTAGAATTAGACAGAGATGAAGAACAAACAGAACCAGTGATGGAGGTTTCTAGTTCTTATGCACCCCAGCAAATGTGGGAGGGAAAGACTAATGATTCCCAGAAGGATGCAAGCTTCAGAAACATGCATCGTGAATATAATGCCACCAATGGAGCAGAGATCGAGCTCACTTTATCTACAGATGAGGAAGATTATTTTTCTTCCATTAACATGCTAGACCAAGAGAACCCTAATGCCCCTGTTCTGGGAAGCCAGGCAAATATGTATGACCCTGATCAGAACAATGAAAATGTGGAGATTAATGACTCTGGCAGTCTTTACTATTGTAAACACTGTGATTTTAGCAATAAATCCGCGAGGAGTGTTAGCACCCACTACCAACGGATGCACCCCTACATAAAATTCAGCTTTAAGTACATCTTGGATCCCAACGATCACCCTGAAGCTATGAATGTATTGAACTTCAGTCACTCTGATCTGATCTACTGCTGTCACTTCTGTTCTTACACTAGCCCAAATGTTAGAAGCCTGATGCCACATTACCAAAGAATGCATCCAACAGTGAAAATTAACAATGCAATGATATTTTCAAGCTATGTGGTTGAGCAGCAAGAAGGGCTAAACACAGAGTCCCAGACGCTGAGAGAGATCTTGAATTCTGCTCCAAAAACTATGGCAAATTTTACTCCCATGGCTCATGGGGCTACTGTGCCAGCATGTTTTAATAAAAGTGCTACAAAGGGGTTTAGTCCTGAATGTGAAAATCAAAAGGCATCTTCAGTCAGTTCTGTGGTCATTTATGACTGTGATGTGTGCTCATTTGCAAGCCCTAACATGCATTCAGTTCTGGTGCATTACCAGAAAAAACATCGTGAAGAGAAAGCATCATATTTCAGAATTCAGAAGACCATGTATATAGCTTCTGTTGACACGGGGCCTTTTGAGATGGGAGTGTCTGTCTCCTCAAATTTGTCCAACTTGACTTCTCCACCTCCCCCTCCACCTCCTCCACTACTGACCCCAGACCTTGCTTCTGAACTCTACTATTGCAAACACTGTTCATATAGCAACAGTTCAGTTGCGGGAGTGCTTGTCCACTACCAGAAAAGGCATCCAGAAATAAAGGTCACTGCCAAGTACATCAGGCAGGCACCCCCTACTGTGGCAATGATGATGACTGGTGAGCTGCCACCTGGGATTCAGAAGCTGCCAGAGTCAGTGCAGAAGTCGAGTCGGGGCCATTGTGAGAGCTCTGTGAATACCCCTAAGAATGAAATGTTCTTCTGCCAGCACTGTGATTATCGAAACCGGACCGTGAAAGGTGTGCTCATTCATTATCAAAAGAAGCATCGTGATTTCAAAGCCAATGCAGATGTAATTAGGCAGCATACAGCCACCATTAGACGTCTTTGTGATTGTAACCAGAAGAAATCATCTAGCGGCATGCCTACTCACACCTCCAGCACTGAGCAGGACAAGACAAAGCTGAGAGTCCTCAAATGCAGGCAGTTTAGCTTCACATCACCTTACTTCTATGCACTGAGGAAGCATATTAAGAAAGACCACCTGAATACGAAGGCCACGATCACGTCCATTCTGAGATCGGCATTTTTGGATGGCTTGATAGAAGCCGGTTATCACTGTGAATGGTGCATTTATTCACATATGAAACCAAATGATTTGCTTGTGCATTACCAAAGGAGACATCCCGAACATTATGTTGACTATACATATATGGCAACTAAACTCTGAGCAGGCCCAGATCCTTCCCCTCCTACCCTAGTGATGCCAACAGAGGCAAAGACCTATAAATGCAGAGACTGCATTTATGAAGTACCTTCCATTTGGGATATTACTAATCATTACCAGGCTTTTCACCCTTGGGCTATGAATGGGGATGAATCTGTATTGTTAGATATCATTAAGGAGAAAGATGCTGCTGAGAAAATTGACACACAGCTTGATCAAGTTAGGGCCAGGATTAATTCTGAAAAACAGGTAACATCACAGATGGACCAGGATCTGGAGGACACCAGCCTTCCCAGGAAAAAAATATTCAACTGGCTTCTGCAAACCCTGCCATCTCCTCCACTCCATATAAGTGTACAGTTTGCCAGTCTGAGTACAGTAACTTGCATGGCCTCCTGACACATTATGGCAAAAAGCATCCTGGCATGAAAGTGAAAGCTGCTGACTTTGCACAGGACAGAGACATTAACCCAGGGGCTGTGTATAAGTGCAGACATTGCCCATACATTAACACACACATTCATGGTGTCCTCACACATTACCAAAAACAGCACCCATCAGTAAAGGTCACTGCTGAAGACTTTGTGCATGATGTGGAACATTCAAATGACATCACCCAGAATGACATAGAAGAGACCAGTAGGATATTCAAGCAAGGCTATGGTGCATACCAGTGTAAACTATGCCCTTACCCCCATGGCACACTGGAGAAGCTCAAAATTCACTATAAGAATTACCATAACCAGCCTGAATTTGATGGTTTTGCTCAGTCACTGCCAAAGTTTTCTGCTTCAGTGGAGCTGGATATGGTAAATGAAATCAAGGCCTCCCCAGAAATTGATTCTGATGGTGTTGGAGAAGTCTCTATCTCAGCACCTCATTTCTCCAGTTCTCACTTAGTGTCTCACACAGTGTTCCGGTGTCAACTCTGCAAATACTTCTGTTCTACCCGTAAGGGGATAGCCAGGCACTACCGCATAAAACATAATAATGTTTGGGCACAACCAGAAGGCAAGAACAACCTCTTCAAGTGTGCTTTGTGTTCCTACACGAACCCTATCTGCAAAGGACTTGCAGCACACTACCAGAAAAGGCATGACATTGATGCTTACTACACTCATTGTTTAGCAGCTTCCAGGACAGTAAGTGACAAACCCAATAAAGTGATCATTACATCCCCTTCCAAAGATGACACTCCTCAGTTAAGTGAGGAGCTGAGGAGGGCTGTGGAAAAGAAGAAATGCTCAATTTATTCCTTTCAGTCATTTAGCAAAAAAGGTATTGTGTCCCACTACATGAAGCATCACCCTGGTGTTTTCCCTAAGAAGCAGCATGTGAGCAAGCTGGGGAGATACTTCACTGCTGTGTATGCTGATGAACATGAAAAATCAATTCCAGCTGAAGAAAAGAATGCCTTTGAAAAGCCTGAGGTGGAGAGTGAGGCTCAGGAAACTGAGTGGCTTCCATTCAGATGCATAAAATGTTTCAAGCTATCCTTCAGCACAGCAGAGCTGCTCTGCATACATTACACAGACCACCACAGCAAAGACTTGAAAAGAGACTTTACCATAGTGGGAAGTGGCACCCGCTCTCATAATGCTGTGTATCAGTGCAAGCACTGTGATACTAAATTGCATAGCATGGCAGAGCTGACCTCACACTTGAATAGTCACAATGAGGAATTCCAGAAGCGTGCCAAACATCAAGAGAGGAGGAAACAGCTTTTGAGCAAGCAGAAATATGCAGATGGTGCTTTTACAGATTTCAAACAAGAGAGGGTAAGGATCTGTGTGTCTGGTCTCCTTCTCTGCTTCCTCTCCACAAGAAGGAAAACAAACCAAAAGCTGTTCTGTACCCCAAGAGACTCCTTATTACTAATACCCATTTGCATGTTTTCTTTGACAGCCAAATGAATGCAGATTGATGAGTGACTTAGTGTGTCAATGGGCTCTATGCATCAGTTACATATTCTGCTTTAATTTCCTTCATTCTTCATCTGTTCCTAGACTACATGGGAAGCTTTGCTCCTTCCAGCTGTTTCCTTCAGGAAAATCTATCTTTCCCTATCTTTCTTCCTTCCTCCCACCCTTATGGTTGGCTAACTGTATTTGACATTTATTATTCTGTTGCTAGGCTGGTGTTAGCTTTCTCATAGATTCTTTAGCAAATGTCCCAGTCTACTGCTCAGCAATATACCTTGAAATAGCACATCAATTTCCTATCCAATAACTTTAAGGTTTGGACAAGTGTTTCTGTGAACAGAAGACCAAATTCTACTACTCTTTTCTGTACCCTTCTCCCCATCTAGAGTAACTATACTTGGTGTAGAAAAGCATACAACTGGGTGGGGGAAAGCTATGAAAAAGCATGGTTTGGTCTTGTAAGTTAAAACGGAATGGTCTTATAGGGGGCTACATTTATTCAGAAACTCAACATTTTTCCTATGTGCATGTCCTGTCCACCTATTTTGAGGGCTTTAATAGAATTCAGTGCAAACTGAGGTTGACATTTTGTGCAATAGCATGCTGTGGTGGATTGACCTTGGCTGGATGCCAGGTTTCTTCCAAGCTGCTCTGTTGCTTCCCCTCCTCAGCAGGACAGGGAGGGGGAAAATAAGATGGAAAAGAACTCATGGGTCAAGATAAAAGCAGTTTAACAAAGCAAAAGCAGAGACCACACATGGAAGCAAAAGAAATGTTTTATTCTCTACTTCCCATCAACAGGTGATGTCTAGCTGCTTCCTGGAAAGTAGGTCTTAAATACACATAGTGGTTGCTCCAGAAAATAAACTTCATAATAACGAATGCCCCCATCTTCCTCCTTTTATTTCAGAGTAGATGTCATATAGTATGGAAAATCTCTGGTTAGTTGGGGTCAACTGTCCTGGCTGTGTCCCCTCCCATGATCTTGCCCACTCCCAGCCTATTGGTGAGAATGGAATGTTGGAGAGACAGCTTTGATGCTGTGGAGCACTGCTCAGAAGAAGCCAACACCAGTGTGTTATCAACACCTTTCTGGCTACCAATACAAATCACAGCACTATGAGAGCTGATATGGGGAAAGTTAACTCCATCACAATACATATGCATACACTAAAATGCAGTTTCCCTTAAGGTGTATAATCTGATCTGGGTATATTCCTAAAAGTGAGATATCAGAGAAGTATATTTCAGTACTACATTCGTATAACTGATTAATACTCATGCTTCAATAGGCTTTTGGACACTCAGAAGATGCTTCAAAACTTAAGGAGAGGAAAGTAGTTGGCTACAAATGTAAATTTTGTGTGGAAGTTCATCCAACGCTTCGAGCCATCTGTAATCATCTCCGTAAGCATGTCCAGTATGGGAATTCTTCTGTGTCAGCTACAGTAAAGGTGAGAATTCAGTGAATTAAAAGCATTTTTTGTTTGATATTAAGACCTAACTGAAAGCCTGTAGAGGACTTCTATAGAGTCAAATGGGTTTTGGATTGGATATTCCAAAGTTAAGCATGACATTCTAATCTAATTCTTCGGGTTTCTGCAGCATATTTTCATATTTTCATAGAATCATAGAATCATAGAATAACCAGGTTGGAAGAGACCCACCGGATCATTGAGTCCAACCATTCCTATCAAACACTAAAACATGCCCCTTAGCACCTCGTCCACCCATGCCTTAAACACCTCCAGGGAAGGCGAATCAATCACTTCCCTGGGTAGCCTGTTCCAGTGCCCAATGACCCTTTCTGTGAAACATTTTTTCCTAATGTCCAGCCTAAATCTCCCCTGGTGGAGCTTGTGGCCATTCCCTCTCATCCTGTCCCCTGTCACTTGGGAGAAGAGACCAGCACCCGCCTCTCTACAACCTCCCCTCAGGTAGTTATAGAGAGCAATGAGGTTTCCCCTCAGCCTCCTCTTCTCCAGGATTTTGTTTAAGATGTTTTGACTTATTTCTGCTCTTCATCTGGGGCACAAAAACTATTTAATTCTCTTTTCTTATTTCCTACAAAGGAATTGATATCACAGATGACTGAAAGCTTGATTTATGAGCAGAAGCTTCACTCTCTGCTGTTCTGGGCTACTTTTCTGCTTTCTTAGATGCTTAAAGTGTGAGGTTTTGTTCTGTTCTTTTTTTTTTTTCTCCAACCCATATGCAAAGGTGAAATTATGGTGCTGCAAACACAAATTCAAATAGACAGCTGAGCCAGAAGTCCAATTCAAGTGGTTAATTGTAAATGTGCTGCTGTTTCCTCCCTATGCAAGTGGAGACCACCTAGAATGTATCTGAGGACAGGCTGTGCTCCACAGTCAGCTTTACAGGATATCACAGGTACGGTAAGGCTCCAGGAACTGGTTATGCAGTTCTCCTCCTTTTCTTGCTGCAGTGAATACTCAGCAAAATGTCAATCTGCAGTCGTCAGAATGTGACTAAAGTGTGCCTATTTCATGACATCAACTGTGTACTGTGTAAAGCAGCTGAGTCCTTCAGAGTCTAAATAGTTCTACCCAAGAGCTTTCATTGTCCTTTCACTGAACTTCCTTTAGCTTATCTGATACTGCTGACAAAATGGCATGCTTTCCTTATATCCAATGATTCCTGCTCTTTCCCTGCTTCTCAAGTAAAATTTATACGGGGTCAATACCATCTTTTGAGCAAGTAGATACTAAACAGCAGGGAACAAATACTAAAATCCAAGACCCAGAAAACATGATATGAATACACTTTTCAGTTTTAATGTTGCTGCAATATGTGTGCTATGCTAATTCACGATTAAGAAAGGGACCAAGAGAAGGGTTGCGAAGGAATGAGGAGCAAGAGGTCAAAAAGAATCAATTGATTAATACCTGGCTCCGAGCCTGCTGTGAGGAGAGAGGCTTTAGGTTCTTTGATCATGGGGTGGCCCACGCACCCCCAGGCTTTCTTACTAGGGATGGGGCACGCTTGTCTCCTAGGGGGACTAAAGTCCTCACTAAAAATCTAGCTAGGCACATAAACAGAGCTTTAAACTAGATGTGAAGGAGGAGGGGAATGAAGCCAGGCTAGTCGGGAGTGAGTCTAGAAGTGGAACTCCAGTGCCTGAGAGATGGCACTGAGGCATTAGTTATCCCAAGGACCAGTCAATTGGCAATGAACTCTATTCCCTTTATGAGGGCTGAAGGTTCACCAGCCCAGCTGAAGTGCATTTACACCAATGCACGCAGCATGGGCAATAAGCAGGAGGAGTTGGAAGCTGTTGTAGGGCAAGGAGGCTACGATGTAGTTGCCAGCATGGAAACGTGGTGGGATGACTCGTATAACTGGAGTGCAGCTATGGTGGGTTATAAACTCTTCAGGTGGGACAGGAAGGGTAGGAGAGGAGGCGGGGTAACCCTCTATGTTAGAGAGTGCTTTGATACCCATAAGCTCGATTATGGTGATGATGGGACTGAGTACCTGTTGGTTAAAATTAGTGGAGTCCACAAGAAGGTAGATATTGTGATGGGAGTCTGTTACAGACCACCCAGCCAAGGAGAAGCAGCTGATGAGCTCTTCTATAAACAAGTCGGGGTAGACTCAAGATAGCTACATCTTGTCCTCGTGGGAGACTTCCGTCTTCTGGATATCTGCTGGAAGTACAATGCAGCAGAATGGAAGCAGTCAAGGAGGTTCCTGGAGTGCATGGAAGACAACTTCCTCACACAACTGGTGAGTGAACCGACATGGGAAGGTGCCCACCTGGACCTGCTGTTCATGAACAGAGAAGGCCTTATGGAGGACGTGACATTTGGAGGATGCCTAGGACAAAGCAACTCATGAGATGACTAGGTTTTCACTTCATAGTTGAGCTGTAGAGTGGGGATTGGCAGAACAGTCACATTAAACTTCCAGAGGGCAGACTTTGGACTGTCTCAGAAGGCTGGTTAGCACAGTCCCATGGAGACAGCCCTTAAGGGCAAGGGAGCCCACGAGGGCTGGGCGGTCTTCAGAAAGGAAATCCTGGGCTAAATCCCAACTAGCGGCTCAGACTGGCCAAATCTGTGAAAGATAACAAAAAATCTTTCTATAAATATATAAATAATAAAAGGAGGACTAGGGAGACCATACAGTC